>OY540802.1:1805366-2050397 GCA_961205885.1 Ptychoptera albimana | reverse complement strand
ATTTATTTTTTATTTAAATTAATTAATTAATTAACAAAAGTAAAGACGATAAATTATAATTAAAATATAAAAAAATGATGAAAATTTTAGTAAACAGTTTAGTGAATGATGCCAAACAAAGTGCACCTAAATTACCTGAAATAAAATTGAATAATGGAAAAATTATGCCCGCCATTGGGCTGAGTACTAGGAATGTAGGTGAATTTATCACAAAAATATCACAAAATTAATTAATTAAATGAAATTTAACTGCATTAGATGTCACCTGATGTTGCGGAAAAAGCTGTCCTGGCTGCAATTAAAAATGGTTATCGTCTCGTTGACACGGCATCGGTTTTTGAAAATGAAGTCGGTGTTGGCAAAGCGATAAATGCGAAACTGACAGATGGTGAAATTCAGAGGTTTTGTTCCAAAAAAATAAAATTTATTATTTCCGAAAAATTATTTAAATTTATTTCAGGGCAAAATTCTTCCTAACGCATAAACTGTGGAACTGTTGCCATAGCCCAGCACTGGTAAGGCCAGCAATAAAAAAATCTCTCGAAAACCTAAATTTGTGTTTTATCGATTTGTATTTAATGCACACACCGATGGGTTTTGTTGGTGGTCACGGATTTTATCCGCGTGACGAGAAAAATAATTTACAATTCTCAAATGATAGTTATGTGGATACGTGGCGCGAGTTAGAGGAATGCGTTCTGTTTGGACATACAAAAAGTATTGGTGTCGCAAATTTTAATATTCCACAGTTAGAGAAATTATTAAAGAATTGCCGCATAAAGCCGGTGGTTAATCAGGTTTTAAATCGGATTAAAAACAAAACAAAAAAATTATTTTATGCCAAAATTAAATTCCATAGGTTGAGTGTCACCCGTACTTAACGAACTTGAAAATGTCCGAGTTTTGTAAGAAAAACGGTATTGCGATGATGACATACAGTCCATTGGGATCACCAAACGCTTCTCCAGAGAAAGGTGTTGAGAAAAAGGATCCACTTCTAGAAAATTGCCAATTAAAAATAATCGCCGAAAAACATATGCATAGTATTCCGCAGGTGCTGATACGTTATCAGTTGCAAAATGGATATATTGTGTTACCACGAACTTCTAATCCAGAGAACATGAAAGATAATATTGATATTCTTAACTTCCAGCTCTCCTCAAATGAAATGAAAGCCATTAATGATCTAAACGCTAATTATCGTATCAACAAAATGATTGAGTAACATTCACTAACGGTTTTACTCTTTTTAAAAAATTCATTAAACAATCGTTCTCTGTTAACTTCCAGGTGTGAAAAACACACTGATTATCCATTTCATATAGAAAAAGAAAAAACTCCATCAACTCGCAGTCCTAAGAAAGATATTTTAATTTAATAAAAAAAAATTTGTGTTTTTAACGGAAATTCTTTTGACTTTTTTTTTGTTTAATTCCGCCATTGAGATTTGCAGTGTATGTGCTGGTGCTGACCAGTTTTTGAAACTAAAAAATTTATTTATTTACATTAAAAAATGTAAAGATAAATTGAGATAAAATTGTTAAAAACCCTTGAACTCAGAAGTTCGTTTTAGTTAATTAGTCAATTAGTCTACTGTGAATTATAAAAAATAATAATAATTTCCCCAAATAAATGACATTTGCCGACTGGAGTAAATTATTGCAGTTATTGCACTTTATTAAAAATTTCTTTTAATATTCTACAAGCAAGTTGATTAAATTTTTCCATTCGTATTTTATTAAAACAAAATAAATAAATTTAAAAAAAAGAAGAAGAAGGAAAGCTTCTTTTTTTTAAATTTATTTCTAGCCGCTGTTTTTCTAAAAAAAAATTATTTCAGTCAAGTCAAATACTTTGGGTGTTGTGGGTGAAGTAAGACAAAAATATATAAAAATCAAAATAGAAAAAAAAAAAAATTCCAAATAAAATGTCACCATTTCCAAATGTGAAATTAAGCAATGGCTTGCATATGCCAATCCTAGGTTTAGGAACATGGAATGTAAGTTTTTTTTATTATTTAATTAAATAATTAATTACTTAAAAAATAGTTCAAAAAAAAAAAATCTAAATTTTGTGTATGTGCTGCCGGTCTTAACCTGTCAAAGTTCCTAACTTCTGATAGAAAAAAAAATTCGCGATGAAGATTATTTTTGTTATTTTCTTGCATCTTTTTTAATTATTATTATTCATGTGATTCTAGATTTTTAATTAATTTATATTTTTATTAAAGTATTATTTAATTTATGATATTAAATAACCTTGATAGGTAGGTAAAAAAAACTGCATAATCATAGAAATTGATTGATTGCGATTCAAACAATTTATTTATTCCACTTGTTAATTATAGAAATTAATTTTTTCTTGTTGTTTTAATCATTTTTAAACCATATTTCATTATCTAATCTCTTTTATTAATGGTTTTTTCTTGTTTTTCATGTTTTTTTTTGTCTATCATTTTGTGATAACGAATAATCTGTTATCACTCTTGTCACGATTATCATGATTTTTTTTTCTTTCTTTTCCTTCTATAATTTATATATAGGAATATTTATTTTTAATACATTGTGTAATGCAATTAAAAATTAATGAGAAAAACAAAAAAAAAAATCTTCTTTTCCAGTCGCCAGTTGGTGAAGTAACAGCTGCTGTACAACATGCGATAAAAAGTGGTTACCGTCACTTTGACTGTGCCTTTGTCTATGGTAATGAATCAGAAGTTGGGGATGCTATTGCCAAATGTATTGCAAAAGGAATTGTTACCAGGTTTTTTGACACAAATACACATTCACATAAATTTTCCTTCTTTTAATAACAAAAATTCTTCTTTTTTTTTTGCTCTTTTTGTAATCAAGAAAGGATTTGTTTATAACAAGTAAACTATGGAATACAGCCCATCGTAAAGACTTGGTACAGCCCGCCCTTATTCAAACATTAAAGAATCTAAAATTGGAATATCTTGATTTATATTTGATACATTGGCCGATGGCGTACAAAGAGGGTGAGGAATTGTTTCCTACGAATCCAGACGGAACAATTGAGTTTTCAAATGTTGATTACATGGAAACGTGGAAGGGGATGGAAGAATGTGTCTTAGCCGAACTGACCATGTCTATTGGGTTATCCAATTTTAATAAACGTCAAATGGATAATATTTTATCCAAATGCTCCATACCGCCAGTTGTGAACCAGGTGGAATGCCACCCGTATCTAACACAAGAGAAACTTTCGAAATATTGCCATACGAAGAATGTTGTCTTGACCGCTTACAGTCCACTCGGATCACCGACACGTCCCTGGGCGAAACCCGATGACGTTGTCCTGATGCAAGACCCAAAACTACTGGACATCGCAAAAAAGTACAAGAAATCAACAGCACAGATCTTGATCCGGTATCAAATCGATCGCAATCACATTGTAATACCGAAATCAGTTCATACCAAACGTATCACAGAAAATGCAAATGTTTTTGATTTTCAATTGACCGCCCACGATATAGAGTTGATTAATTCGTTCGATTGTAATGGTCGCCTTGTACCGATGACTGGGTAAGAATTAAAGAATTTTTATTTTTTTTCTCTTGTTTTTAAAATGTTTTGTTTGTTTGTTTTTCTTTACAGAGCATTGGGTCATAAAGATCATCCCTTTGAGAATGACGACTATTAAGGCGAAAATTAATTTTGTTTCTTGTAAAACTAAAATAAAAATAAAAATATTTTATTGATCTATTTGTGAAGAGAAATCAACAAAATTCGTTGTTTTTTGACCTATCATCTGGTTTTTGGGGGTCGTTTTGCGAAACTTCTCTATGTCAATCAACGAGAGAGCACGATAAATATTTAAGCAAGAAGGGGAAAAAATTATTAATTAAAAAAAAAATAATAAAAAATTTCTTTTTCTTTTTATTGGCTTTAAATAATTTTCAATACAATCCGGTGGTTTAAAATTCATGTGGGGGCGGATTGCCTGTATAGATGTAGAGATTTTTAACGAAAAAAAAAATAAATTCTAATAAAACTCCGCTCATAATTAGTTTAAAAAAATCTAATTACGATTCAAATAAGACAATCGACTCCAAAACTATTATAAGAAAAAAAAAGAAGAAAAATCAATCAATTATTTTCATGGAATTTGTTTTTTTTTTTTTTATAATTAAATGACGAAATGAGAAGTGTCATGGAAATAAATAAAAAGCAAATTCTCAATGATTGTGTAGTCTTA
Organism: Ptychoptera albimana; assembly: GCA_961205885.1. NCBI lineage: Eukaryota > Metazoa > Arthropoda > Insecta > Diptera > Ptychopteridae > Ptychoptera > Ptychoptera albimana. The sequence goes on along the minus strand of OY540802.1, from coordinate 2,046,179 downwards.
GGGCGGCTTCTGTTGTTTGTTTTTCTTTGCAAAAATAATCCCTTCAGCACTTCAAGATTAACACGCTGCTTAAATTACGCAAAAACCAATCGTTTCCCAAATTATTTAACAAAAAAAAAAAAAATCCAATTCCCATCAGCCAATCATAATAAAACAAAATGTCGCAGACAAAGTTTTCCTCGCCTCATCATCACTCGTACAAAAACCGTTAAAAAACAAAACAAATAATCTTTTGGGTTTTTTTTGCATTAATTTTTCTTTTTTTTTTTTTAATTTAATTTAATTTAATAAGAAAAAAAAAACAAAATTTTCCTCAATTTTTTTTTCTCTCTCTCTCGCTTCTTATAAATAATTAATTATTTACGATTCTTTACTACCCTCACCACCCCCAGCTTTTGTGCCTGATACTATTAATTTATCATGATGCAGATACTGTTGTTGGTCAATAAATTTCTCATCGTTTGCTACAACTGTGTGATGTGAATGTGACTGTTGTTGTTGTTGTGGTGGTGATTGTGTTTCTTGTTCGTTCTCCTCATATATAACGTCACAATTTAATTTATTCCCTAAATGATGTTGCTGCGATTGTTGATGATGGTGCTGTTGTGATTTTCTACCCTTATTTGTATTACCACCTTTTCGTGATGTATTACCGGTACCGGCAACATTATTTGCATGCAACAACTGCTGATAATGTTGCTCATTTAATTGCATCTCACGTAAACGTTCAGTTAATTTACATAAATCACGATCCTGGGCATCGACACGATTTTTTAATTCGGCTATTTCACGAAGATCCTCTTGACGTGGATCGCGACGTTCATAGCGCATTCTCATCTCCTCAAATCTATAACGAAAATTAAATATGTTTAGTAAAATAAAACTTTTCGTGTTTAGAGTGGGAAATACTCACAATTTGGTTAAGCAACGACACTTCCTGTGTAATGTATCAATTTCCTGAACGTTCTTTATATCACGAGATTCTAAACTGCCACGTTCCATTGAATACGTTGACTTCATATCGGCAATTTGACGATGATGTGTTGTCTCCATTTCTCTGTGTTATTCGAGGATATGGCAGAGAGTACAGCAACAATTATATTTATTTTTAATTTAAATTAACAAAAGTGTAGGGTGTTGGGTGAGATACGACAAAAAAAAATAATGCAAAAATGACTTTTCTAACTAATCAGCCTTGATTTACACGCATAACTTCAGTAAAAATCAAGGCATTACTACCCTACTATATGTAAACAGTAATAAAATATAAAAATAAACATTTTTAAAACTACCCTTGCATTAACACAGTTTTAAACAAAAAACAAATATTTCTTTTCAAATACACAGAGGTTATGGTAGTTAGCAAAGTTACACTAGGTATTAATCTTTACTATCAAGTGTTAAAAAAAAATTCTTTCTTTATTAATTATAAAATAAATATTTTTAATTAAATAAACAATAATTACATTAATTAATTATTTAAGAATTATTTTTAAAACAAATAAAATAATTAATTTTTATCATAAATAAATATATTTTGTATAAAAAAAAAAAAAGAGGTTAATAAAAAAAACCCCGCCATCTATTATATTATTACTCTAACTAATATTTAATGCTATTCAAAACAATCCACTAAATTACTGATAAAACTCATGGTAATCAATCAAAAACAATTAATCCTAAATAACTAATTAATGAATAATATTTAATGGATAATTTTGTGATAAACTTTTATAATATTATTATTAAACGCTTCCTTCCGTGTTATTAAAACATAAAAGATATCAACACTGATGCCCTGTGCGCTTGTTGTGTAGTGGTCGGCATAGTGCCATTAACAATTTCTTAACAACACTAAATCGCCCCCCAAAATGCATGTGGGCAAATGTTTTGGAGAAAAAAAATAAAAATTCTTTTTTTTTTACCTTAAATAAGTTAAAAAAAAAAAAAAACAAAAATGAAAATAAAAAATAATTCAGTAACCTCCAACAACGGGTATTAAAAATGAAAAAAGAAAAAACTATTTTTACACACACACACAACATGTAAAAGGCAGTGGGTGGTAGTGATGGTGGTTGTTTTTGGCTGATAAATGTGATAAATTTACATTAAAAAAAATGAAAAAAAAAAACACCAACAGAGCACAATTAAAAATTATTTATTTACAACAAAAAATTTACAGTCAACAATACACATTCGCGTTAGGAACGAAACGCCTCTTAATATCTTGATGGCTTCGCATTTTTTATTTTCTCATCACAACGGAAATGTTTCAATGTATTTAATCTCTCAGTTATTCGGTTTGGAAATACTGTCCGTTCTCTTTTGATAGAAGTTTTATTGCTGTTGTAGTTGTGCAAGCATTTAGAATTTATTTTATTTTTCTCAGGACTGTTTTTGAGTTTATTGTGTTTAGAGGGGGGCTCTGTATGTGTAATTATTTATTTGAGAACTAATCGCACACAGGGAAGATACAAGAAACTCAAAGACATCTACTTTTAAGAGAAAATTGTAAACAGTTTAAAACCATGAAAATTCATTAAATTTTACAGAAGCCGAATTCCTGAACAACCAAAACTGTTTAGGAACCGAATTACAAACTCAAGATAACCGAAAATTAGAACTATACAGTGTATTGTTTCTTTAAAGACTTTACTTTCAGACGAAAGCATTTCAAAAACCATCACGTTCGCAATTTAAAGCACCTTTCATGCATAAAAGTTTTTTCTATTTATTATAATTTTTTTTTTTTTTGGCAAATTTACAGCAGCGATCTACTACCTAAAACATTTAATGAGCAGAATACGACACGTCTGTATATCAAACTTTATTGAATAGAATTATTTAATATGTTTTAATGTTATAAAGGGTTTCTGTGATTTTCCCTTTACTTTTTAAATATATCAAAGAATAACCAGTAGGTGTGTTATGAGAAATTAATAAAAAATCAACACAGAACGAAATTTTTACTCCCGGTACACCATTGAAACATATTTTCCTATTCAATCCTTTTTCTTTTTTTTTTGTAGTAATAATAATTAGTAAGAGGTAAATACAACAATAAGAATAAAAAAAATCACAAAGCTTATCACAAAACTATCATTAAATTCATTAGTCGGGCGCAACCTGATAATATTTACATAATTTATGCTTAAACATAAAACATAACAGAGAGTGAAAAATAATGTGAATATTTTTGAAATAAAAAAAAAAGAAAAGGAAGAAAATTAAATGGGGGTGAAAAACTCACTTCATTTGGTGAACAACATCATCCATACGATTTCTATGTCGTAATTCTATTGATTGTATTGCGTCCTCCTTTTCGGCGATTAATTGCTTTAATTGTTCCTCTAAAAATGAAATAAATGAGAAAATAAAATCAACGTTGAGAAAAGTCTTCACATTCATAAGTAATCAGTCAAACATTATCCTGATTCAATTAAAAATGTAAAAACTTTCACACCACAATACAATCTATCAAATTACCCATTTTCTTTTTATGTTTTTTATTTAATTCTTCTGTTGAATTCATTAATTCTTGTCCAAACTCATGTTTAACATCTTGTAAACGTTCACAAAAACGTTCCTCCATTTCTAATCTATCGCTTTCATGTTCCTCTCTAAGGGATTCTACAAAAACAAAAACATTTGTTTTAATAAAAATAAAATAATTTCTATTTACAAACGTAATTTATTTACGTAATAATTCCTCGCGATAAGCAACTTCCTTATTAATTTCAACTTGATGATTACGTTCAATACGCTCAATGAAATTTCTTGTCTCAACAACTTGATAATCTAATTTTGAATTAGATTCCTCTAATTCTGTAGTCCGTTCCTTGATTATTTCTTTTAGTAATGCAATCTAAATGTTATTTTTGGGTATAAATATTAAATAAATATTTACAAACGATGTTTAAGAAATGAAAAACCTCTTCCTCAAGTGCTTGCTCAGTCTCATTAAAACGTTTCGTTAACTTTTCTATTTCTTCATCGTACTCCACTTTCATTTTATCCAAAGCTTCTCTACGCTCATCCATGTGCACCGATTCTAATTCTTCTTTTAAGCGGGTCATTTCGTCTCTGAAATAACAGAATAATAATTAAATCACCACAAAACTTTAAAAAAAAAAAGAAAATGTTTTACAATAATTTATATTCCCATATAACAGCTGTTTCGCCTTTAACTTCCTCAATTTTTATCGCTGATAATCGTTCCAATTCTGCGTAGTCACTGAAATAAAAATTTTTTTTATTAAATATTACAAGGAATTACCAGATTACAAACACTTACCAAGTAGTTTTGAATTTAAGTTTATTAAAACATTCGATTTCGGTGTTGAGTCGTGAATTTGCGGTTTCTAGTTCATTTTTGATATCCTCTAATTGTCCGGATAATATTTGTAAAGAGTTATTCTGATCATTTGTGAGTCCACGTAGTTGTGCCACCTCAGCCTCGTATGATTTTAAATGCACAACCTCATTTAATGCTCGATTTGCCTCGTCTTGTATTTCCTTTGCCTTTTGGTATGTTTCATTCTTCTCCTTTTCAGCGGCATCCACTTTATCTTTACACGTTTTCTGCATTGTACGCATCTGCCATTCACAATCCTCCATTAAATGCTCTTCACGATCCGAATTTATTGTTCGCAACTGTTCAAATTCATTTTTCCATTTGTTATCCATTTGAACACGTTCGTTGTTCGCTTTATTAAGTGTTTCCTCCATTTTTCTAATTTCCTCCTCACGCACCTTATTCAAAATTTCCATTTCGTTTTTACACGCTTCTAAATCAGACTGTGCTTGCGCCAATTGTACTTGGAGATTTTTTGTTAGGACACGCATACTTGCTAATTTCTCTTCCGTTTCATTATGTATTAATTGTAGCTCGTCTAAGAACAAGATAGTTTAATTAAAAAACATTTTTTTTTTTTTTTATCATGTCACAAACCATATTTGTGTTTTAAATGTTCCTCAGTCTCGAATGATTTTGTCCGCATTAAATCTAAAGCCTCCCCCTGAAGTTTTATTTTCTTTTTAACACATTCGCATTCCTTGTGTGCAGACAGTAGTTCCGCCTGAAGGCCTACAAAATTTTTAGAAAAGAAAAAAAAAAATTCCACCCAATTAATAGTCATTAAAATTCACACACAAAAAACCACAAAAAAAACGCTTCCTATTAAAATAAGAAAAAAAAATTCTCGTACTTGCACGATTCATTGTTTTACTTGCGGAAGTCCCCATAATTGAATCCGGAAAATAATAAAACCAAAACAAAAAAAAAAAATAATTCCCACTAAATCGATTTAAGTTTTCTTATCAACAAAATCCATGTATTCAATTTTTATTTAGTTTAAGGAAAATTTAACAAACAGGAAAAAAAAAAGAGTTAAAATAGAAAAAATAAAAAAAAATTATATTAGTCTTTCCCTTTTTTTTTTAATTAAAAATTAAAAAAGATAAATTTTTTTTTCTTTATTTTCCAAATCAAAATGCTTTTTTTTTTATATTTAAATATTTTTTTTTTTTTTCCTAGTTAACAAGCGCGGTTACTGGGATTTTTGTTTTATTCATGCTTTGGTACAGTGTGATGAAGTTAGGGGCGAATATTCATCGATAAGTATAATGGAGATAGAAACGATAAATCGGCATTGATTACGTGAAAATTGATTACGTTAAGCTTATCAAATGTTTCTTGGAAACACAAAACGCTGTTTTGGTGTTTTTATAACACGTTTCTGTGTATTATTGTCTTAATTATTTAATTAGTTATTATTTCATAATTTCTATAAATAATATTTTTAACTACCTTAAATTTATTTTTTCTTATTTTTTACAATTTATAATCTTAAAACCAATTAAAACTGTAGAAATAAGCAATTTGAAAAGTTTTATTTGAAAACAATTTTAATCCACAAACATTTTCAAAAGAAAAAAAATAATATTATTTTTTTTCGTAAGTTAATTAGTGATTTAAAGATTTATTTTAATTATAAATATTTATCCAGTTAGAGATTAAATAATTATAAATAAATAATTTTGTTTTAACTGTGAAAACGCGTCGTTTTTAACAAAAAAAAAAAATAATAATAAATACTTTGCGGTTGTTTAGACGATCAAAGATATGAAAACGAAATTTTTTTTTTTTTTGTAAATAAATCTTGACTACAGAATTTTGCTATTTAAATAATTAATAATAAAGAAAAGAAAATGAAAAAATGAGGAGAGAAAGGAAAGAAAATGAGAAAATGAGGAAAAAACATAAACAAAAACCAGATGTTTAAATATATCAAGAAAATATAAAAAATTTTAGTCAGTTTATTTTACATCAATTTTTCTTCGTTGTCTTTTAAAAATTTTCTTTATTTTCTTTTCCCATTGACGTTTATTATAACATTTATTTAACTTATTTTCTGTATTATTTTTAAATTCTCAACTAAATTTAATATGAATTTGTGGTAATTTCGTTGATTTAATGAATAATATTTGCGGTGTGTTGACACCGTATACAAGTTGCTGCATATGAACGAGAATTATGTCGAATGAAACAGATAAAATTGATTAAAACTAAGGAAATAATAATGAAAAATTGTTATTTAGACGTAAAAGGGTTTGGAAATTTAATAAAATGACTTGAATTTCACACGAAAACGATTTAAAAGCATAAGAAAAAATCTTAAGTATCTAAAACCCTGAATTTCAGTATTCAAAACTAATTGAACCCACCTAAAACCCCTGAAAACCATCGATCAAAATAAAACTCAAGTTCATTACCAACAGAAATTAAAAATCAATTAAAAAAATAATCCAAAATTCGTTATTCATTAAACAACGAAGTAAAAATGATTGAATAATTCCGCAAAGTACTGTTCCCCACTAAATACAAAAAAAAAAATATCGTTGTTAATAAATAATTTTTTGAAAAAAAAAAAAAACACCGAACGAAAAAAAAATTATCATCGTTCAGTTGCCAAAAAAAAAATTAAAAAACAAAAAAAAAATCGCAGAAACTACGCAAGCAAAACGCAGAGAGAAAATTTTTTTTTACTTATTTTTTTTCTAGTTTAAATTAGCGAGGGAGTTTAAAAAGAAAAATCAAAACGAAAGCGCACGTTAAACCCACAAACATTTCTTATAATAAATTATTATCATTGTGGCTTTTTTTTTTTTTATCAACGAAATAACGTCAATTGGAATTAAAAAAATCTTTTAAAAGAAAAATCCAAAAAATACTCACGATCAACATTCCATGTTTTAACAGTTAAATTCCGTTCCAATTCCCCAACTTTATACATTAATTCATTTGATTTTATTTGATTTTCTGTTGCCGCTGGTATTTCATCGTTTACATCTGTTTCCTCCTGAGCACCAAAGCGAACATCTTGATTGACTAAGTCATGCCTAGAAATTGATTTACAAAATGTTTAATTAATTAATTAGTTAATTAACTAAAATAACTGATAATTAAGCAATAAAAATTGTCTGTTTTTTTTATGCCTTTTAAAAATTCAATTTCACAATAAAAGAATTTTTTTTATTTAAGCTGAATGCGCAGAGTAGCTCATGCGCGCATTACTTATGTTTTACTATGGTGAGAATGATATGGATATTTTACGGTGGTTTTTTAATGTTTAGGACGTCTGGTAAATTAATTTTCGGAATTATTATAAAAAACCCCAATAAGGATAAAATATTATCTCAAATGGGTTTTAAAGGGATTGGAACCAGGTAACCAGTTTAGCTATGCACAGCAGTGATCAATAATTATTTTATTAGGCAAACATTAAACATTTCAGAAGCCTTAAATTGCCATAAACAGCTACTTAAAATTATCAATGTCTAGCCACCACCACCATACACTATGTGTTTCCAGCTTTAGAATTTTATTACGCAAAACATACGAAAAGCATAAATTTAGACCACACGAAAAAAAAATTAAAATTATGAAAAATAAAGAAAATTTATGTGAAAACGTAGAAAAACATTCAATAAAAAAAAGAATTTTTAAAGCTAGGATACAGGATGACAATTATGTTTCAGTGGTTAAAACAGGTAAAAAAAAAAATCAGCATGAAAATAAAATTGATCGCAATTTCAATTGAATTAAAAAACAAAATTGAAAAAAAATTTTAAAAAAATTCTAACGATACACCTACGCATTTTAGTGAGAAAATTAAACATGAGAAAATTTTATTCCGCAATTTAAAAAAACATTTTCGTTCGCACGTTTTATTTTATTTATTTAATTTTTTTTTATTACATTCGCTGTGCAAAACTACTTAAAAAATAATGTCAAGAAATATTTTTAAAATAAATTAAGCGATCAAGTAATTTATTATATCGCTATTAAAATGCGTTTTTATTTGTCAAAAAAAAAAACTCTTAGATTTTGGGATGATCGTTTTGTTTTTAATTAAACGGAAAATGAATGTTTTAAAGGTGGATTTGGAAGTTATGATCAAGAAGTTAGTAGTTAGGTACGTGATCAGATCTCTTCTTTCACTAATGATCAATATATCTTTGTTACCAGATGGTAATATGATCATATCTGAAGGTTGATCAGTTAATGTTGATCCTCAATGATTTTTTACTTGAGCAACTTGAAGAGGATCATGCATTACATTTCATATAAATAATCGCGATCGTTTATAATTCTCGTGGAATGATCCTCAAAAAAGTGTTTATCTAATAAAGATTAAAAATATTTCATTGTAAATGTGCATGCACCAGGACTACCTGCACCAATTACCATACCAACATTTTTTGCTATTTATATTTCAATAATTTCAATTGCACTGCTCTGTTTTTTTGTTTATTTTTTAATTATTTTACATTAATTTGTTAGAAAAATATTTTTCTATTTTGTTAATCACACTGTAAACATTTAAAATAGATTCGTTAATTATTATTAAGTCAATCTGCGATTGGATTCGTTAGTTTTTTTCCTTTTTTTTTTTTTATCTAAACAAATAACGAACCAGAACAAGAATAGATAGATATAAATCGATGGTGTAGTGTTGATAGGTTTTGTTTGTTTTACCGTTTTTTTTCTTGTTGCTAATCTTATTAAAAGATTATTTTTAAATGACCTTCCAAATTGAAACATTCAAAATTATCTTTTATTTAGATAAAAACGTTAAATATTGCGTTACAAAATACACGAAAAAAAAAAAACGATTTGCAATTCTTAAATCATTTTTTGTTTTAGTTATTCGCAAATGAAAACAAAAAGAAGAAATTTCTAATTTTCAACACAAAAATACCGAAGAAAAACATTTTTTTTTTAATGAAAATTATGCAATAAACGTGGATTATAAAAGAAAAGCCAAGAGGAAAAATGAGTAGCAATGGAGACGCCCGGTTAAACATTGGTTACTTGATCGCAAAATTTTTAATTTATTTCTTACGTAATCTAATTTTTGTAGGCAAATTTATTTATTCTATCATTTTATTAGAAAATTAGGACGCTTTTAAGGTGCAAAACAATGAAAATAAAAAAAATAAAAAAATTATTATATACCAGGCGTCCCCACTTTTCTATCCTTTTTGTGTTTCTCTTATTTATTTTTGAAGCTATTTAACGTGTAATGAATAGTTTTTGGGTTTTTTTTTATATCGAAACAGTACATCAGTACGTTGTATTAATTAAGTAGGAAAGCAAAAGCAAGCGCACACCACAACTAGCCTTAGTGCAGATTTCTAAATGCGTGTTAAGTAATTCTTGGCAAAGTATTTTAATTTTTTAGAAATAGCAAATAGAAATTTCTATACCTAAGCTAATTATGCTGTTTTATAAAAATAGTTAAAATAGTTTAAAGGCTTGATGTGTACACCAATAAAAAAATAAAGAAAAAAAGAAAGAAAAAAATTTTACATTTCAATGTTAAAAACTCCTGAAATCTCATTACTTCCATCACTATCATTTGTTTCCAGTGTTTTTTGCAGTTGCTGCTGTTGCTTATCACCTGTAGCACCTGTTTTTGATTCAACAACAACATCCGGTAAGCATATTTGTTCCTCATTATAATATTTATTCTTTTCATTTATAGCCGTCTCATCATTCGCGGTGTGATCATTTTCTATTTTTATAGCAACTATATGGTTAGACGGTGAGTCATTATCATTCGTTGTTGTCATAATAATTGGTTTTTCTGTTTCTATTTCATAATTTGTACACTCATCAGATGTTTTTTTATTGGAATTTAACACATTTAATTGTTGGACCATTGTCGTTGTTTTGTATTCTTCTGGTTCCTCATCATCTGTTTCACTATCATCATCATCTTCTTCATCCTCATCATCATCATCTTCTATTTCCTCATCATCATCATCATCACTATCATCCTCAACATGATCATGTTTATCATAATTATAATTCTCTACATTATTATAATTTTTAACTAAAATACTTTTTCGACCATTCACCATTTTTAAAACATTATTATTCTCATTAAATGCATTATTTATCTGATCGTCATTATCATGATCATTTTCTAAATTCTCATTCTCATCATCAATATAACGATGATACTCATTTAAATTAAAACGTACATTTTTAAGCTTTTTTAAATGTACAAAACCATTATTATGATCACTCTCACAATTTTCATTATTATTTATCACACAATTAATAGTTTTTATATTATCATGATCGTTAACAATATGATCATTATGAATGTTTTGTTCATTTGTTAAAAACAAAGGAATAACATCATCATTATCATTATCATTATCACTTAATTCACAATCACTATTTAATATATCATTTATAACAATACCACTGTCACATTTAATTGCCTCACAATTATTTTTATTTATATTAACACCTGCACCATTCATTAAATTATTATTATTACATAAAAGAACTAAAGGAACTTTATTATCATTAAAATTATCATTATCATTATTATTATTATCATTAAAAATTATCGTTTCGTTATTATTATCATTAATAATCTGCTTTTCACATATATCCATTAATTGATTATAATTTTCCTCATTTTTATGATTGTTATCTGTTTGTTGTTGATGTTCCTGTTCTTGTTCCAGTTCCTGGTCCTGATGCTGATGCTTAATATAATCATTTTTATCAACACCTACAACAACCACATCATCATCAACAGTTTTATCACAATCTAATAACTTTTCACTAACCACCATAACCGTATTGTTTGTCACCTGCTTATCGACTGTTGTATTCTCATTTTCTAAATTAAATGTTTCTGTTGCCTCGTAAAATTCATCCAAATCATCATCATTAGTATTATTATTATTATTATTATTATTATTACTGTTGTTTTGTGAATTTATTATTGTTTTGGCTAGAATAATTGTATCTGATGATGTAACCGGTGGATGTTGTCCAATTAAATTCATTTGTGTTGGTGTTGCAACGGTTATTAATGGTGTACTAGCAATTGTTGCTAATTTAGAAACGGTTGTCTTATTACCATCAACCGTTTGTTGATTACCTTTACTATTTGGCTGTCCCATCTTATCAAAAATTTCAATATCATTCGTTTGAGTTATAGCGACACACTGATCATCTGTGACACCAACGGTTTTATCTAATGTCGGCGTTACTTCACTCGCGTTCAACTTTATATCACTACTACCGATCGTTTGTTGTCGCTTATATTTACCAAGTACTAATTGTTTAACAAAATCCGCATCAATAATATTATTTTTTATAATTGATTCTTTCTCCACCACATTTAATTTATTCAAAATAATTTCTTTATTCTCTGTGCTATCCGTAACGGTTTTAAATGTTTCTTCAATTGGTGTCACAGTACTCTCTGTCGCGTTATGCGACTTATTTAATGTATTTCTATCGTTTAAAGCAAGTTCGCAACTGTCTTCTATATCATGATGTTCAATAACTAACTCATTTTTAATGTTTGTAGTAACTGTGGGAGCGCCAGCATCATCAATAATCGTGTTGTTGTTTTCTCGTTGTTTATATTTTTCATCATTTTCTGTACTTTCACAACCATTTTTTACATCCTTCTCATTATTATTATTCCTTTTTTTATTATTATTATTTTTTTTATTATTATTATTAAATTCAACACTTTGCTCTTCTGGCTGATGTTTATGCTCATCAAGCGTCACCACCTCCGCTGTTTCATTTGCGATCGTATTCGTCGTCGTAATCGCTGTCGCCATACCAATCGTCTTATTTTCGCACACATTTTTCACATTATCCACACAAATATTCTCTTGCACTTGTTGTTTATTATTTATATGATTATTTTTCACATTATTCTTATTATTATTATTATTATTATTTTGATTATTATTGTTATTACGTCGATTTCTGCCCTTGGCCATGATGTCAATGAATCGGCTCGTTTTGAAACTAGAATACGACGTACGTTCACCGACTGAATCATTTTTATTCTGTTTTTCTAATGAAAAAAAATTCTTTTTTAAATTTTCCACATCGTGTCGACCATCGCTACTACTATTATTAGTATTTTTTATATTTTTCTTATTATTATCGGCGTATGTGGTAGTTGGTTGTGATGAATTTTCCTTTATTTTAGCGGCGCACACGTCTAAATTTATTTTCTCATCATTATGCTGTGACGACGATTGTTGGTGGTACTGCGGCGGCTGTGGCTGCTGTTGCTTTTCTTGTTGTTGTTGCAACACTTGCTCGTTTTTTAAATTATTTTTCACCGATGACGACTGATCTTTAGACGGTTTCGTTGATTTTGAACGTTTAAAAAAATTAAACATTTTAGATAGAGGATGATACGCCGTCTAATAACGATAATCGATTTTTTGTAGAATTTTTTATTTTTGTGTAGAATTTAAATCGATTTGGAGCCAACACTGTTAACTTTTTTTTTTTTTTTATCACATTTTTTATTTATTTATATATTTATCCATCTGTCCTGATAAAGAATTAATTTTTTTTTGATTAAAATAAACTTGAAACAACGGAAAACACAAAACAAGAACGACTTCCGCGTAGCAAAAATACACAAAAATGTGTCCTTCGTGAGGAAACTATGAGAGGAACACGAATGAAAGTTATTCAAAAAAATGCGTAAATCGTTGAAACAATAATTAATTTATCGTCATGTAATTAAATAATAATTTTTAAGCGTGGAAAATAAAAAAAAAAAATTTATCGAAATAATTATAAAACTGGCGCCTCCACTTACTCCGTTTGAAATTTTTTTTCTTTAATTACTGCAAAACAAGTCGATTAATTGCGAATTTTTTTTTCTTTTCTGTTTTTTTTTTAAATTATTTAGTTTGTTTAGTAAAATTCGCAAAATTATTTTTGCTGCTTAATTAACTGAGTGAAGGACATTAAACAATCGTTTAGTGATTTGTTTTCTTGTTGAAAATAATTAAAAATAAAATTACACAGGAGCTGTGAATGTATTTTAGTAGGGAAATAGGAGTAGGGAACTGGAGTACAGGTTATTTATTTTATGGGATTTCATAGAAAATCTGCAGCCTAACTAATTTCCGTATTCAGGAACCAACGACATGTTTTTGTGCAGTAAAATCTCTATTAAGCAGGTTGGACTAAGTAAAACTTTATAAACGCATACCGCCATCTGTTAGTTCATTATAGAAAACTTAAACTACTAAGCAAACTAGCAAGTTTTTTTCTAAAAAATGTGTAGCCTAACCTCCTACTGTTTTAATTAATTAAAAAATCGTAAAATGCAATGGAAATAAATGGATTACCATCGTAAACTGTAATATTTATGCAAAACTTCTGTATTTAGGTCATTTGAAACTAATCCTAAGATAAACAAACATTTTCAGAATTTGTATTAATTAAATAATCGTATTTAAGCCAACATAATCAGAGGCTTGACTGTAGGCTATCCAATGGCAAAGCCAACCAAAATAAAACTTTTTACGCTCGCATAAAAACCATAACAAAACGGACATAAATCACATGGACCAACCAGCAAACATATAATTAATTATTTACAAAAAAAAAAAAAAATTGTTAACAACATATAAATGCTTGAATTGTCTGACCCGCTGAATATTCACAAATTGATTTATTCCAGACAAGAGGAACCAAAATGTTTTTTTTTTTAAGTTTTTTAGTTTTATTTTGTCAACAGAAAATAATTTTTTTGTTTTGGTTTTCCTTCTTAATCTTCTAAATTAAGTTTTTCTTTCGTTTTATTTATTTATTTATTTATTTATTACAAAAATAATAATAATGAAAAGGCTAAACGGAGTGTGACGTAAATAAAATTTATTTTAAGCAAACGAAAATAATTTTTCTTTTTGTTAAAATAAATTAAATGTGGAAATGATTTAATTTAATTTAATTTATTTTTAATTTAAAATAAATAATTTACTTAGTTAATGTTTGGGAAATTTGATTCATTAACTCGATTTTGGAGACTTTTTTTTTTTGATTTGCAGTTTTCCTGCTTTATTTTCGTTTATTAATAGAAATTATTGTAATTTAACTCGTTTACTAGAAAATAATTAATCAAAGCTTATACTTAAATCTTTAATTATTAATTTATGAAAGAAATATTCACCGTTTTTCCCGTAATTACCATGAAAATTTAAAATCAAAAGATTAAGACGCAATAAAGCACGTGTCAAACTCCATCTTTAAAAATAAAAATTTCCTGACAGAAATAAGCGCTAATTTTCAGTTTTGTTTTTCAATTGAAATTTTAAAATATGAATAAATAATTAATTAATTAATTAAATAAAAAAATATCGCATTTTCTGATTAAGGAGTGGATGAGGAGAGCAAACAACATCGGAATCTTTTTAATTCCATAATTTTGTATTTTCAGAAGTCATTTGTTTTTCTTTAATTACAATAAAATAATTCGTAATAAAATTCCACATAAAACTAATTAAAAAAAAAAAAATCATAAAACCCCCCATAAAATCACGTAATACGCGCCTGTTGAACAATACAGCAATAAACAGAATTGAAAAACAAGCAAATTGTCTTTTGTTTAATTTTATTTAATTAATTAGATTTTTTTTTTTTTTTTAAATAAATAAATAATTAAAAATAAAAAAAAAAAAAAAACTTTATCTGGTTTATATTCTCGCATAAATAAATTAATTAATTTTGGTTTTGTTTTGATGTTTTGCTTATTTTTATTGGCGCCTTATTTGTGGCTTATGGTGTGTGTGTGTGTTTGTATTTATGCTGATTTTTTATTTATTGTTTTAATCGATGAATAAATAATAAATACAAAAAATGTCATCAAAATACAGAAATTAATTAAATTTATTTATTTTACGACTAGATTGATTGCTTATTGTGTTTTATAATTAGGGCTGAGCTTATTGCGTTGTTTTTACTAGTGAATTTGGAAACGTTTGCGTTCAGGTAGTTTTTAAAATATTTTCTTAATTATCTTATCTCGTGTTATTATTAATATCGTGAAGTAAGTAACGTTCTTATCTTAAGAATACTTCTCTAGCGAATCTTTATCCAAGTAAAGAAATTTTTTTAACTCAGTTTCTACGTGTATTACCTTGACATTTCTTTATTAATTAACCTATTCGCCACTTTCTTCACCTTTGAATAAATAATCCTGGTTAAATATCGCATTAAAAGAATTTACCAGCTTGCCAAAGTAACAAGCAATTGGTATACAAACGCTTCGCATCGTAAACCATCGATTTACGTAATTAAAAATTTCAACGTCTGTTTTGACTAGCACATTTTAAACGAAGGAAACTAGAAATGTTTTTCTTTTTTAAAATTAATTAACATGTGAAATTAGTTCAATGTTATTACAACAGTGTTTTTTTTTTTGTGATTTAAAATATAAATTAAAAAAATAAATTGTGCCATTAGGGTGAACAGCTAGCATTGCAACATTTTGTTGATTGTGCTCGATGAAATTATGACTGCAGTGACAACGAGCATACGCAGGTGATTTACTAGATTAAAATAAAATTAAAAAAAAAAAAAACATAAAACAGGTGGACTTGACTTTGTTTCTTTGTTTATTTTTTTAATTAAGCAAAATTATTAATTAAGACCAGAGCACACAGCAAACGTCAAACGCTCGTGACAAGTGGAACAATAAAGTGAAATGTTTTTCAATTATTTCAATTTTTTTTTTTTTTTTTGTTACTAAAATAGTAACAAAGAGATGATAAATAAACGTGTGGGTGGCCACAACGATCGATGAAATATTTATTATTTATTTTTAACAAATTAAAAATACGAAATAAATTAATTTTGTCGCATGTTTTTGATTAATTATTACGTTTCCTTCTACAGTTTGCACATTAAAATGCTTTTTTATATTATTTACACGACTTAAATTCGGTGGAATTTAAGCAGAATTTTTTGTGATGCAAAAATAAAACATGAAACAAATAGACTTTCTACAAAGAATAAACGAAAAGAAAAAAAAAACTGAAATAAAGAAAATTCTTTCTTGCCAGGTAATTCGTTTTAATTAAAACGAACTAAGAGCAGCAAAATGTAGCAAAAATTTTATTACGATTTATTAACGTAATTTATGTAAATTTTGCTGTAAATTTTTATTCTTGAAATGACACGGAAGTGTGACATTTAAATTTTTGATATAAAAAAAACAGAAAATGTGTGACAAACTGATTAGACTGACATAGTGGTTCAAAAAATTCAAAGTAAATTGAAGAGAAAACATTTTTTTCCTTCGTTTGAGTGGGTTTATTTTATAAAAATTGGTACCTAGTACCCACTTTTTATGTTGTGCTTTTATGTTTTGTTTATTCATGATTACAAAAAGCTAAACATCTTAGTTCTGAGACATATTTTCGAAGAGTTATGACTAAAAAACTGAGATTAGTACACTCGATACCAATGCCGACAGCTAAAACATAGGAAATTGAGATTCAACTGGCCATAACTTCTGATTCAAATTTTTTAGGCCGGAATCTTTTATACAGCATATTTTGGGCTCTAATACGAAACTTCTGACCAAATTTCAGCTCATTTAAATTAAATTTTTTTTTCCTCAAAAAATGCATAGAAAGTATCAGGAAAAATTTCAATTTTCAAGTGAAAATTAAATAAATTCAGATCGAGCTGAAACTTTGCAGGATTGTTTATTAGGAGGTACTGAATCAAGTTAGTTCTTTGAGTTTTTCGATAAAAAATTTATTTCACGAGTTATAGCTAATCAAAGTTCAGAAAATTGTCAAAAAATGAAGATCGATTACTTTTACAGCCGTTTGTAGCATTTAAACATCAAACAGCTAATAAAAATAAATTTTCCACATAGAAAATGAAAAAATTAATCAAAATAAACTAAAAAAAAAATAATTATCTTGTAACAGGATATTCATGACAATTTTAATGTTCAAAAGAAAAATTAAAAAATTAAAAAAAAAACCGAAAATTTCTTCGATTTTAAATTAAATCACTTTCGCTGAGCCAAAGAAATATTTTTCGTTTCTTTATTGCAAAACCTTTTTCTTTTTTTCTCATTTATTTATTTATTTTGTTTAATTTTATCGCCCACCCACAAAATATTACAGAAAGTCGTTCGAGTGTCACTAGAAAATAAAGTCGAGAGAAAAAATGAAAACAAAACAATAATTACAAAATCGATGAAAATTTCTTCATTTTTCAACATTTTCTATGGGTTTTCCTAATGATCTATAATTTAAATTTTTTTTAAGTTTTGCGGTTTTAGTTTTTTAAGTGTAGTGAACTTGTGAGTAATTTTAAAGTCACTTAAGATCACAGGGTGGTTTATAACAAAAATATTTTTTAACTCATTTTCAAGGTAAAACGTTTTTGTTTTCCTTGTTTGAAGTAATTGTATTGATTACGTGACTTATGACGCAATATAGCTAATAGCTTAACAAAGTCATCATGTAATCACTTGCGTAGAAATAAAGTTCTTTAAAATACTTGATTGGGAATAAACAAACAGAGGATGAAATGATTAGCAACTCCGGAAACAACAAAACAAATAATGAAATTCAGTTGAGTTTGCAGCTTAATTAAGATACTTTTCAGTGCTAAAATGTGATTGAAAACTTTTATTCATGCTTAATTAAGCTACCTTTATGGAATTTAAGTTAAAAGAAAATTCTCTTAGCGTAATAAACAAAATTTATTTACGTATGACCCCGTAAAGTATTTAACAAGACCATCAAATGCTAAAGAAATGCATCGAAAAACAAAAAATTATTTCAAAAGCACAAACAAAGGAAAATCCGTTGAATTTTCCTTTAAAAATAAAAATTTGTTAAGAAAAAGAAAAAAAAAAAAATTCGTAGCCATGATGACAGTAATCAACCGACTTAAACTGTCACAAACAAAAGATAAACAAAAAAATCTGAGGTAAGTCAAAAAAAAAGTGACAAACAACTAGAGTGAAAATAATTAAATGTCACCAGCACATGTGATAATCACGGTAATAAATTTCATTTAAAATTTCACCAATTGTATGTAACGAATTTAATTTTATTTTTACACAACAAAAAAAAAAACACAAAATTTTCATCACTTTTGTACAGAATTTTTAAAATGTTTAAATTTTTAATTTTTGGTTCACTTTGAATTAATTTTTTTTTTTTATTATTATTATTTTTGCACAGTAATTATTGGTATTTTGAATAATAATAATAATTTTCAAGTCTGTATTGCGTCCGACCCGGCAGACAGACAGCACAGAATACACTAAATACGCAACAAAATATAAACAAAACAAAATTAAAAAAAAAAGTTTTGTTAGTTGCTTCTTGCTGGTGATTTTTTTTTCTTATTTTTTTGTAAGATTTGCTGCTTTGTCGAATTTACAAACAGATCGATGATGAGTTTGGCAAAAAATTGTTTAATTTACAGTGAGAACACTTTTGGAAGTTTATTAGTAACGCTGGTGGTTGATGATTGAGGTTTGTGTGGCAGTGATTTAGTGGGGAAAACGTTACTGCGTACAATTACTCTTTAGTTAGGCTATAAACAATAAGAAAAAATACAATTCAAAGCTGGATTAAGGTTCTGCTTAAAAAACTGAGTTTTCTAAAGGTTTTACTACAGATTTACCACAATTTACCGACTTAAGCATGTGCCCCAAACGAATAACAATTTATTAACGAGACTTTACTGTGCTTTATTATTATATTTTCTTTTGTTTTTTTTTTTTATTAATTTTTTTTTTTTTTATTTTTAATGTCAGTCATTTGATTATAAAAATTTATACAGAAAAATAAATAAACAAAAAAGAAAAAAAGTCATGAAGGTGGGGTTTATTCAGCTAAGATTAGATTCAGCGTTTTTTTTTTTTTTTTTTTTTTTATTTTTTGTTTATATATTTAATTGTGCGAATTATGTGACTTGGTTATAATCAACGATTGATAGTTTTATTGCTTTAAACAATGTTTGTTTGTTTGTTATGATTTTTTTTTAATGTTTGATGATAAATTTTTATTATTTCGTATGATTTTAATTAATGAGTGATAAGATTATGTTTTTTTTTTTTTTTCTTGATAATAACAACGTCTGGTCCTAGGCATGCTTTATGAGTTTTTTTTTTTTTTTTGTTGTTTTCAAAAATTTGCCTCACTTGAGACTTTTATCACTTTTTTTTTTGTTTTTAATATTTAATTGAATTAACTTTGCTGTAGTAAGAGAAATAAAATATCTAGGACCCTAAACGCCTTATATGTGCATTGTAGATGAATAAAAATATTTTTTTTTAACGATCAAGAAATATTACGCCATCTGTGGAGTGTACTATTAAACAGAGTAACTGTAGACTATTTTGAAAAATCTCTACACAAATAGTCGTTTTTTATTTTAAAAAACCCCAGCTTAACTGGAGAAATGCTAAACAAAAAATTCTTAAAAAGCAAGAAATTGTTTGCATAAAAACATAAGCAAACGTCACTGTTTATGGTAAAAACCCAAGTCACAGTCATTTCCATTGTATCCTGTCTTGTTCTTGTTCTTCTTGTTGTTCTTGTTATTTTTTTATTATTTTTGTTGCCATTTCATGCACAAAGGATTTTCTGTTTTTATTATTTTTGCGATTTAAAAATAAAAAAAGAAAAAAAAAAAATTTCAGTAATAAAAAAAATTTCTAAATTAGAAATTGACGTAAATTGAATTTTTTATTTTTATATAAAACGGTTTGTAATGATCGTGTCTATGTCGTTTTTGCGTTATATTATGGAAAATTTTTTTTTTTTTTTTTAAGGTAAACAATGATAAACAATGCGAATAGTAGCAAAAAAAAATTTTATATCATCATGCTTTATTAAATAATCGATTTAGTACATCAACGTTAAAATTCCTACCAAATTTCGTTACGATCAAACAATAACTTTCCGAGTTATAGCCCACAAAACACAAGTAAAAAAATTCACTGAAAACAGAGATTTTTAAAATGTTTTCTTTGCTACATAAAATTTAATAATCGATACGCAGCACCCCAGATTACTATTTTTAATTTAATTAATTTATTAAATTATTTATTTATTGGCCTTACAAAATCGATACGAAATAATTTTTTTTTAATTTTTTATTATAGGTAATAAAAGAATAAAACAAAAACAAAAGCAAAAAGCAAAAAAATTCTCCTCAACGCAATAAACAAGATCAGGGCGTTACACCTCTTGCTGATATAAATATTTTGATAAAAAAAAAAAAAACAAAAATAATAAAAGGAAAATTATTTTTAGGATTTAGAAATAAAAAAATAAGAATTATTTTATTTTGTTTTAAATTTAAAATTAAATAAATAATTCGCAAGTAATAAAAACCTCAAAGCAACACAACCAGCAGCTACAACCAGATGTTTATTTTATATTTGCGGAGTTATATTTAATTATTGTTTCTCTGTTAATTTTTTTTTTAAACAGCGTTGATTTACGGATTAGTTATGACATTTGATCAGGTACACTTGAATCTCTATCGCTATCAATGTAATACTTAATTCTATTTGTTACAAAGAGGTATTTTGTTCAGGATCGAATTTTTAATTAGTTTTGGATGCTCAATCGTACGATCTATGGGTTATACCCATGTAACTATTGCTACGATCGCTTAATGCTTCGTACGATCACATAATTACTGCTATGATCATTTAATCCCTCCTACGATCACATAATTACTGCTACGATCACTTAATCCCTCCTACGATCAAGTAACTATAGCTACGATCACGTAACTTCACGTAATAAAAAAATATTCTAACCATCTAAATGGCGTTTTTAAAAGAAAATAATGAATAAAGTAGATGGAAAACAAGCAAAACAACTGAATCAACAGACATTTATCGTTTCTACCTGTTGACATTTAATTTAAAATAATAAACTTTGCGGTTTTTAAACCGATTTGTCATGTAATAATTTTTTTATTTTTAGAATTAAATCATTTTTTCTACAAAAATCTATGGAAAATTTTGTTAATTTTTTTGATGAAATAAAAACGGAAAATTATTTACAATGCAAAAAAATATTATTTTTGTAATGTTTTTATGTAAATAAATAATTTAATTTTTTGGTTTGTTTGAATATGCAACGAATCTGTTGTTGCTCAGGGAAAATGTTCAGATTTATGACACTGTGGAGGCGCCTGATGTTGCTTAGAATATTTATTTTTGTTTTATTCATTTGCTTTGTTTAGATTAGTTTATTAGGTTTTTATTGTTGCTGAATTTATGAAGGAGACAGTAGGGAATTTAGTAAGCAGGAACAAATTCAATAAATTATTACCAGGAAACAGAGAAAAATGTCAGTTATTGCAGTTGGGAATAGCATAGTGGGAGTCAAGTGGTTTTGGATTGCTAATCTTAATTTATTAAACTTAAGTTTTTGCAGTTTACTTGCATAAAAAAAAAATTAAATCACTTTATAACCGATATCCTGCTCTAAATAATTTTCTGGGATTTCGTTTTGATATATCACTGATGTTTGGGTGATCACTGACGTTTTTAGCGACATTAAAATCTTAAAAATTAATAAATATGTAACAAAAAGTACAAATAAATTAATAACAAGAATAAAAAAAAAAAACTGTTGCGTACCCCTGTACAATCCGTTTAACACACAAATCCCAAATCCATTTAACGGCGACTAACCCACCTAAATCAAAAAATCTTTTTGTTTTATTCCATTGAATGTTTCACATAAATAAACAATAAAACTGCATGATTTAATTAAATAATTTTCATTTCTTAATTCTTTAATTAAAAACAACAAAAAAAAAAAAAAAACATTTGAGGTTGAATAACAAAAGCAGAAACTAAATATTTTTTCTAATATAAACAAAATATTTTGCGGATTTGCGGTGCTCTATTAAAATTGCAACAAATACAAAAAAAAAAAAAATAACAGAAATATAAAAGTGACGTAAAATTAATTAAATAATAATAATTAAAAAAAAAAAACAAAATTCCAATAAGCAATAGTTGTAGAAAAATTAGTTACAGAAAAGCACTTGAAAGAAAATCTAATTATTTTTTATTTCGAATTTTTCTTTCTTGTTTTGTTTCTGGCAATTTTTTATTATTCATTCTGATATGATTTTTTTTTTTCAATTAAAATGTAATTGGAAAAAAAAACAAATAAAAAATTCCAAATTGTATTTTCAATTAATTAAAAAAATATTTATTCTTTGAAATAATTACGGGAAATACGTAGGAAATGATTTTGTTTTATGGATTAACGAATTTTGTGTGGGTTTTCGGGTGTTTGTTTCCGTGTTACGGATGTTTTTTCACTGTTTTTAACACTTTACGTTAGTTCATGCTGCTACAATACGATTAACAAGTGTTTTTACTGGATATAACACTTGTTAACCAATGAAAAATATCAATAACTTTGGTAATAACACTCCTGAAATGCAAACAATTTTTTACTTAATGATTTTTCTTACAGTTTGAACGAATTAAATTTTTTTTTTAATTTTTAATTAAGTGGCTTATGAAACACCCTATATTCACCTTATTTTATTACTTCTTGATTGATAATTTAATTTATTTTTCATGACTTAATACAATTTTAATGAAATAGTATGAAAATAACGAGACAGACTTTGATTTTAATTTATTATTATAATTATTATTATTGCTGTGTTGCATTTTCTTAAAATGGTTCATAATAATCATTAAATTTGCGACTAATCACCCGAATAACACTGATTATTAATTTTTATTTGATTTATTTATTGTATTGGTTGTATAAACTCGTTAAAAACAAAATGTGTCATTATGAGTAGGATATATGATTCAATTATCAATGTGATTCATGGTGTAGTTACAGTGGTGGAAATTTTACATTTAAAATTTATTGAGAATGAACTCCGTAAATTATTTTTAAGTTAAAGAAAAATAAATTTATTTGGTATAGAAATGAAAGGAATAATAACAAAGATTCAACAATTTAGTAAATGAATAAATTTCCGATTGTATCCTGAGATTAAAAAAAAAAAAAAGCCTGAAATTTAATCTTCTTTTCTTTTTTTTTATAAATAAAACTTGGAACAAAAAACCCATGAAGCTTGTAATAAGTTTTCCTCAAATTTCTGTGAATATTTCCGGTACTTTAAAATTATTTATCTGAATTACCAATGACATCATTACTAATCAATCATCATATATTTTTTTAAATTTTATTTCTCATTTTTTTTCTAATCCTTAGAATCGAAGGATTTCACAATCAACCACTTCCGTCCATTAATTCGTTTATTTATTAAATTTTGTAATTTCGTTTAATACTTTAATAAAATTCTTGAATTTACTGATATAAAACATTTTTTTTTTTGCATTAAATAATTAAAAATATTGACGCAACGCAAGAATTGTGGTTCTTCGTCGTCGTCTTCGTTGTTTTTTTTTTTTTATTTCACTATAATTGAACGATTGCCAATGAATTCTTTATTGTTTTTACTAATTTGTGCAAGTGTAACACACACACAAGTGTTTAATTTTTTTTTAATAATTATTAAATAAGTTAAAGGGTGTCTCATAATTTACAGAATGTTTTATAACAAAATCACATTGATGGAAATTTTTTAAACATTTCTATAGTGAAAACGATTTGAAATCAACTAAATCGAAAATTAAGTCACTTAAAAAAATTCTATAATCTGAATTTAAGAAAATTTTCTATAATTTATTCATATTACAGCATCAAAACGTTTGTGTTTAATGCCAAAAAAAAAAACGAAAAAAAAATTAAACCAAATTAAATTTTATTTATAAAAAAAACGCAAACAAAAAATAATTTATTTATAAAAATAAGAAAGAAAACAAAAAAAAACAAAAAAGAAAAGAAAAGAGTTTATATTGAGTAAGGACAGACGTGTTCTTCACCTCACAGACAATTTGTGTTTTAAACAAGAAAAAGAAAAACACGAAAATTATTTCATCTAATTAAGCCGTCATCGGTTGTGGTTTTAATTTAAAAATAAATAAATAAAAAAAAATAAAAAAACATTTAAAGAGTTTTATTATTCACATTTGTTAGGTTTAGTTCAACGAATAAAATAATTTTTATTAAGCGATTTTAAGCGAAACAAATAAAAAAAAAATGTATTTTGCTTACCAAAACGTGAAAAAACTGCTCAACATCGTATTCTCACTTAAATTAATGACATTTGTTAAATTTTCATCAATTATATCACAATCCGATGTTAAATCGTATGTTAAGGAACAATCAGATATTTCAGCAATGCCACTATCATCCTCTGTATCATCCGTATCACTTGTATCATTATCAATTGAATTTCTACATTGTTTAATCAACGTTTTATCACACAAATCCATTATTATTATTTCTGTTAATTAACTACTAACACCACAATTTTTTTTTTATTAATTTTCAATTAATTTATTAAACATTTTTAAACAAAAAAAAAAAAGTTTTTTAATTAAATTTCTCTTAAAACCTATCAAATGTTTTCGAGAAATTTTTTTTTTTTATCTTTTCTATTTTTTTGTTTCTGGGTTTTAATGAATTCTTTTTTAATTTTTTCTTTTGATTAAATTATTAAGTAGTTATTGAGTAATTAAAAAACGTAGAAAAAAAATTAATTAATTCGTTACAATCGATTTTTAAACACACAATAAAACGAGTTGATCACACTTTTTTATTTTTTTTCTTATTTTCACTCTAATAAAAATAAAAATAAAACTATTAATACAACATTTTTGTTTGTTTGTTTATTTGTTTGTTATTTTAATTAATTTAATTTAATTAATTTATTTATTTTGATTAAAATTTATTTTCGTATTTATTTTTTGAATTAAATTTTTTTGATTGATTTTCATCACACGTTTTCGATGCAATTTTTCTTTCTTTTTTTTTTATTTATAACAACAAAGTACTTAGTACTAAGTGTGGCAGCTAATTTGATTACAAATTTCGTGTTATTACTAAGCGACTTAAGCACATGGTGATAAATTTAATTTAATTTAATTAAAATAAAGCAAATAGCACGACTAATCAATGTAGGAATCGTAATTACAGCTGACATCGTCGGATATTTTTTGTAAAATTTATTTCTTTACCATAATTTTAAGTAGGGAGTAGTAGAAAAAAAACAACAACAAAAAATTAATTAATTAATACTTTTTGGCACAAATTACTTAAAAACAATTTTTCATAAATCTCTTCGCAATTTTTCTGTTTTTCTAATACAATTTGAAGGTTATGTGTAGGATTTTTTATGATTAATTTCATTAAAATATTTTTCTCTAATTTTTATTTAAATAGAAAATCGTGAGAAAATTTATTAAATGACTAAAAAGTTCTAGTGGGATGATGATTTAATGATTTAAAATAAAGAAAATTGAGACAACTTTATTTTTACGGTGTTCTTACGTCATTTGTACGTTTTACGCTATAACAGCGATTTTCTGACAGGTGGATTATGGTTACCTTTTATTCAAATTCAAGTAAACTAGTGCTAAGAACTACTGTGCTATAAAAGAAAAGCCCTTAAAAGCACCAATTTGCACTTAACATAAATAATAATAGCTTATCACCCGCCCACGCACAATTTAATTAATAAAACAAACGCATTGATCATATTTTTATCAGATATTAATTAGTAAAAAATCCCATTAAAACAATCCAGTAATTGATTTTAAAATTAATTAGACCACTCTTATCAGTTTTAGTAAAAAAAAAAAAATTATTTTAATTCAGCGAATACAAAGCTAGGGAACAAAGAAAACAAATTTTTTATTTTAAAATGCTTGTGACGGTAAATGCTGGTAAATCGGTAAATGTTTTACGGAAATCATTAACCTCGCAACAATAGGAATAGCCACGTACAATGTCCTTTTGTGACCACGTTAACCAGGTGACTTGTGAACAAATATCTGTGCAACGTACATCCGCTGGAATTGTGGCAGCATCCTGATACGGATTATTTAATCCGACAAAGGCAATACCTGCTTGTGTGCTACGATTATACAAAACCTTCCAGAACATACGGGGTGCTGGCATTTTACCAGTTGTTGTCAAATATAAGTCAACGTAATTATTGTTTACATCTTGAAGGGTTGCGCGTCCCTGTTATATAAAAAATAAATAATTTTTGTATAAAAAGATTTTTTTGTTGGTTTTTTTACATAGGTTCCGGTGTACACTTCCAAATCGGCACCAATTCTTCCAGCAAAACTACGGCAATCATTCTCTAATGAGTTCCAATTGTTACCGTTAAACGTTTGCCATTGTGGCGCAGCATTTGAATACCAGAATGTAGACATCTGGTGAGCACCGTACAGAAAATCAGCTTTCGCTACTAAATGCCCTTTGGATAGAAAATAATCATTTGTCAAATGGATATACTGTTCGGCTAATGCCTGTGATCCCAATAGCACTGTCATCGTTGTTCGTTGTGTTTCTCTTTTATACAAAGTCGTTGGATCTAATCCAGAGAAAAATGTTCCCTGCGCCCAATCAGGACGATCAACACCTGTCTGAGAGCCAGCAGCATCTGATGTCAGCATAAACTTTGTGTAAATTGTGTGATGCAATGCGATATCGTGGCAGACCGTAATCAATTCCATAAAACCGGTTGATATATCAAAACCGATTTCAATTTCTGTTTTACCGGTAGAACATGATCCTCTAGCACGTTGCACATGAACTGGCCACTAAAATGGGATTTGTTTTTTTTTTTAATATTAAATTCTTGGCCTTTCTTTTTTTTGGGGCGTTGTGTTAACAAACCTTAAAGCACTTCAGTTGGTTCATCTCGTATTTAACGCCGTTCACGTTGAATGAGGTGGCATCAACACAGGTAGCAATTTCTTCTTGTCCCCCGGTCACTGTTAAATAATTACCAGCACCTGGGCACGCAAGTAAAACATTTTGATTTACAGCAAACGATAAAGTTCCCTTTGTATCAGATGCTCTAAATGGATTACGGGTACCTGGCGTCACTAGTAATGGGGATGGTGAACCTAAATTCGAACTAACCGCCAAACTACACCCTAAAAAAAAATTTTTTTTTTTTTTTGTGTATTTCATTAATTAATTTAATTTTTTTGCTACAAAAATTACCTGCTTTCGGGTTGATTTTTTGATAAACAAAACCATTTGTAGCCACCAAAATCACCGAGAAAATAATTAAAAATATTTTCATTGTTTAATTAATTAAATTAGACTAAATACAAAACGTGAATTACTTATCACCTCCACCTTATAAGTGATGAAGTTTTTTGTTTAACGAAAAAACAAAAAAAACGCAACCGTCGATAATGAGCTTAAACGAAATTACTTCAATGATCGATTATTAATTAATTTTTGTGGTCTTTGGGCTTTGTAAATCATAATTTAATTAAGAAACAAACAAACAAACAACGTCTTGATAACGCACACCTACAAAATAGAGATAAACAAAAAAAAAAGCGGTTTTTCTCACCTTTGTATTAGTTTTTTTTTTTTTTTTTTTTTCTTTTCATCGTTTGCCTATTGATCGCCTGTTCGATCATGAAATAAACGTGATGACCTGTGTACAGCGTGTACAGATTTTACAACTGCAGGCTATGCTCGAAAAAAAGAAAAAAAAAAAAATCATTTAATGGTAGCTGCTGATTGGTTTTATTTGGTATTTTTAGGGCACTTCAAACAAAAAAAAACACTTTTTTTTTTCTTTCCTAATCAAAGCTCAATTTAATCAGCGACAAAAAAAAAAAAAAAAAAAACCAAAACAAAAGATAATTTTTTCGTTTAATTAATTAATTAAAATTTAAAAAAAAATAATTTTTTTTTTTTTTTATTTATTTATTTTGATTCTTCTACGACCTGCTAATCGGGAGTTGAATGATTTTTTTACCATTATATTACCACTAATTAGAAATTATAAGTTAAAAGCGGTTCGGATTTGTAAACATTTTAAACCGGAGGTTGAGGAAGAATTGGGAGTTTTTTTTCTTTTTTGTTATCTATGTGACAGTTTGAAACTGTAACTGTTTTTGGCGTAACGATTAAGTGGTAATCAAGGAAGGTGATTTTGTCTGCTGATTACAAAATAATCTCTTATCACCATACAGGTGTAATAGTTTTAGTAATTGATTAAGAAAATCCACCAGTGTATAAATAGTAAGATCAACGTTCAGTTATCGGTTTGTAATTAAGTGGTGGTCGTTTGTTCTATAACTTAATTAAGTTAAAAATCAAAGTGAAAATGTTTAATAATAAGAAAATGTTGCTGATCGCGGTCGTGTTTGCTGTATTCTGTGGTGTTAATGGCCGTTCACCACCATTGAGCAGCCGCAATGATGGTACTTGCTGATAATATTTGTTTGAGTTTGAATTTGATTAAATGTTAAATAAAAATTGTTTCTTTCTGACAAACAAAGGTTGCATTATAAATGTGAATGGTGGTCTTGGGGAACCACAGCCCTTGATCATTCGTCCGGGAACAACCGAGTTTTTATTGCCACAAGGCTCTGATGGTTTGGTGCATGTTGCAACCGGTGAAACCGTTGAGTTGTTCTGCACCGTGGCATTTACCCAACCAATTCAACAACAAATTATCATGGCCACCTGTATCCTTGGAACAATCTTTGAAGCAGCTGGAAACGCATACGAATTCAATCAATTCGTTTGCACTGCTTTACCATTGCACACAGTTCGTCGTACCGGCGGCTCATGCTACGGTGGCGGCATTATGGTTGAGGCTGGTTTTATGGTCAACGAACGTTTCAATCATTTATACGATATTTGCCATGACGATATCGTCGAGACAAATCACTATGTACATCATTTCTTAAGCCCGGCTAACAGAGGCTTCCAAACATCATTCCCTCGACCAAGTTTCATCACTGGAGGTTTCTTCGGTGGCAAGAACGTTGATCAAATTTACACACAGAACAATCAAGTGGCCGTTTTCACCGAGATCCTTGGATCAGCAGAATTAGCTACACAATACGTACAAATTGGCACAGAAATATTTTTGGCTCGTGGTCATATGGCTGCCAGAGCTGACAAGATCTTCGGTAATCATCAACGTGCTACATTCTACTTCTTAAACGCAGCTCCACAATGGCAAGCATTTAACGCTGGTAACTGGGAACGTATCGAGAGCGGCGTTCGTCAATTCGTAGCTGACAGAAATCTTGAGTGCGATGTCTACACAGGTACCTTCGGCGTTACCACCTTACCTGATATTAACGGAAACGAAGTAGAACTTTTCTTGCATTTCGACGCAAACGGTAATGGTCAAATTCCCGTACCAATGATCTACTACAAAGTCGTTGTAGATAGAGCCACAAATAACGGTATTGTCTTTGTCGGTGTCAACAATCTCCACCTTTCAATGGAACGTATTATGGCTGATTACATTTTCTGTACTGATATCGGTACCCCAAGCTGGGTCAACATTAATCAAGATAATTTAATGCTTGGCTACTCCTACACATGCGAAGTTAATGAATTCTTAGGTGTCGTCAGACATTTACCATTCGTCAATGTTAACGGATTACTTATCTAAAACAACAATAAAAAAAAAAAAAAAATTTACAAATAAAATTAATCAATAAGCATTAAAAAATAAATTTTTCTTTAATCCCAATAAATAATAAAAATAATTAAAAAAAAAAAAAAAAACCCCCAAACGAAAATTTCTTTAATTACTCCAATTTTAACAATAGAAAATATATATAAAACTGATTTAAATAACTCGATAACAAAGTTATTTCTTATTGATTATTATTTAATTATAATTTTTCTTTTTCTAAATACAAAAAAATGTGACGCAAATCGATAATTAATTAATTAATTTAAAAAAAAAACAACGAGAGAGAGAGAAAAATGTTTAATCAAAAAGCGCCGAAATGTATGCATTTACTGTATTCGCCTAGATGATGCGCTATAATTTTTTTTCTTTTTTTTTGCACTTCTATAAAAAAAAACAAATTTCGTTACGATTTACGAGCTCCAAGTGTATATCGGAATCCCCACTCAATTTAGTCGGAGTGACTTTAATTAAATTAACGAACACAAATTTACCTTAACGTTTGTAGTGGTGAATTTAGTAATAAATCCATGACATACATATACAGGCAAAGAAAATTTATTTAAAATAAAAATAAAAAATTTTTTTTTTCAAAATTTTCATTTAGTTGTTGAGCAGCGGCTAGATTATGAAGTTCGTACGGAAATTTTTTGTCTATTGTTTTCGTTGTTGCTAATCAAACGAAATCAGTAAAGTTTAAAATAAATTCAGCGGTTCTCGCTTAATTAAGTGTTGTGAGTGCCCATCCTTAAAAGTTAAAAAAAAAAAAAAAATTCTTCTGCTACGAATTTAAATAAAATAAAAATTCGCGCCACACGACATCTGTGTTTCGTGACAAAATTGAAAAAAAAAAAAAAGCATAATTTTTCACGCGTACTGCGAGTGGTTTTTTTACTTTTCTCCTATTGTTTTATGTTGCCATGTGCGATAAGAATTACAACAACAATTAAACAATAGGAAAAATAAATAAGAAAGTGTTAAGGGCAAACAGATAGAAAGTGTTATTAATTAATTAATAGGTTTTTTTTTTATTGAAATGATCTGTGATATTTGATTGGTGAGTTTTTTCGTTTATTTTTTGTTTTGTTTTGTTTAATTAACAAAAGGCACGTGTTGCGTAATCACAACAACGCAAGAAACAATAATAAACAAAAAAAATAATAACGCAGCTGATCGCGTATCCAATGTAGTAAGCGATCGTGCATTAGTGTGTGTATTGGCTAGTTTATCGTTGCTATAAATTATGGACATTTTTCTTATCAAAACCTACTATATCCTTGTGTCAGTGAAGGGTTGGTAACAATTAAAAGGTTTTTGTTTTAGCACAGTGGAAATTATTCCATTCTCAACGGTTTTTTACAGCGAAAAACTTTTCAAAATGACTTTGCACACTTGCTTCAAATTATTTTTAAATTTTGTTGACAAAAAAAAAATGTTTGTTTTATCGTTGATTTTTTTTTTTCAACGATTAAATTTATTTTCAGAAAGTTCGTTGTCCTTTTGAAATAAGCGGCTGTTGTTGTTGTTGATGTTACAAAATTATTTTTGAATGCATTTGGTGGGTTTTTTTTTTTTTTTTTTTTTTTTTGTTATTTTGAACTATGCAGTTGATGATCACGTAGATGATCCTCGTTATGATTCATATTGGGATTCTTAATATAGTTGTGACCCAAATAGGGAAGTGTTTTGAGAAGAATTTTTCGGTTTTTCACTCCCACTTGATTATCCTGTGGTTTCTTCATGCCTTAATACGTTCTTTAGATCTTTAAACGTTTCTCCAGCTAGTTCCCTAATTTTTAACGAATTTATAACCTAATTACATCACTTTTAAAATTTCAAAAATGTTTGTTTGTTTTTATCATTAAGAAAATATTTTATTTTTAATTATTTTTATGAAAAAAAAAACCAGACAACACCGAGTGATAAGTGATTAGAAAAACTATTGTTATATTCGGTTTCCTTATCGTTAGCGGACTTATCGATGATTAATGGAATTTTTTTTTTAAATGGACTTTAAAAAACAGCTTATGCCACCCCAACTATATTTTGTGGTTTTATTCTGTTACCTGAGTTGTAGGCGGTTGGATGTTTTTTTTTAGAATATTTTGATTCATCATTCGTTCGTGTTGTAATTCACAAAAGTTGATTGATTTGCTACGGTGATGCTTCCAAACTATTTACAGATTTTTATACCAACAGGAATAATAACAAAATGCAGTCAATCCCACGTTGTTTCCATTGATAATTTGCTGTTCCCACATAAACTACTTAGCCAGACATGTTATTTTATTTTATCTACATTTCTCTCTCTCTGTATATGAATTAATCTAATTACGAAATACATTACAAAAAATACTTTTTTTTTTTTTTAATAATTATTTGACCTACAAAAATTATGTAAAGAAAAAAAAACGAAATTAAATTAAATGTCAAAAAATGGCACAAAATGTCGTCGTATTTCAGTTTCTGTATTTAAAAAAAATAAAAAAAAAACGCTTATCGTGTGTATTATGATATGTTTTAAGTATGCGTGCGCAATTTTTAAAAAAAAAATGATACAAAAACAACAAAGCGCGCGCACACTAAGCGTATATAAATATATTTGGAAAACCAAAAAAAAAAAAGAAAAGCAAAAGCGAATTTACAAATTTTGATGTATTTCTGTAAAAATTATACAAACACAATTTTTTTGAGCATATTTACATAAAATTAACATAATCAAATAACAGATTTTTCATGTTTTATAAAAGTGTATCGATTGTGTTGGTGATCTACGTTCTCTGTGTGTTTTAAAATTTTTTTTTTATTATTTGATTTAATTGAACAAAGAAAATTTATGATTAAGTCGCATACATATACATGGGAAGGTTAATAGATAGTACAGTAGAGAAATATTTTATTGGATCAGTGTAGTACTTTGATTTGTATGATATGTTGGAGAAATGTTTCAGGAGTCCTGAAAAACGCTATCAACTTAGGTAATGTTTCTTGATAATAAACTTATACAGGAATTACAAGACTACACTTTTCGGATCTACAGATTGTAGAAAATAATTTATAGAAATTATCATATGAGACAAGTATGGTGCAAAGTTTTTAACAATTAATCTCCAGTCCAGAAAAACCACTAAAGTTTACTAAAACTATCAAAATTCTACGAAAGACCTGTACACTCTATTGTAGTTCGTGAAAATCCACTAAAATCGTATGAAAATCTTCTAAACCCCTGTACAGTCCGTTATAGTTTTGAAAAATTCATTATTTCATTCCTGAAATTCCGCTAAAGTTCTCCGAATCCTATAAAAAAACAACAAAACTCTTCAACAGTTCGTTATAGTTTTTGAAAGTCCACTATATTAACTCTTCTAACAGTCCAGTACTGATCATAAGTGTTTATTTAAAAATAAAAATAAAAATATTATTACTAAATGATAACAGCGATAATAAAACAAATAGCAATATAAATTAAATTAAAGCAAAAAGAAAAGAATTAAAGTTAAATAATTGAACTTTTATCATTAAATAAAAAAATGAATAAAAATAATTGTAAGCTTTAAAAAAAAAACTTTATTTATATGTAACGAGTTAAGTAATGTGGCTTAATGGCTGTTAGTGGTTAGTAATTGATCGTTTTTAATTTATTTCTACTGAATTTCCAGGCTATGCACAATAAAAAAGATTTTCAGGAGTTTTTGTTTATAAAAATTAGCAGAAACATGCACAAATGTCCTTCAGGATTATTTAACAATAATAAAAAAAAAATTCATTGTTCATATCTGATTATATTTAGCTTAATTAGCACGTCTAACACCTCCTGAAAGTGTGCCAGCTATGTGATTAAGCAAAATTTAGTATCACGTAAAACGATTAATCAGACTGCAATAAAAATTATATAGAATTTTTATTAATGCGATAACAATTGATGTTATATTAGATTTTAATTTAAAAAAAAAAATTAATTGACCTTGTTATACACAAATTGCAGGTTAATGGTTTTTCATTATTTATATTTTTTTCTATTTCTTTTTCTTTCTAAATGTAAACAAAATATTTCATTTGACATTGAATCGAGATAAATGACTTAACGCTTATTTAACAAGTAAATAAACTTTAGTAAAAGATTTTATTGCATTGTTACGACGTTAGAATTGTTTCTAATATTCAAATAAATGGATTACTGTAAATACTTACTGGGTGACAGACTGAATAAATCAGTAAATAGAAACTTTTATTGCTATTTGTTACGACCAATAGATGGCTGTACAGTGATTTAAACGTGTCAGATGTAGTAACGTAAGCAGTTCTAAAAACATTCAATTTAACACTTAATACCACAAATTAAGTAAACAAGCCCCAATAATCGGATATTCATTAAAACAAAATAAAAAAAAAATTATTATTTTAGCTAAATTAAAGTCAATAAACAAAACAACAAGCAAAACAAGTAGGCTTGAATTACTTGTTATTTCTTTTATTTAATTTATTCATTGCCTTTGTTTTTGTATAATAATAGAAATTAGTCAAGGTAAATAGAAAAACAAAAAAAATAATAAATTAAATTATTTTTAAAGAATTTTCCAGAGAATTTCCTGTAAAGTTTGTTTATTATAAAGTTTTTCTGTTGTTTTATTTTTATATAGCGAAAACAAACCAAAACAATAACAAGTGCATCGCATAGATCACAATTTTAAGTTGAAAAAACTCAAATAGCAATTTTAAAAATGAAAAAAAACAACCAGCTAATGTATTGAGATATTGTTATTACTACTACAGATTTACTTATGTTAATCCCTGCAATTGTATTTTAAAATGGTTTTTTTCAAAAAAACACAATTGAAAGACACAGTAATTAAGTCATTTGTGTAAATAATTTTAATTAGAAAACAAAAACAAAAAAACGAAAGCACATGGTGGTTATGTAGTAGAAAAATGTCTAGCTTAGTTAAGTAAAATAAATAGAAAATTTAAAAAGCATAATACAATCAAAATCAACAAAACAGCATTAAAAAAAAAGAAGAAAATACAAAAAAAAAAAAAAAAACGATTCCCATTAGCCCAACACAAATATTATTTCAAAATAACAACAAAACAGCAGCACAAATCATGAATTTAAAATTTTTTTTTTTGAATATTTATTTATAACAGAGAAAAATAAATTAAATTAACCAACAGCAACAGCAACCAGTAACTGAAAAGAAAAAAAAAAACTATTTAGGTTCCATTGCGAAGTGTGTTTATAAAATTAGAAAGTTCTGTTGGTTGCTGTTACTGGTTTTTGTTGCCTGTTGCTACTTTTATTGGTTATTAGATAATTATTTTTGTTAAAAATGCGTTTACGCACCTAATATTGTTCTACTGTAGCGCAGTAACAATAGGTTTGATACCGCTGACCCTTGCAATAGATAATTAACGTTCAGGGTTAACAAGAATATTTGTTGTAACGAAATTGAATACATTCTAATCGGTTTGTTTTTTTTTTTTTATTCAAATAAGAACGACAATTATGTGTTATTAACGGAAAGGTTACCTAATATATTATAAGGTGCAATGAAAGTACCTTATTAGTACTTTATTAACCATGGAATACAAAGTGAAAGGGCCTTTGTTGTGAAATTTAATAAAAATTTATTGCTTTAAACAAGAAAAATGTTTATTTCACTTCAGGTACTCCTCATTTTAAGAAGTTTTCTTATCATTAATGCATTTAAATTTCTTTTTTCATATTAATTTCTTATAATTCCCTCAGAAATACAATCCTGTAACACCATTTTGTCTTTAATTTACTTAATTAATTTAGATAAAAGAAATCCGTTCTTTCGCAAATTGGCACGTTGTAACATCGTGATTATGATTATTATTGTGGTTGTGACTATCACCAATGTTTTTCTTTTTACATTACTATTGACTGTCGAATATAGAATTTCGTTGTATTTAAATACATTTTTATTAGTCAAATCTGTGTCTCTACTCCTTTGTTTTGTGCGATTTTAATCTTGTCCCATGTAAACAAAAAAAAAAAAAGAAAAGAAATTAATTTAAATAAAATTTAAGTAATAAATTTTATTTTTAAATCACTCCGGCATATATAATATGTAAATATATATAAGTATTAGCATAAACATAAACCAGTTATGTGATAATAATAATGTGATGGCGAAAAAAAAAAAAAATCTTGCTGAAAACCAGATTTTAATGCTCAAAACTCGAGAAGATGGAGAATCAACAGCTCATAAAATTCGTTCAAAATTATTTAGTGTAGAATCATTTATACAGCATATTTTGGAACTCAATACGAAACTTTTGACCAAATTTCAGCTCATTTAAAAATAATTTTTTTTGTCGCCAAAAATGCATACAAAGTATCAGGAAAATTTTCAATTTTCAGGTGAAAATTCAATAAATTCAGATCGAGCTGAAACTTTGCAGGATTGTTCCTTAAGAGGTTCTGAATCGAGTTAGTTCTTGGAGTTTTTCGATAAAAAATTTATATCACGAGTTATGAATACTCAAAGTTCAGAAAATTGAAGATAAAACACTTTTTTCCATGTTTAATGCTATTTTTTTTAAAAAATTGGTACCTAGTACCCACATTTCATATTGCGGTCTACTAGTGTGTTTATTCAGGATTACAAAAAGCTAAACATCTTAGTTCTGAGACATATTTTGGAAGAGTTATGACTAAACAACTGCGATAAGTACATTCGATACCAATGCAGAAGGCAAAAAACAAAGGAATTGAAATTCAACTGGTCGTAACTTCTGATTGAAATTTTTTAGGCCGGAATCCTTTATACAGTATAATTAAGGACTCAATACAAGACTTTTCACCAAATTTCAGCTCATTTAAAAAAATTTTTTTTTTCACCAAAAATCCATACAAAGTATCAGGAAAAATTTTAATTTTCAGGTGAAAATTCAATAAATTCAGATCGTGCTGAAACTTTGCAGTAATGTTCATTAAGAGGTGCTGAACCGAGTTAGTTCTTGGAGTTTTTCGATAAAAAATTTATTTCACGAGTTATGAGTACTCAAAGTTCAGAAAATTGAAGACAAAACCCCTTTTCCCATGTTTAATGGCATTTGTTATAAAAAATTGGTACCTAGTGCCCATATTTTATATTGCAATCTACTAGTGTGTTTATTCAGGATTGCAAAAAGCTAAACATCTTAGTTCTGAGACATATTTTGGAAGAGTTATGACTAAACAACTGCGATAAGTACATTCGATACCAATGCAGAAGGCAAAAATCGAAGGAATTGAAATTCATCTGGCCATAACTTCTGATTGAAATTTTTTAGGCCGGAATCCTTTATACAGCATACATAAGGACCCAATACAAAACTTCTGACCAAATTTCAGCTCATTTAAAAATTTTTTTTTTTGTCGCCAAAAATGCATACAAAGTATCAGGAAAATTTTCAATTTTCAGGTGAAAATTCAATAAATTCAGATCGAGCTGAAACTTTGCAGGATTGTTCCTTAAGAGGTTCTGAATCGAGTTAGTTCTTGGAGTTTTTCGATAAAAAATTTATATCACGAGTTATGAATACTCAAAGTTCAGAAAATTGAAGATAAAACACTTTTTTCCATGTTTAATGCTATTTTTTTTAAAAAATTGGTACCTAGTACCCACATTTCATATTGCGGTCTACTAGTGTGTTTATTCAGGATTACAAAAAGCTAAACATCTTAGTTCTGAGACATATTTTGGAAGAGTTATGACTAAACAACTGCGATAAGTACATTCGATACCAATGCAGAAGGCAAAAAACAAAGGAATTGAAATTCAACTGGTCGTAACTTCTGATTGAAATTTTTTAGGCCGGAATCCTTTATACAGTATAATTAAGGACTCAATACAAGACTTTTCACCAAATTTCAGCTCATTTAAAAAAATTTTTTTTTTCACCAAAAATCCATACAAAGTATCAGGAAAAATTTTAATTTTCAGGTGAAAATTCAATAAATTCAGATCGTGCTGAAACTTTGCAGTAATGTTCATTAAGAGGTGCTGAACCGAGTTAGTTCTTGGAGTTTTTCGATAAAAAATTTATTTCACGAGTTATGAGTACTCAAAGTTCAGAAAATTGAAGACAAAACCCCTTTTCCCATGTTTAATGGCATTTGTTATAAAAAATTGGTACCTAGTGCCCATATTTTATATTGCAATCTACTAGTGTGTTTATTCAGGATTGCAAAAAGCTAAACATCTTAGTTCTGAGACATATTTTGGAAGAGTTATGACTAAACAACTGCGATAAGTACATTCGATACCAATGCAGAAGGCAAAAATCGAAGGAATTGAAATTCATCTGGCCATAACTTCTGATTGAAATTTTTTAGGCCGGAATCCTTTATACAGCATACATAAGGACCCAATACAAAACTTCTGACCAAATTTCAGCTCATTTAAAAATTTTTTTTTTTGTCGCCAAAAATGCATACAAAGTATCAGGAAAATTTTCAATTTTCAGGTGAAAATTCAATAAATTCAGATCGAGCTGAAACTTTGCAGGATTGTTCCTTAAGAGGTTCTGAATCGAGTTAGTTCTTTGAGTTTTTCGATAAAAAATTTATTTCCCGATATATGACTACTGAAAGTTCAGTAAAATGAGGATCAAGCACCCTTTCTCGGGTTGATTTTTAAAAACTTGTACGTATAGTGTCCGTTTTTCATGTTTCACTACTATAAGATTATTTATTTGTGGTCACACAAAAATATTTGGTTATGGCTTTACAACTGAGATAACACTGTTTCAACACTTGTAAGTTTATGCCTTAAAAAAAAAACAAAATAAAATTATTTTCTTGTTATCTGAAATGAAACAAAAATTAAAAAATTAAATCAAATAAAAAATAAATTAAGTAAATAAATTAATTAAATAATAAAACAAAACAAAAAAAATTATCTAAGCCAAGCGCAATTAATTTATTATCGTGGAAATGTTTGTAATTAAAAAAAATTATTTATTTATTTTTTTTTTGCTTTTGTTGATGTTTTTTGTCTTAATTATTATTTGCGGTCGTGACACGTGCCATTATTATTATTATTATTGGCATGATAAAATAGAAAAAAAAATTGTATTTAAAGAAGAAATTTAGTGTTGTGTGGTCATGACATTATCTCTATTATGCTGTTAAAACAACGAGATGAAATTTATTGACGAAATTTTAATTAAAGAGATTTGCGTTTGTTGTGAAGCTCTGTGTTTTTAGTGAATTTCCCCATGTTTACATGCAAAAAAAAAAAAAAAAAAGAAAAACATTTATTATCATCAAATTACTTAAGTCACAAACGGATAAAGAACTGTGCAGAAATTTGCATATTTTTCACATTTTGTCTTCTCTTTGTTATTATTTTCGGTAATTTTTTTTTTTTTTTTTCATTTCAACAAGCCAAGTTCAAGTTATAATTAGACTAATCCGTATTTAAAGGCGGCTATTACGTGTTTATAATTCTTTGAATGAAGTTTTTGTATTGATGAGTAATTGGTGGCTTGAAATATAAGTCAGGATTAACCTTTAAAGGGTCATTATTTCAGCTTACATTGTAATGAAAAAAAAAAAAAAATATTATTTGGCTTCGATTTTTTTTTTAAGTCATTTTCATAATAACTACATTGATTTATGCAGTTAATGCTATTCGTAGGGTTTTAGGTTATGTTTCGATTATAGTTACATGATTGGTTAGATTACTTTAATCAAATTCTATCCAACCAATCACAGATCAACAAAACCGAATGAACTTCATTCAAAATTAAAACCGTTTAGGCATGCATTGTTTTTTTGTAATTAATTCATTAATTTAAAAAAAAAAAACCGCAACAGGTCTATAATTATTTTTTATCATGAAAATATGTAGCGACAATAATGAATTATTTATTTTAAACAGATTTTCTTTTATTAATTTAATTAAATTAAAGGCGGAAAGAAACAAAAAAAAAAAAAAAATTCCACCAATCTTATTGCATTTTTTGCTACTTTTTGTAACACCTTTTCTCCTCGGTTTTAATGTTAAATT
Source organism: Ptychoptera albimana (assembly GCA_961205885.1). NCBI lineage: Eukaryota > Metazoa > Arthropoda > Insecta > Diptera > Ptychopteridae > Ptychoptera > Ptychoptera albimana. The sequence continues at coordinate 2,006,198 of OY540802.1, read as the reverse complement.
ATTTTTAATTAAATGCTTAAAACACATTTTGTTAATTATTAATTATTGCGATAAGAAATTGTTTTGATGTTGTTTTTTTATTATTATTATTACAGGGAATACTTTGAATAGTTTTTAAGTGAATAATAGCTTAATTAGTAATGGAATTTATAATTGACAACAGTTAACAATGTAAATAATAATATATTTTACTGCATTTATGTGGTGTTTTTTTTTTTTTTAAGCATTTATCGTTGCTTTAGTAATTTATTTCCAATACGCATGCGTTACTTACTTATTTTTATTAATCTTTCTCTAAATACATAAATTGTTCAGGTGTTATCAGTACGAATAACAACTGGAATATTATTGAAATTAATTTTAAAATCTGTTTACTTCCTTATTGATCACCTTGACACTTGTTGTCGCATAATAGAAAATTGTTAATTGTTAATTGTTAATTAATTTGTTTATTTTTTTATTACAGGAGAATAACAGGAAAACAGGAAAAATGCCATTAAATATTGCGTATGATATTAATTTTAATATAAATTTAAATGATACAATTGATGAGAATCAGGATAAACCGAATAGTGAAATTGTTAACATAGAGGAGAATAAAATGTTTAATAATAAAAAACGTATAGTGAGAAAAAATAAATCCTCATGGAATGTAATTAAACGGAATAAATGTGATATGGATAATGTTCAGGATGATATTGAGTTATTAAATAATGATATTACTAACCCGGATAATAATCATATATTAAGCTATAATATTTTCCATAGAAGAATTGTGAAAAAATTAACAGATAATCAGGATGATAATTGTGATAATCAATTACCTGTTCAACGGTTTGTTGATAATGATAATGACGATATTATAAAATGTAATACACCAATTAATGACATAATGACCGTTTCCACAAAGTAAGTAATTTTATATTTTTCTACTATCTAATTACCCCGCAAATAATGAGATTAAATTTTATCAACAAAAAAAAAAAAAAATAATAATAATAATTTTTTTTTTGTTTAATAATCGCGTGCGATAATTATGCGTGGGTGATTATAATAAATATTTGTTGGTATTGCTGTGAATGTTTAGTCCGTTTAAAGTGCTTACAAAGTGATAATACCTACTTGTTTCGGTAACCGAGTTTACTAAAATCCTGTATAATTTATCAGGGCTCTAATAATTCGTTGTTTTTTTTTTTTTTTGTTTGTTTGATAGGAGTTTTAAGTAGCATGTGCTTATCAAGGTTAATTAGTTTTTTCTTTTCTTTTGTTTTCTTATTCCTTTAGTTATATAATAAAGTTTTTAAAATATTTTTTTTTTTTTTGATTATTATTAATTAGTCTTAATTAGGCTTAATTTTCAATACATTTTTATTAGACAATGACTTATTTCCATTTTTAACTATTTAAATGTCCAAAAAACATGCAGAATTTTCCTTAAATAAAATAAAAATTGAAAATTTTCATAAAACATAAAGAAAATTAGCTTAAATAACAACAAAAATCAAATTTAAGTAATATTGTCATGTGCAGATCTTAATTTTTTTTTTTTAATTTATTATTTCTACCTGCTGGTCAAAGTATGTTTGTTTTGCAAATAGATCAGTTGTTATTTAAATAAACTAACAATTATTATCCTTTGAAAAGTCAAACGGCTTTTGATTGGTTAAGCGATTTACCTTCATGTAAATCGTGTGCTAGTTACATAATGCTGCATTATTTTACAAATTCTGTCTAAATATTATTCATAAACTGAATGACATTTAATTAATTATTTATAATTATTATTAGCATGCTATAATGTATATTTAAGTCACTTTACTAAGTAGAAAAACTTTTTGCTACTATCGATATTTATTTATTTTCCATCGATTCATTTTATTAAGTTATATAAAGCGGCGGTTTAACAAGTTTTTTTTATTTCTACTTAGTTTATGTAATTTAATATTTATCTGTATTAAGTATATAACTTTGTTAAGTCAATTTTTATTTTTTTTTAAATTATCCATTTGACCAATTGTTATGTTGTTAACATGAGTTTAAGATTTTTATAAATAACAGAAAAAAAAAATTAAATCTCTACAAACGACAATTTTTTGTATTTTCATTTTGATTCAATTGAATAAAAAAAAAAATTAAATATATTTGCGCTTAATTTTGTGTGTGTGTGTGTTTAGAAAATAAACGACGACATCAGAAACTGCACTTGTACGCCATTTTTGTTTTAATGATTTTGAAAAAAAAAAAAAAATAGAAAAAATTAAATCGAATCGAACCGTAGTTGTAGAGTTTAAGTCACTTGGATAAGGTGGCGTTTTGTGTGCTTATTTGGAAAATTACGATTAAAAATAATAAAAAACGATTTATTTTTTTGGGGATATATTTTCAGTTTGCAAACAAATCGTATCCGAATAGCCCTGGGTGTTGTTGTCCGATTAATATTACCCCTGTTAGATGGGGTGGTTAGAGGTTGGCAAGAGATTCGTGGTATTAAAATATTAAAAGCGTTACGTGACTTTCGTGCTAGCCGTGGTCTATTAACGAATTTATTTGCATTTGCTGCTAATACAGTGTCCATGAGTTTGTCATCTGTTCAAGGTAATTACGCTTTAAAAATTAACATGCAGTTGCACCTGCATGGTTTCGTTATGTAAGAGAAAATAACTTTTTAAATTGGATTTCCAGTTGTGCATAAAATTGATCCGTTGTTACGTGTTATGAAGTTAAAGAAAACCGATGATGGAATGTTATCGACAACCACAGTACCAATAGAACCAGCAAAGCCAGCAGTGCCGTTGTTAGCTATTAAGGAAGTGGAGAAGGCGGAGAAATGTGTTACGTTGAATGTAATTCATGAGCCGCCTCCAGGTGTTCCGATACGGGCTGATATTATTTTAATTCATGGGTTGCATGGTTCTTTGGTTAATACTTGGAAGCAGGGTTTGTGGAAAAGTGAGGGACGTCGTGTTAAATTCGAGCGACCACCTCGTCCACCGATACGACCACCGAAAAGGCCAAGACATTCACGAACAACACGCATGACACCACCGCATCGATCAAAGAGACCAAGATTCGCTAATCATTATGATCTGGAAATAGATGTCAATGAAATGCTAGAAGTTTGTTCGGAAATCGATTGCAGGTAATTGGGAATTTTATTTCCCGGAAATATCCTCAATTAATTAATTTTTTTATCCTTTGATTACAGGAATTCCTCCGGTGCATATTCCTATGTTTGTGATGAACCGAAAAAGATCGAATTTATGGATGACATGGAGTACAGTTTTCCAACATTCCGTTTACGCTTGGATGACAGTGATAGTTGCCAGAATCATGATGATAAGCATCAGGAGCATCATGGTAAAAAGCAGAAAATCAACAACGAAACATTTTCACCGTGCTGGCCAGGTGATTGGTTACCCATTGATTGTCCAGGTGTTCGTGTTATCGCCTTAAATTATACAACCGATCCGTACCTATGGCGTCCCATTTGGGTTAAAAAACGAAACAGGTGGGTTTGTGTGATTTTTATCTAACCATGAATTTACTTATTTTCTGCATTTTCCAAGAACATCGCTAACGGAACGATCCCGTGAAATGACAGAGTTACTTATTGAAAAGGGGGTTGGCGTAGGACATCCAATTGTATGGGTAGGACACTCTAAAGGAGGAATATTTATTAAACAAATCATCATCGATGGTAATTTTACTTTGAAATTAAAAAAAAATCCTAAGAGAAAATTTATTTAATGTAAAAAAACGAAAAAAAATTCTAGCTTGGGAAAGTGGACGGGCAACAGCAGCTCCATTATGGCGATCATCACGTGGAACATTTTTTTATTCCGTACCACATCGTGGGTCACCATTGGCTGATTTTAATTTACCACTATTAAGGCAATCAATTGAATTAACGGAAATACAGAAAAGTGAGTTAAATGTGGAATTTTATTTCCACTTCTAAACAGAAATTAAATCGATTTTTTTTTTTTTCGATTTCTCATCGTAGATTGTGAAGGCGTTTTAGATCTTCATCGTAGATTTGTCGCCTTATACCGTAGTGGACATTTAAAAATAGAAGTATTCAGCTTTGTGGAGACAGCATTAACACTTATGTCGGTACTTTATTTACGGATTGTTGGTGTTGATTCAGCTGATCCTGGTATTGGACAGGTATGCGGTGTACACTTAGATCATCGAGAAATATGTAAACCGCGTAATAGAAATTGTATTTTATATACAGAATTAACAAAAATGATTAATAATGTTAGTTAATTAGTTAATTAGTTCGTATGTTATTTAGTTTTTAATTATATAATGTGATAATTAGCGAGAGAGAGAAAGAAAACGAGAGAGGAGATACAGAGAATTAAATAAAAAAAGAAAAAATATTTTTACATGGAGGTCGGTCGGATGGAGAAATATTTCTTAAATGAAAACAAAAAAGAAAATTAAATTAATTAATTAATAATTATGATAATTAAAGGTATTTTTATAATAATAAAATAGAGAAATTAATGAATAAACAAGATAAATATCACCTATCACGTTATATCTGAAATCGTTTTATTAGCTAAGTTATACACTGGATATCCACGGGGTAATTTCAATACAGAATTTTTTTTTTTTTTTTTAATTAATTAATTATTTAACAGGACCCCACCATAATTAAACAAACAAAACACCAAATAAACTAATTTATTTATAATTTTATAATTAATTTTCATTCTTATTATTATTATGATACAAAAAAAATTAAATTATATTTAAGCTCTGTGTGTCATGTAATTGTACAATAATAAAATAAATAATTAATTAATTAATATCTGATAAATATAAAAATAAATAATAAAATAATAAAAAATTTAATTATTTGTCTTTTAAAGCGTTTATTGGATGATTTTATTTTATTCTTCATTCATTTTTTCAACTAAAATTATTTTCTTTTAATTTCTCATCGGTTTCTTCTCGGAGTTTTATTATTTTTTTTAAATTTTGTACACTTGTCGATACATCGGGTGAGGGTAGCTGTGTCGGTATTATGTCACATTTTGGATTTTTTAATATTGAATCAATTAAACGGATTAAACGTTGATATAAAAATGATTGTCGATAGATTGGCTTACATAAGCCTAAATGGTCATCGTTTAATATATAAAAATCACCTTTATTGATTTGTGCTGAATCTTCTGATACCACACGAAATGGAAATTTAAATGATGTTAACATTGTGGGCATTCCTTCGGCAATACTAACCAACTACGATAAAAGAAAAAAATTAAACCACCGAGAAGAAATAAATGTAAAATCCTTGGACTTACCTCAATTTCGTTTTTACAAAAATTAACGTGCTTAATAAAAGCTTCATTAAGCGCTAATAACCCCGGAGCATTTTCTTCCAATTCGATAACCTCAGATGATGGCGATAAAATCGCTTGCAAACGATCCTTCATCTTTATTGAGCTGCCCTTATGCGGTGTTCCCAAAAATAACACCGCTCTCGTATTAATACCAAGTTTTCTTATATCCGGATTTTTACTTTGCATCGCTTGGACAATAATACTTTTTGTTAAAAGTCCACCCATTGAATGACCCACCCATATAACCGGACGATCATTACCAATACCCGAATCGGATAAACGTTCTAATAAATCAGCAGCGCGTGCATTTATTTTGCCTAAACTTTTATCACAAGGACAACAACTCGGTTGGACGGTTAATGATGTCTCATAATTAACACCAACCACTCGAATACTAGGAAAATTATTTGGTAGCCAATCCATAGGCCAACAATTTGTATATTCCTCATCATTTTCATCATCATAATTCCATTGTTCCCTACAAACAAAAAAAAATTTTTTTTTCATCAAAGGTTTATAAGAAAAATTTGATTAAAAAAATTTTACCCAGAAATACTGTACGGTCCTTTAGAATCAGCATTCGATTTAATCGGACAATCAGGATAAACGACTTCCCAATCTGTATCTAATTCAGTTAATGCTTGTAATGATTCCATAAATTCCTTAAAATAAATTTTAATTCATTAAAAGCCATAAGGGAATGAATTTGGTTATTAAAGCTTACTTTGGTTGCAATATCACTTAATCCTTGGATTCTTCGTTCCTTTTTTTTCGTTGTATTTGATAATTTTACGGTCTCTATATTTGTTAGACTTTCTACAATTAAATTTTTTTTTTTTTTTTCTGTTAATAAATATTTTAAAAATTAAACTGGGTAAATTCATAGACAAAGTGGAATTTTTAATTTAAAAAACGGATTTAGCAATGGAAAAACGGATATAGAAAATGGCTGACATATTGGAGAACCAAGCATGCTTTGTTTATGACATAAATACTTACTTTTAATAACAATCTCATCATTTATTAAAACATTATCAATATCGTTGTTATTATTATTATTATTATTTGTGTATGTATCAATTGCATGTTGTACATGATTCATGTTTTGTATATCATCGACACATGTTGGTTCTGTGTCATACGATGAATTCTTACCATATAAACCGATTTCTTTTGTTTTTCTATCTTTTTGACGCCACGTTATAAATACACCACCTGAAAATTATTTTTTTTAAAAAAATAAACAATTAAAAAAAATCAATAAACCATTTATTCTGTGTGAACCAAAAGCATCTGGAATAAAATTACCTAAAAGTCCATGAATAAAAACAATATCAACCTCTGGCCTTTGTCTAACACGAAACTTTGGATATAACGGATATATTTTTGGACGGTAAATAAAATCACTATTAAATGGATCCTCTTTATCTAGATTAGCTAAAGCTTTTGCAGCGATTGCACTAACGCGAAAATCACTGGCTTGTGTCCAACGTGCTAAAACACCTACCCAACCTACAAAAAAAAAAATTAAGGAAATGAAAATAAAAATCGCAAATGTTACTCACCTGTAACAAAAAAATCCTCACTCAATTCATTAATTAATGATAAATGTGCGACAATTTTCGCTAAAACCGATTTAACATCATCATTTTCCGAAAAGATTTTCATTAATTCAAGGATTATTTGGAGTCCACCGGCTATACCAAACTAATATTGTAATTATTAAATAAATTTTCCCAACACAAGAAACAGGTGTATCTCTGATGTACGATGCTTTGAAAGGAGTTTTTTTTTAGTTAAAACACTTTCGGAGAAGCAAAGTACTTCATTTAAACACCTGTTCCAAGGAATCAAAACAAAGGTAAAACAATAATTACTTTTCTAGCTAATTCTGGATCAGCAGTTATATGATAAAACATGTCAATACACTGCTTAAATAGTTCTAAATCTTGTTTGGAAATTTTTTTACCAACCGGTAAGTAATATTCTGATGATTCTAGATTCTAAAATCAATGTAAATTAATTTATGACAAACAGGTAATTGAAACAGATGGCTTACCTTTAATTTATAATTAAAAAATAATTTATTCAGATAAAATGAAACACATTGATGTGGCTTTAATTGTTCTAATGAGATAATTATGTCACGGACTAGAGTTTTTGGATTTCTAAGAACACCGTGTAATCGCGGTGGTAAGAACCACCGTGAATCACATTCACATCGCGCTAATGATACAGCGGTACGTGCATCGCATAGTTGAGCTAAATGTTGAAAATCCCAATCTAAAAGAAAATTAAAAAAAAAAATGTTTTATTGGGAAAGGAATTGATAATCATTTGCCCTACCTTTAAGATGATCAATCATTACTAATTGGCGAACAGCTTTTAAACGATCAAACTGATTACCATGCTGTGCTAATTTTAATAAACGCCAAGCAACTGAATGTTTCATTGATTTCCACCATTTTCCAAATGGATGCAACATCACGTTTAGCCACTTCTAAAAGAAAAAACATTTTTTTTTTTCAAAGAAACAGGAGACAAGGAATTTTTTTTGTTTTTGCTACTTTATTCTCAGCATTAGTTTCTCTCATTTTTTCCATCGACTCCCTATATATGTGATATTTAATATAAATATAATCTGGACGTTTCTTATCAATATCCAAGGCATTTGTATCCAACAGGGATGATAATCGTCGTTTAAAGCGATAAACATCGTAAACAATAATACCGACACTGTAAAAGAAATTTTCAAAAAAAAAAAAAAAAAACGTTTTGGATAAACTGTATAAAGCGGGTCATGGAAAATCATGCGAGTTTTATTTGCAAACAAATTTTGCCAAAAACGCAAAAAATTTTTTGTTTGTTTTAATTTTATTTTCCTTACATTGTTGTTGCACCCAGGCCAACTGATAATTTTTTATAACGATTATTTAACATTTTTTCTCTTTTAATTAATTTTTCATCATTTAAATTACTTCCGTTTTTAGTTAATCTATTATAACTACGCACTTTTTATTTATTTATTTATTTTGTTATAAACGTTATGACACAACACACTAAACAATAATATTATTAAACGAATAAAAAAAAGTTTGTTTTGATTTTTTAATATCAACTGGTTGTCAAAATTATATTGTTGTTTCACTCTGACGTTTTAATTAAAACTAAACTTTTCCATATGTGTGAACAGATTAGCAGGTTGTTTACGAAACGCTGTCAAAACTAGCTGGTAAAGTTACATTCACAATTTTTCGAAAATTATTTTATATTGCGAATATTTATGTCAAAAACGTAGTTCGCGTAAACAAAGTAAATAAAAAAAATATATAAAGAATTTCTTATTTTTATCTAATTTGTTTACAAAATACAAATTAAAAATAATATTCTTAAGGTCTCTAGATAAAATATTGTAAAGGATTTGTCCTCGTTGAATCTATTTTTGTGTTTAATGTTTTTTTTTACGACGTTTTTAAACGTAGACACGAATTTTATTTTTTATTCTATCAACTTATTTGCACAGGTAAATTTAGTATAATTAAAAAATATATTTTTATTTTTATATTCATTTACTCTGTTTTGTATTTCCGTTTTATTATTTATTGTTAGAAATAACAGGTGGATAGATTTCTTTAAATTATGCATCGCTGCGATTTGAATGGTAACAAGTGAATATCTAATTAGGCAAAACACCTGGCTATTTAATAATCCTGGAAAATAAGGTATAAAAGTAATTACGTTTCTTATTAATTTATTAACAGAGAAGAAAAAATGTTTAAAAATCGATTTTTTGCAATAGTTTTGATAACAACTTGTCAGTTTCCTGGTAATTTTTTTTTATTTTTATATAAAAAAATGTTTTCTCTCTTGGTTTATAGGTGGAATCATAAGAAGTGATGCGTTTACCAGCCAAAAGCAGTTTATTTGTCAGTCAGGAACACTTTTGGACGTTATTAAGGTTTGCGATGGAGTCTTAGATTGTAACGATGGTTCAGATGAGATAAGAGAACTTTGCTATCACGTTATGTAAGTAAGAATTATCTGGAATAGTAAATTTTTAACAAAAAATTTATTTTTAGATGTCCGCAACAGCAATTCAGGTGTCATTATGGTGCTTGTATTGAACGTGAGAAACGTTGCAATGGTATTATCGAATGCACAGATGGATCCGATGAAAGCCAATGTGATAAAAATGGGAACAGTTGCGCGTTAGTATTGAAATGGATCAATTGATTAATTTTTGTTGGAATTATTAAAATGTTAAAATTTTAGATGGAATGAGTATCGCTGCTCCTCTGGTCAATGCATTTCCTCGTCGTTAATCTGTAACGCAGAAAATGATTGCTCGGATGGTTCTGATGAAAGTAATACAATCTGTGATAATCAGAATTGTCCGCTAAACAGTTTTCGTTGTAAATATGGTGGATGTGTAGATTCAAAGTCACAATGTGATGGATTCCCGGACTGTATTGATGCTTCCGATGAATCACAGCAGCTTTGTAATAAAATCAGCAATAATGAAAAAGACGACATTAAGTGTCCGGGAATAAAATCAAATAATATTCTGATAAAATGTGAAAATCAGCATGGTGTTATACCGTGTGAAAGTCCTATGGAGCCCGGAACTACTGCGACGTACAGCTGCAAGAATTATTATGTTCCAATAAACAAAAAACACGAATTTAATCACAAGACAGTTTGTCAACGCGACGGTATTTGGTCTAGAGATGTTTTGCAATGCAAGCCAGGTAACTTTAATTAAAAATTCTCTTCTATGGATAAAGAAATAATTTTTGTTTTAAGATTGTGGATTAATGAAATCTGTTCTTCCGTTGGTTGTGAACGGTTGGACTGTAGAAACTGCATTTCCATGGCATGCGCTGCTTTACGTTAAGCATAATGATAAATGGAAGTACTGGTGCGGAGGCACTTTAGTGTCTGAAGCAGTAATCGTAACAGCAGCACATTGTACATGGAGTTTAGATGTTGCAAACATCAGAGTAGCTTTAGGGGAAACTGTCAACGAGTTTAAAGAGTTTGATAAAAATTTTTTTGCTGTAAAGCGTGTAGTGAATCATCCATTTTACTTGGATAAAGTAAGATTTTGCTAATATTCTATTCACTTATTTATTAATTGCGATTTGATTGTAGAACGGAAATTATGGTTCGGATATATCTATACTAGAACTGGATGGTACCGTTTTGTTTGATGACACAATACGACCGATTTGCATTGATTGGGAGTTAGACGATATAACGTCACATTTAAGTGATAAAAGCTTAGGAATGGTGAATAAACATCATAAACATATTGTATTCGTAGAATTAAATAAAGAGTAATTTACAGGTAATGGGAATGGGTTTCACCGAGAACAATACAAATAGCGAGTTGCTACGTGCAAGCAAATTGCCAGTCGTATCAAACACCAAATGTATACAATCGCACGATAATGATTTTCGTAAGTACGTAACGTTTACAACATTCTGTGCTGGCTGGGGTAATGGTAAATATTATCTTTAAATAGATAGCAAAACGTCGTATGGATTAACTGAGTGTTTTTTTTTCAAATCACAGGAACAGCTGTATGCAATGGAGACAGTGGCGGTGGGCTCGTGTTTCCCATTAAAAAAACAGATCGTTGGTGCTTACAGGTAAACGATGTAGTTGAATAACAAAACATCAAATTAATTTCTAATATTTTCTTAATTAATGACAGGGAATTGTGAGTTTAAGCCCTCGGCTACCATCGACATCACATTGTGATCCGCATAGCTATACAATATTCACAAAAGTTGGTATTTATGTTAAATGGATTAAAAGTATTATTAATATTATTGAGAAAGTACATAATTATACTGTTATTGAATATGAACCAATTTTATAATTAATTAATTATTAATTAATAGAAAAAATTAATTAAAATATATATAGCATTAAACTGGTATAACTGGAATAATTTTCTTTTTTTTTATATTGTTGCTACCTTCACTATTCTGAGAAATATACTTATCTCATTTTAACATTTTATTCATATAAAAACATTTCATCACCTATCTCATGTGTCTTATGTTTAAAATAAAATTTAAAAAAAAAAATCGCATTCTCAAAACTTAGTAAATGACGTGACATGTGTGTATCGAATAAAAGTTTCTCTTAAAGAAGAAAAAACAAAAAAAAAATATTTTTTTTTTTTTATTAAATTTTTTTAATCAATTAAATTGTTGCAGCAGAATAATAATAAAAATTTCAATAAAATTTAATTGAATTTTCGTATCTTTTATTCTTGTTTGTAATAAATAATATTATTATTGTTGTTGTATGATGTTAAAAGTGCAATTGAAGCAATAGGAGGAAAAAGTGCCTAAAATTTGTTTTTGTTTATTGTGTAATTACGATAAAAAAAAATTATAATTAATTATCAAGACGCACACACACATTTTGTTTGGATTATTATTTTGTGTTATTTAATGAATGAAATTTAGTGCGATTAAATTTATTAATTATTGTCATTAATTAATCAAGTTATTTACAAATTTTGTGTGTTCGTTTTTTTTTTTTTTTTTAATAAAATAATCAGCTTATCTTATCAGCTCTGCAGTGTTATCGTAGTGTTTGTTTATGGTGAGTTTTTCTTCTTATTTTTTTCGTATGCTGATATTTTAATTATTTATTTATTAATTGCATTTAAATAGTTAACAAAAACAACAAACACCAAAAAAATTAAAAAAAAATCTTCTCAGAATCGAAAGCATTTTTTATTTCTTTGAATAAAATTTTCTTGGAATTGCACTCAAACATTAAGATGGCCGACATATTATCTGACATCTTCTTACTCTTTCATTCACTTACTTAGAAAAGAGAAAAAAAAAATTCCTAAGAAAAAATTAATTTTTCTATTCTCTTTTGTGTTAATTAATTAATTAATTAATTTTATTATAATTATCATTATTAGCTATTGTAAGATTATAAAAAAAAATAAAAAAAAAAAAAAAAATTTTTTTGTTTATATTTTGCACCTTAAAAAACTGTAAATAAATTTTTTTTTTTTTTTAAACACTAACACATTTGTGCAAATAAATAACCTACACTAACAAACAATTATTAAAACAACAACAATATATTTTTTATTGTCAAAGCTGAAGAATTTTTTCTTGGAATTTTCTTCGTTTCTTTTTTAAACTTATTTAAATGGATTATATACTTTTTTGAAGAAATAAAACTTTTTTGTTTTTATTATTAATTATATTTTAATTAGTTTTATAATGCTGGGGATTTTTTATTCGCTGTTGTAACAACGTGGTAAATTACGCAAGGGAATTCACTTTCTTTTACTATTTTTTTTGTTTAATTGAAAATTAATTGAATTTTAATTAATAATAAAATTAATTTTTTAATTATATTTTCGTAGATAACCACAAAAGTTTTTGTACCTTAGTAAACGTGTGCGTTTTGTGTGACATTTTAGTTCTGTCACTCTAATGGGTATTCACAATGTAATTTGACTGATTTTATCTAATTTTAATTAATTAATTAATTAATTTAATAATATAAAACAACTACTTAAACGCCTTACCTACCTACCTTTGTTTAAATAAAATTTAATTAAATTTAACAAACAAACAAAAAAAAAAATGAAAGATAAAAAAGCCTAATAAATGTCAATGAAACAGAGTGTAAATGTCATCAACTGTTTTTTTTATCGCGATTTTTTCTGTATTTACCTGTATTTTGCGTTTCTTAATTGTTAAACAACATGCAGATAGCATTTTTTTTTTGTGATTAAAATCCGCAATTAAAGCTTTAATATATTTTTTTATTATCAGAATTCTTGTGAAAATTGATGTTTTTTTTTTTTTTACTTACCTTTACTAATCAAATTTACTATGTAAAATTTTTCTTAACTCATAAATTATTTATTCAATTAATAATTTAACTGTAATCCCGTCTAAGTTTTATTTATTTCTAAGTATAGAAACAATTATTTAATTTTTTAATCATTTTCTTAGATTTTTATTATTGCATATTATACAATTAAATAATATATTTTTTTTATCTATTTGATTGTACAAAAATTAAGTAAAAGCAAAAAAAAAAAAATAATTAGCCACGAGCGTATCAACAATTAATTCTCCTATCAAAGGAGAAGTGGTATAGGCGAATTTTTAATTAAAGAGATTTTTTTTAAGATCATGCGCAGAGTTGTTTGTAGTAATTTGTGTCTTTTATTTAAAAGGTTTATCTTTAATAAGCTCTTAAACACAGTAGCTGAAACCAACTGTTTAAGCTACACAAAGACAGAAAATAATTGTTTTTATTTTTCCTCTTTATTAATAACACAACGCCCACACTACCTGATTTTATTGTGGCAGAATAAAGAAAATGATTTAAGTGAGAGAAAAAAAATCCTGGACTCTATAGCCTTGTTACCTTTCTAAAAGTATTTTCCTGTTAAATATTGTAGTTTTTGTATCACTGAAAGTTAAAGCTTTTTATCCGTTTTGCATTATTTTGTTTGTTATAAAACAGCGAGATTAGCTCACCTTTCCCAAGGTAATGAAAAATAAAAAAATTAAAATTTGCTTGTAAACATCCTGAGTGTAGGAGAAAGAAACTCCATACAGAAAAAATTCCAAAGAAATTTAATAAAAAAAAAAGAATTTTATTTTTCATTTAAATGCTAAAAAAAAAAATTCATAAAGACAAAACAAAAATAAAAATTATTTTCGTGGTTTTTAAATTTTTTTTAAAAACAGCGGAATTCTACGAATTTTTTTGTCTATTTTTTCGCTTTTTTTTTTAGCTAGCCTACTATATATTTATGCTGATCGGAGAATTTTTTTTGCTTTTTTAAATTAATTCATGGGATATCAGCTGTTTTTGTGATTTCTTTCATTTTTTTTTGTGACCATAATTGGTTGTGTTTTGATGGAGTTTTTGGATTATTTAACTGTGTTAATATCCAAGGTTCTTTCTGAAAGGTTTATATTATGCTTAGAAAGATTACTTTCGTGTACTTTTGTGGCGAACATTATCGTTATGCAACTTTATTCTCCTTGCATTTTTGGTTTTAAATTCATAATAAATCGCTTATCTACGTTATAACGCGTAATTTGTGTTTATTTTTCTGTTATCAGTTGTGTTTTTAATGATTGCTATAATGTTTTTCGTGGAATCTATTGATTTTATATTTATAAAAACAGTTTAAATAGAATTTTGTATTATGATGAAATTTTAATTAGTTTTTCAAATGGAACTTTTAAAGTTTAAATTGTGTAGGCGTGCGCGCGCCCAACATGAATTTTTAAAATTTAACGAAAATTATTGTATGATGGGGGGAATTTTGCTTAGGAGAAAACACAACACAACGAATTATATTTCCTATACAAAAGAAAGCAATTTTGCACATTTGGCAGAGTTCACATAATAATTTATTAAAAATAGAAAAAGAAATTAAAAATGATACTGAGAAAAGGTAAAAATAGGTGAGAAACTGTTAATTTCAATGAATAATTAATAAAGAAAAAAAAATATAGAGACGAAGTTTTGGACGAGCAGGTGTAAATTATTTTCGTTTTAATATTCATAAACACGTCACACTTATTTATAAAAAATAAAAATTAAAAATAAACTAAAAACACCTGAGAGATTTAATCGTTTTGTTGAAAAAAAAAAAAAAATTCTTGATTAAAAATTAATGTAAAAAATTCAGTAAATTGAAGAATCTTTTTTTACCGGATTAAAAACCTTGTTGATTCGATAAAATACAAAAAATTACAAAAAAAAACCCCGTAGAATTCCTGTGAATGAATTTTTTTTTTAATGTAATTAAGCGACATCATCAATAAACAGCGAAACAGATTGCATATTTATGCAAAACAAATTTATGTACGTGATGCGCGCATCACCTTAGCGCAATGACGACGAAAATTTAATTTAATTCAAATTAAGCGCGAATAATAATAAAAAAAAAAAAAATTAACTATGTAAATTTTGTTGATAAGGAGAAACACCTGGTGGCTTGGCGTAGTTTTAAGTAATTCCGCGGGTTATTTATTGAATTCGTACTGTGGTTCTTAATGTGGTTAGATTTTGTTGTCGTTTTGATTGAAGGGGCCAATGAAGTGTGACTACATTTTCGTACGTAATTGATCGTTATTGATTCTTGAAAAAAAATGTTGAAAGGTTTAAAATTTCATTCTCAATCTGATTTAATAATATTTGCGGATTCGACTTGAATAGCAAACGATTGTTGTGTTACCGAAATTACAGAAAACTCACCCTATCTACCGCAACACGATTGTATAATCCACCGGCGGCTATGTTAACATAACAACATAACGTACGTGGTATGTATTGATTTTAACCTTTACCCCGTTTGTTTCTGTAGTTTTCTTTGTACACAGAAAAGTAATTGGATTTATATATTTGTATCAAAAAAAAAAAGTGTAAGGGACCGCGGGTAACAAGCAGCAGCGCATATTGATTAAATTTTTTTTTTTTCTAATTCTTAGAATCAAATTGTTGTCGTATTTGTTAAACCTTGAAAGGGTATTTCTATTCTTGTTAAATTAATTTTCTACTAAATTTAACATTAATTTTGCTGAATGTTTTTTTTTCTTTTTTCTTCAGATATTTTTATTATTTATAGGAATTTGGAGAAAAGTTTAATTTAAATTTTTTTTTAATTTTCCTAGAAGAGGAATTATTATTTGTGTGTGTGTTTTTTTTTTTTTTTTTTTTTTTTGCTGTTCTCTGTCATTGCAGCTTTGATTATTATTATTAAATCTTTGTGTGCTTGCCTGAATATATCCCTGACTTATTTCTTTTGCATATTTTTCTTTTAAGAATGTGGATTAATTATTAAACAAAAAAAAAAAAATTCTTTATTTTTTTGCAAATTTTCTAGTCATTTCACAGATTATACAAAATTTTTTTTGTTAAAGAAAAAACATTTCGCGGAATTTGTATTTGTTTATGTTTTAAAAAAATGTAAAAATTAGAGAAGTAATACGCAATAATCAGAGAAAAAGGTGGTTTAAATAAACATTAGAAATAATTTATTTTTAGCCATAAATTCCCTGTTTTATTTGCCTTGCATTAGTAAATTATCACTCTTTGTCTACATTTGGTGTATTTGTATTACTCTGGGTTGTAGTGTTGTGGTTTACATAGCCGCCTCGCGCATATTTTTAATTTTGCCTTTGAATTAACATTGTAAAAACCCACATTAAAGCGTTTTTTCTTTTTTTGATCTTTTATGCAATTATTTTTCTATGTAAAAACCATAAAAACCAACAAAAAAAAGAAGATTTTTTTTTTAGTTCTTCTCATTTTGTTTGTGGAATAATTGGAATTTGAAACTGAAGAGTAAAGTAATTTAATATGAAAAAATAATTTTTTTTTTTGTATTATTTTGTCATAATAATGAAAAAGTCGAAGAAGAAAGAAGAGGAAGAGGCAAAATAACCATAGCCCAGCCAGCTAGCTAGCAGAGCCATATGGGCTACAATTACAAGGAATTGCACACAACAAACAGTTTTGTTGTTAATTTCCAATGAAAATTATTTCAGGACTTGAACAAAATTTTAATACACACAATAAATACGGAATGTTTAATTGAAGGGGGGTTATTTTGCATTTTTTTTTAAAACTTTTATATTAGTTTTGAAAACTACAAGACGATTTTTTGTTAAAAAATTATTAAAGGATGATCTCATGTATTTACATGGATTTTTTTTTTTTTTGCTGTTCTATTCGGATTCTGAGAATTTTTTATCTTTTGTGTTCAATATTGGATTTGTTTAGTATTTTTTTTTTTTAAAGTTTTGTTGTTTAATAGAAAAGCCACAAATGTTATGTCGAGGAAATTTAACTGCAATGCGGTGTATACCCTAACGCACTGATATTGTTTCTAATATGGAAAATATGGTGAAATTTTTTCCTGAAATTCATAAAAAAAAATTAAAAAAAAAAAGAATGCAAAGTGGCTGAATTTTTTAATTTTCTTCTGAATCGGGGGTCTTCTGAATTTCCTTTTTTATCTCTTTTTTTTTATTGACTTTTCTGTCATATCCTGGATTGACAATGGAGTTTCGACTGTAGGGAATTTAAATTGTAATTTCTCTGTGTGTTTTTTATCCAACAAAGCAAATAAATTTATTTTTCTAATGAAAAATGTTTATTTTTTTTTTTTCGATAAAATCACCGGTTTCCCGGAATTAGTAAACAATATTTTTTTATTTTGTGTGTGTGTGCTAATAATTTTATTGTTTATTTATTTATTTACTTATTATTATCTGTAACACATAAATTTTGATATAAATTAATTATTTACGCGAAGAAAAAAAAATTGTTGTAAAAACAATTAAAGGAAATTTTAAATTTTTTAATTAAATGTGTTTAAAGAGTTGTAACTAAAGGCATACATCCGATCCGATAATTTAATTATTGACCTATTATATAAATATATATAAAAAAAAATTGTCTAAAGGTATACGGGTAAGCGGGTTAGTTATTTCAATTTATTGAATGTAAGAATTTTTGTAGGCGGTATACATTTTAAATCCTGTTTAAATAAAATATTAGATTAATTACTAAAGAGAGAATTATTAATTGTAGGCAGATTACAAAAAAAATCAATCCCTTTGCTTGTTTATTGGTCATCCTATATTACAGGTTCGTGTTTTTTGAGAACATTACTCGTGTATGCGAATATTCAATTAAATATTTAATTAATTAATTTGTTAATAAGTAAATTCAATTGAAGTTATTTCCAACGGTAAGTGCTGATAATTTATTTATTTTATATTTTGTAAGTTTGTTACAATGAATTATAGAATTTTTTTTTTTATTTCTAGGAATTTTTTTTTTTTATTTCGCTGGTTTTTGCTTTAATTATTTATATGATTATCAATATAATTTAAAGTTGTTTCTAAGAATTTTTATTATCATATTTTTTTTATGTTATTAATAGTAAAAAAAAAATTTGTTTTTGTTTGTATTTCGTTGTAACTATGTACGTTGCGCCTTTTAACATATGGATGGGGTTTGATATTCGGATAGAATTTCCTTGCAAATTTTATGCTTTTTCTAATTGTGTGCAATGTAATGGATTTTATTCCTTCAGGGGACAAGAAATGCTTGGTTCTTAATTCTAGAAAATAATCAACGGATAATACGCGGAAAAGCATCGGTAAAAAGGTTTTTGTTTCAAGGTCATTTGTTAACAGGTAAAAGCTAGCAGAATATTGTTCGGGGTTAAAACATTCAGGGTTGTAAAGAACCTTTTCTTTTATAATTTAATTACTAATAATCCTAGGAAATTATATGTTTACTTAGTTGGTTTGCTTTTGTTTGCTGTACTTTCTCCCATTGTAATTTATAAATTTTATGTTTTTTAACCGTTGTGTACCTGTAAATCCCCTATTTATTTGTTTCCTACGTTAATAATAGTTTTATGATAATAACAGCTGCAAATTATAATTACTACCATTGTAATACTACCATTGCTCCTTGCAAGTTTAATACAATAAAACAAATGTAACGACGATGTTTAAAGTTGTTCGTTAATTTTAAAATCGTCTTTGTTTACCTGACTTTCTTGTTGGAAAAATTATTTTTGCCAGTTGGAAAACGGTGAAAACTATTTATTAACATTATAAAAAATTTTTAATTTAATTTTAATTAGATTAAAAAGAGAGAAAAATTTAATTATTTTTAAATCCAATTATAAATGATGAAAATAAAATCAAATAATTGTTTTTAGAGAGAAAAGAAAAGAAAAATTTAACGAAATAAATACAAGAAATTCGTAGTAACAAAATCTAATTAAATTTAAATTAATTAATTAATAAAAAAAAAGAGAATTTTTTTTTTTTTACTTTCATATAAATATGTATAATAATCAATGAAGAAAATATTTTTGAATGAACAATGAATTATTTATTTACCTGTGATTTTCTTTTTATTTTTGACACACAAAGAGTTTTTGTTAACAATAAAATTGAATTAACAGGTAATTAACAGGTAGAAGAAAAATAAAATTTCTTTTGTTTTTACGCTCTTTGTTATGTTTTACACGATGGGTGGGGTATTTAGTAGGCAAGAATATTAATGGGAAATTATATCTTCCGCTTTTTTAATACGTAAAGAAAGGTTAATTAGATTTTTTTTTTTTTTTTGAAGAAATTTCTGAACTTTTTTTTTTTCTGTGACATATCTCAGGAAATAAATTTTTTATGGAAAAATTCCAAGAACTAAGTCGATTTAGAACTATCTAATGATCATTCCTACAAAGTTTCTGCTTGATCAGAATTAATTGAATTTTCACCTGAAAATTGAAATTTTTCCTGATACTTTGTATGCATTTTTGGCAAAAAAAAAAATTATTTTTAAATGAGCTGAAATTTGGTGAAAAGTCTCGTATTGGGTCCTTAAGTATGCTGTATAAAGGATTCCGGTCTAAAAAATTTTAAATAAACATTATGCAAATTTAGATTGCGTTCCGGAATCAATATATTTAGTTTTTTTTTTTGGGACTTTGCTCTAATACAAATAAATTGTTAAATTTTCGCAACGGATTTTACGCATATAATAAATTGTTTTTTTTTTTAATTTGCTGATATATAATGACCCCCTTTATAATGTTTATTATTGAATTAAAATCACAAATTAGCAAAAAGTTTTTTTTTGTTACACACAAAGTAAACTAGAAAAAAAAAAAACAGTTTTTCTAATTAAAAATTTTGTGCTCGCACTTAATTAGCAAACTTTATAATTAATTAATTAAAAAAAAAAGAAAAATACTTCTAATAAATATTTTAGTTTAACAATACAAACATTTTTTTCTTTCTTTTTTGTAAACTTTGTCTGTGGACTGTGTTGAACAGACGCCTGTCACTGGTATAATTGGCTGTCAATTGGAAACTATGAAAAAAATTTTATTAAAAAAAAAATTAAATAAAATTTCAAAATTGTGTCACATTCTGGGAAAAATATATACAAAAAATAAAAAAAAAAAGTTATAAATTGACAAAACAAAAGGAAAATTTTAATTAAATTATTATTGTGCCTTGTCATGTGTGAATTTAAGTTTAATTTAAATATTTTTATTATTTAATTATCTAGGTAAATACTAGGTAGATAGGTTAGGTAGGTAGATAGGTTGTTTGTCTACATTGATTATTTGCTTTGTTTTATTACGTTGATTTCTCACGTACGACACTTGCACATTGCATTAATATAAAAAAAATTCTGAAAATTCTGCTCAATTATCAATGTCCTTGTCACATTAATCACAACGAAATATCTTCTAAAAACCGTCAGCTAGTCACATCCTTTTTTACTGGATAAATAATGGTCGTCAGGTATCTCACACCTGTACAACTGTGTGGGTGTTTTATATTTGCTGTATTTTATCTGTTAATTCAAAATTTCAATGTTGATTATAATATGTTTCACGGTAGTTATATGTTCTTGGTATTTTCGTGTTATTGAATATTTCATTTTTTGTATTTTAACTCTGATTTTCCTGTGTATTTTTATTTGTTTGTAGGCCGACAGTTACAAATTTTTTTTTTTTTTTTTGCTTTACCTTTCATGTGACTCACGCATTGCTTTATTTTATTTTTTTGGCGAAATTATTTAATACGTAAATGCAATTATATATTTAAATTATTGAGCACATTCCCAAAAATGGAATTATTGGAATTTCTGTGTTAAAATATTTTTTATAAAGCACCTGAAGTTTTTGTTGAATTTTGTAATTTTGGTTTCTGTGAAGAGTTGAAGCAGCAGCAAAATGTTTTATTTATTCCATCAAAACCTCCCATTTATCAAGTTATCTGGTATTAACAGGTCGTAAACCTCTAGCCGCATCAATTTAATTAAACAAAACAAAAAAAAAAGCCACAGGAAATTCTTGGATTTTTATTAAAATTGCTTCTAGCCATCGCGTTTTTTCCATTTTTTTTTGCTCCTTATTCTTATGTGACTCTAAGCTGTATATCAATGGCACTCCTCAACGTTTTGTCGTGGAGAACCACAACAGCCTGCCTGCCTGTCTATTTTATTTAAATATTTATTTGCCCTTTTAATTTTTCATTTTTTCTATTGAATTTTTTTTTTATTTATTTATTTATTTTTCATAGGAATTTATTTAATTATTTTTATATATCAATAATATTCTAGAAAAATAGATTAATAATAATAAAATTTATTTATACAAAAATTAAACATACAGGTGGGTCAATTTCCATGAATATTTTATTATGTTATGAACCCAAAAACTCATGTGTTACCTGGATTATTTTCATTATGAATTGCAAACATGAAACCACTGTAAATTAGAAAATGTTTTGATTCAACGTTTTAAATTCTTGTTTATTCAGGTACCTCTTGTATTGCGAGGTTCTAATTATTGCGCGCAGTTTCAACACTTTAATGGTACTGAATGTTGTATAAAATTTTCAAACGGTTCGGTTCGACACACTGAGTTTTATTTAATTATGAAAATAATTACTTTGTGTGAGCAATGATTTTTAAAAAGTTAATCCTGAGTTTTTTAATTAATTTTTGCACATGCCATATGCAGTTTAAATAAATAAAATTAATGTCGGAATTACCTCGTATATATAAATATCGCATAGTATTTTTCTCTGAAAATTTGTTTTTATCGATTTAATCCTTTGAGTATTTTGTTGTTTTTAGAACTAAAAATTCATTTTAAAAAGGAATTTTATGTTTGAATTTGCTTTTCTGTTCGTCTCGTTTATTGTTAAGCATTGAGTAAAGAGTAGAAAAGAAAAAAAACGAAGAAATCTAACGAGTGTACCCCCAGCCTCATCAACATTTGAAAATTCTAAGTAATATAAATTTACCTTTTTCTGTTTACCTGTGTCTTCGTTTTGCGTTTTGCAGTATGCAATTATAATTTTTCTTCGTTTTTATTTATTTAACACCGTGCTATCGTGTCTCGTATACAAATTAAATTGAAACCAGATATAATCATGGAAATACTATCCCCGTATTTTTTGATCATAGAATTTAAAAATATTATCCATTCACCTGAGTGAATAATTAATATTTTTATAATACCTGTTTGTCGTTGGTAAAGATGGTGGTTTGAGCTGGAAAAAGAAATCTCGGTTGATGCTTTATTTACTTCTAGTTGGTGTCCTGTTGTAGCTATAGGTCTGGTTTTAATTTACGTGTGTTGTTTATTCAATTACCGCGATTAAACGCAATGCTTGTGGGAAGTATACTTACCGTATTAAATATTCCTTTATCGTTGTGCTTTAGGGATTTTAACAGAAGTTTACAACAAAATTTTAGGATACGACTTATTTACATTTAATGCCTTAAGCAGGGGTTACTAAGATTTTAAGTGAACCCAGTACAAGCTTTTGTATTGCCTATCATGAAAACTCGATTAACGTTTGTATGTTTATCGAAAAACAATTTTTTTTTGTTTCTAAGAAGGAAGCTATAAGAAAAAAAGGAAATACCCCCGGTTATTTTACTTAAGATCCGGCTCTGTGAATTTTGATTCATATTGACCTAAAATAAATATTAAAAACCTAAATTCCGCGAATATTTATTTCCTTTTTTCTTGAATATATAAAAAAAAAATTTATTTATATTTTACACACACACAGGCTAATTTATTTTCTGTACGCAAATTCAAATACCCTCGAAAACTGGTAACTGGCAAAAATGATGCTGGAATATTGAATGTGACCTTTCGGAAGAAAATTTTTTGTTTTTCCTTTAGATTTTTTTTTTTGTTTTTATTTCTTGATGAGTTTTTTTTTGTGAATAATTTGTGAATAGATTTCCTTGGAAAGAAGCTGTGCTACGGGTTTTTTGTTTCTGAGATTTTCCAAGTATTTTTGAATTATTAAATATGCTGGAGATTTATGTTTTATTTGCTATATTTTATGCTTTCTATGCTCTCAGTTATTGCGATATTTTGTTTAGTTCAAAATGATTCGCGAGACGCGCGACCCTGTAAAGGTTAATAACCACTGGATGCATACATTTTTTTTATTCTGTTTTCTTCGCCACATGCGTTGTCTGTTTGTTTGTCTTTTCTTTTTTTTTTTTTTTTTTTAATTACTTATTGACTTGACTAGTGATGAGATAAATAAAAAAAACAATATTTCGTTTTCGTAGAAAAATTTAATTTATTTATTTTGAATTCTTTAAAAATGTTTCAGTGACAGAGAAACACATGTGGTTTGTGCGTAGTTTTGTTCCACAGTGGTAGGGTAATATTATGATAAGTATATGTTACGGACGGGTTGTCTGAAATTGAAATCATTACAGGGTTGGTTGATGTTCAATGTTCTTTGTTTGATATAAATTCTGTTCTTACACCAGTTTGGTGCTTTGTGTAAGCAACGAATTTTACCGACACTGATAATAGGGAATTGCATCCAGGCGTCAAAAGACTTACTTACGTCTTTCTTAAAACTTCACTACATGTAAGTGACAAGACCAGACACAGACGATAATAAATAAATAAATAAATTTAAAAAAAAAATTCTGTTTTTCTTTACTACTTATTGGTAAAAACCGCACATGTGACGTCGTAAATGTGACTAAATTACGTCAGTTGAACAAATAAAATAAAAATCTCGTATAATTTGTAACAAATTACAAAAATAATAATTATGCGGTAAAAAATTAGTAATAAGTGATATGTTTACATAAAAAATTAACAAATTATTATAAAAAATATAAAAAAAAAAATTATTATAAATAAATAAATAAATGTTGTGAAATAAAAATAATCGCGAGAGAAACTACGCGGATAAATAAATTACGCGAGTGAAAAAAAATTATTTATAGATTGAAAAAAAAAAAAAAAATTGTTTTTCTCTCGGTTGAATAAGTTTAAAGAGGAAATAGGTTATGTTCGTTGTAGTAGGATTTTGGTTGACACTTGGTGGAGTTTTTTAATTTCATTAGTTGATTTTGAAAATTTTTTTATCACTTAATGGAATTTTTGGTACTTTTAAACAAAATCCGTAATTTTAGAGTCCTGAAATTTGTCGTAAACATTTATTTTAGATTTTTGGACAGGTTTTCGAAAGGTTTTTCCTAACAACGGTACATTTTTTAAAACTACTTTTGGTATTTTTGTGTTATATCAGCAAAGTTCCTTTAAATGACTTCTTTTGAACTTCCGTGATTCATCCCTTCTAAAAATAATAAAAAAAATTATGAAATTACTCGATAGTTATGTTTTATAAAACCAGGACACGTCAGTGATTGATAACGTTTAATATCTATGACACAATGCAATAAAAACACAAAAATTCGCGAATTCATTATATTTGTTTCATCTTGGGACGTGACTCATTTTATTTTTATTTTTTTGCTTAAACACTTTTTTTTTTATTATTATTTTTATTTGAATTGATTATCTTTTAAATTTTTTGTTACCTGTGAATAATACACGTAAATGTGAGACGTTATCGCGCCACATTTAATTTTTGCTGATTATTTATTTATATTTTTACGGTATCTTGGTGAGATTAGGTACAGGATGTCGTGTAATGATCGTTTGGCGATTTTATAATTTTTTTTTTTTTTATTTTGCAAATTCCGGGGATTTCAAGATAATAATTTTTTCTTTTTTTCAACAAAACAATCAGCCTTACATCTCGAGATTTTTGAAGACTTTGAAGATTTTACCTAATTTATAATTTAGGTAATTTAGCCAGAATTTCAAATTTGAGCTCAAAGTCTCTTTTTTTCCCGATAAAGTTTTTCATGATTTTTGTTTTAAATTAAAGGCGGATGTTTCTAAAAAAAAAATATTTTTTAATGAAAATGAAAACGAGGAAAGAAAGCAGAGAAAATGTTTTTATTTATTTTTTTTTTGTAAATTTGAATGAATAATTAATTACGCTAATTATGTGCTTATTGTAGTGTGTTTTGTGTTGTAGGAAGTGGCGGTTTTTCTACACAATTTTTTTTTCTGTTTGATTATTATTAAAAGCTTTTTGCTGTTGTTTAAAATTGTTTTTTTTTTTTTTTTTATGAGTTTTTCTAGTGTAATTACGGATTGACAAAAATAAAAATAAAAAATTTGTTTTTAAAGTAACCTTGTGTGACCTTGTCAGCGGTTAATTTTAATTTTGTTTTGCTTTAATCAATAAAAATACCTGAGCGTGTACGGGAATTTTTCATTATTTTTTTTTATTTGCACGTGCATGCTGGTTTTGCTGGCGAACAATTTCAGGATTAATATGGAAGAATTTCCCGTTTATTAAATGTTTGATTTTTAAGGCTTGTTAGCGATCCAATGAAGCGAGGCGCGTTTTAAACGCGTAATTTAGTGATTTGCATGTGTGCTACGTGGAATTTTAATTTTAATATAATCTAATGTAAACATATAAAAAAAAAAAAAAATTTCACGAAATTTATGTGTTATTTTTAGCCAAATTATTATCAAATAATGATTGTTGTGTTTTGTGGTTTTTATTTATTTTTATTATTATTTTTATACATTACGCGTTATTAATTATTTCTTTTTTTTTTTTTTTTAATATTTTGTGTTTTTTGTTTTTATAAGACGTTTATCTGCTTTAAAACGGATTAAATATTATATTTGGCTGACCATAGAGACGGAGTTTTTAGTTGAGAGGTGATTAGACTTGTTGCTAATTTTTCTTTTTTTTTCTTAATTTTTATTTACAGGATATCCGTGTGTTAACGCGATTTTTTGTTTAGTGGTTATTGGATTATACCGCTGATATAACTAATTTCGAGAAACCGGTAAGTGTTTATTATTTTTACTTATAATTTTGATAAGAATTTATACGCTTGTATAACGAATTTATGTATGGTGATGCCCTGAATTGAATTTGCAGCACATTTTCTCTGTGTGAGTTAATTTATCGTTGAATGAATTTCTGTATGCTGAATAATTGGCGCCGCAGCTGCTAAATATTATTTTTAAATGTTTTTTTTTTTTTTATTGTTACTGTTGTTGGGTTGAAGCAGAGAAGAGTTAATTTAATTATTGAAATTCATGTGTAAATTACACTTAAGTAATTCTCATTAAAATTTCATTAAGATAAATTCATAGAAAATTATTTTGTTGTTTGCTGTAATTTCTATGTGTTTGATTGTTAATTGGTGGGTGGTTTGGTTGGTTGGTTGATTGGTGATGGTGATTCGATTCTTAGTTTATGCAATTATATAAGATCAAAGGAATTTAATTTGCCATCATGAGCAGTCATCGTGAATTTTGCTGTGGCTGTGTCTGAGTTTGATTTTAAATGCAAGCGAATGGAATTTTAAAGGGCAAACTCCCCTTTTGACCTTTTTATTTGTTTTGTATACTTGGGTTATAATATTGTTTGCCACAAGCACAATGAATAGAACAAAATTTCTGTTTAATGTTGATTTGATAAAACAAAATTTTTTAAATTCTTAGAAATTTTTGATTAATCGTTGAGCTGCTTTGTGAAAGTGCAGCTGGTGATGCTTTTGAACCAATGAATTTTTTTTTTTTCATTTTATTTCTATTGTTTATCGCATACAGTCACCAAATTCGTTTATCACTTAATTAGAAATTCAATAACAAACAACAAAAAATTTTATTTTCTCTATAAAGTAGAGAAAATAAGAATTTATTGCTCTCGTAATTGTTAATTATAAATGTCGCTTTAAATGTCGTTGAATTTTGACGTCAAATTCATTACGCAATTGTGGTTAAACGATGCGTTTTTAGAAAAAATAAATAAAATTTATTACACTCGTCGCTTATCAAAGAATTTTTTTTTTTTATAAACATGTGCGCTTCGTCATAATTAATAAATAAACGAGACGTGTATAATGTGCCTTTTCTATAACAGCGATTCATCCGTTATTGATTTTTTTTATTGCGATTTCTTTGAACAACCCCTCAACAAATGCAATAAGCACCACGAGACGATAATCCCTTTACTTTAGCTAATATAAAATAAACAACAAGAATTTTTTTTTTCTTTTATTCATCTTTTGTGTTTAAAGAAAGTCACCACCCACTATTGGTTGTGGTATTTTTTTGTTTGTTTGTTTGTTTGTTTCATTCTTATCCCACCCTCACTGTGTATTTTTTTTATCAAATAATTGCATAGCAGGAAACAACTATGTTTACAGACAGACAGACAGACAGACAGATTAATGAATAAAACTAATAAAAGAAAAAAAAAATTAATTGTTTTCAATACGTATTCAGTACGTTGAGAATAAAAAAAAAATTTATCAACTTTCATTAAAAATTTTCTCGTCAGAAAGTAATGTGAAGTCACTGAAATCAGACACAAATGTGTTTTTTTTATTCTGTGTTTAATTTTTCGTGTATTTGCTCTTTTAAATTCCATTAAAAAGAAAAAGTTTAAATTATTGAATAGTAATTAAAATATAAAATTTAAGGAAAAATTATTATAATAAAAAAAAATTCAATAAAACTGTTTTATGGGTGGGATGATTAATAATTTTTTTTTTTTAAATAGTAGTTGTAGTTGTGCTAGCTATGCTGCCTATATTAATCTATTTCATGTAGTGTTTGTGACGGATTTATTATTGAATTTATTATCATAGTGTATGCGTTGCTTTGCTTGTGTTTGGCATTTGTTGTTTAATTTCAATAGAAATTTTCAACTTGAATTTTTTTTTTTTTCATAATAAATTCAAAATATTCCTTTCAGTTAGTAAATGTACTTCAAGTTGTGTGGAGTGTTTTGAGTGTAAAAAATAAAAAAAAAAGTTCTTTTTTTTGGTTGAGAAAATTTGTTGAAAAAATTTTATTGGAAAATGTGTTCTTAAAGGAGTGATTTTATTTATCCCAGGAGGGAATTAATTAGACAGAAGATACTGAAAGAAAAACGTAAATAAAATAGAATTTTTTTTTTTTTTGTTTAATGAATTTAATTTATTTTGTGAAATTTGTTTTTCTATACGTTTGTTTGTTTGACAGTAAATAAAATTAAAATATTTTTTTTTTAATTTCTGGAAATTTTAACTTTGACAATAAAGTTTTTCGCTACTTTAAATGATTATTTGACGTTTCAATGTGTCTTTGCCAATGACATAATTTTTTATTTTTATTTCTTGTGGTGTGTAGAAATTTTATTTCAAGTTTTTTTTTTTTTTTTTTTTGTAGAAAATAACGTCTGTTGATTTTTTTGAATAAATTTTTTTTTCTCTCTTAAATTTTCTTCAATTTTAGTGTTTTTGTTGTTTTAAATGTTTTATTTTATGTTTGTTTATTATTCTTGGTTGTTATTCGTATTAAAGCGATTGAAAGTTGTTGCTGCTGTTGTGTTCCATAGAATTGTTTACATATTACGTTATTTAACCTACACAATCTCAACGTTTTATGTATGATATCTGATCGGCTTAATAATTTTTCAATACAGAAAACACAAAATTTACGATCCAGTTATTGGTGTTCTAATTTTAGTTATTATCTGTGGTAATTAGAATTCGAATAATATTCATTGATATCAAGCAAGAAGCACACAAGAGCGAATGTGTTGTTGTTAACATTGAAAGCAGTGCTAACAACACCAGCAGCAATAACGACAACAACAACAACGATGCTGTCTATCTGTCTGTTTATTTATTTTTACTTTTTTTTTTTTATATTTTATTTAAATTTTTCTTGGAATTTATGCTGTTTTAATTTTTATTTTTTTTTATCGAAATTGATTGCATCATTAAAAAATTATTTTTTTAAACGAAATAAGAGACTACACCCCGCGTTATAACGATTTTTATATTTTTTGAAATAAATTTTGACGTTTCCAGAGTAAATTTCATTGGTTACTTGATTGGTGGACTTAAGATTTTTACGTATCCAATCAAAGATGAGAAGTCAGCACAACTTCAACACAATCAAATCGTATTAATCGAATAATTTATGTAATTCTGATGAAAAAAAATACTTTTTCTGGTTAAATTTACTCAGAAATTAAAAATGACAAGAATCTGTCATAACAGCAAAAGTAACATCGTTATCAATTACCGTAATAAATTGACGAAAAGATGTTAATAAAAAGACCAAACAGTACAATCAAGTTTTTATCTCTGCTTAAAACCAGATACAGTATGACCCTCCTGTACTCGGTTTTAAATTTGATTTTTGTGTTTTATTTTTATCGCGGTCTTATCATGTTTTCGTCGTTTATTTTTAGTGCATATTAATTGATTTTTTTGTTTTCTGATTAATCAGATAAAATTGAATGCGGGTTTTGTAAGACATTTGCTTAAATTTCTCTGGTAAATATCCCTGTGTTATATTAAAGTTTAGAATCATTTGATACGACCTGCAATTCGTATTTAACAAGATTTCCCTACAAAGTTAATGAAAAACTTAGACTAGTTGAATACAGCGCCGGGTTTTTTAAACCTTGTGGAATTTTATTATTCAATCGCGTTATATTTTCATGAATATTTTTCGTCGTATGTCGCAGCTGATTACGTTCTGTCTGTTTGTTAGCCTTGAATTTTATCAGCGAATTTATTAGCAGAATTTTTTTTTTATTATTATTTTATTTTATTTTATTTTCGTTTAGATAAATTTTTATTTTTGTTATTAAGAAAATAAATAAAACTAACACCCATCCCACCTACCAATATCTTCATCACTTATTTTTAGAAGAAAAATAAATTTATTTTTCGCTAATTTGAATTTTTTTTTTCCTGTATTTTACTTTGACTTGCACACCGCTATTGCTAAGGCGACAGTAACTGTACTGATGTTAATTTTACAATTTCTGAATAAATTTTTATATTTTCACGGATTCTGTATATAAGAAAATGTTTAAATCTCTCTCTTGCTGAATTTTTTTGTTTTTGATATTTAAGAAACACTGACGACGTGCTAACTATCAGGCAAACATTTTGTTTTGTCTTAATTTTATTGCTGTTGTTCTTGTTGTTGCTATTAAAATTAAATTAATTTTATTTAGCGCATAAAGAAAAAGAAAAAAATAAAATTTAATTTAAAAAATCGTTTTCGTAGAAAACAACAACAACAACAACAACAAAAATAAGAATTATTTAAAATTTATAATTAAAACGAAAGCGTATGATGTGTGACGTTTTTCTCGTCGCTCTGTTGTTGACGTTACTGTCGTCGTCGTCGTAGTAGTGGGTTGTGGTTTTTTTTTTGTTATTTTTATTGCCGTAGTTTATTTGTTGACAAGTAAAATATATTTTCTAGTTTATTTTAATTTTGTATTTATATGTTGCTCTACTTTTCTATAAAACACCACCCTATGTGGATTGTGTAGCTGATGTGTTACAAATCTATTCAGATTTACTACATGGGTGGGTGGGTGCAAAAAATTGCCAGTAACTTTTGATTGCAATTCTTTTAGAGTAGATTCCTTCATACAACATATTTATGGACGTAAAAAATTTCAGTGCATTAAAAAAAAAATAAAAACATTTTTCGAAAGAAAAATGCATGCAATGTAAATTCATTTTATTTCTATCAAGCTGAAATTTTGCAGAAATATGCAGTTTGAGGTACTGAATCGAGTTAGTTCTTGGAGTATTTCGATAAAAAATTTATTTCACGAGTTACGGCAATTCAAAGATTAGAAAATTGATAAAAAAATTCAGGATAGACCTGTTTGGTTTGTGTTAGGCAGCTTTATAAAAAAAAAAATATATCGGGTCCCCACTTTTTATGTTTGATTCTTAAACTAATAAGTTTAATTATTTATGATTACAAAAAGCTAATAATCTTGGTTCTGGGACATATTTTGGCTGAGTTACAGACAAGCTCTTAGACGTTTAGCATTTAACACCATAGTCACCTCTAGTTGCATCATTTACTGCTGAGTTTCTTGTAACTTTTATTAGAAAAACCACTTTACACGGTAAAGAAGAAAACAGAAAAGATTAATTCCCAGTTGGGTAATTATAATGAAAAGAAAAAAAAAATTTATTGCTGCTGCTGTTTTGCTTCTATTTTTTTCTTTCTTTTTTCTTTTCTTTTTAAAACCAATTTCGTCATCTTTTCCCACGGTTATAATATAATCTCATCGTAAATTAAGACTTAATTAAATTAAATTGAATGAAATTTAAATAAAAAAAAAATTGTTTGTGTCTTGAAAGTTGGTCTTTGTTGTTGTTCGTCACAGTCGTTTAAAGTTGAAATGGATTAGTGGCGTTTCATACGGATTACGTTGGATGTTGGTTTGTAATCTGAATATTTCTAGTGTTTAGCTGCAATCTGTTACAAGAATGTTGTATTTGTTGCACCTGTAAATCGTGAAAACAAAAAACGGCTGCAGCAATTTAACATCAATTTATATTTAGGCAGTAAACATAAAATGCAAAAACCAAAGCAAAACAAAACATAATTGATATAAATAAAACGGATATGTAATGTATGTATGTTTGTGTGTAAAAATACCCGCAAGTTCATTGTACGTTGAAAAAAATCTATATAAAAATTAAAACAAAGTACAGTGCGCAATGCGCGCAACACACAGTTAAAAAATTTAAATTACACTTGACCTAAGTCCGTTGACACAGAAGTCGGTTTTGTTACAATTTTGCTGCTGCTTGTTTTTATTCCTTTCTTTCTTTATTTATTTATGTATTTTTAATTAATAATTAATTAACAAAAAAAAAAATGCTACAGGGCGATGGTTCGTAGATGATAGATGATGAGTTCATTGTGTTTCTTAGTTTCATGGCTAAATGTATTCAGTGACCTTTTATGTTAAAAACTATAACGCAGTTCTATGGTTATTTACCTTGATTAATATCTTAATTTGTGTATAAACCAAATGTTAATTACTGTATACTATTCAATGTGTTGAGAACATTTTGATTTAATTCTAATGGAAAATCATCTCAGGTACACCCAAAACTATATGTTTGCTGGTTTTTCTTTTCATTTTAATCGACAATAACTTGTTTCTTGTTTATTATTATTATTTTTTTTTATTTCTATTTACAAAAAGCTTGTAAGCTTGTTGTTTACCTTGAGTAATTTATTTATTTTTGATGTAAAATCGTGAATAAAAAAAAAAATGCTTTTTGCCATCAGCGACGTTTTCAACTGAATTTTAACAACACAACACAATAATAATTAAAAACTCTTTAAAAGCCTAGTATAAAATAAATAAAAAATCGACAACAAACAACATATCCAATTACCGGGAATATTTTTTTTTTTTGTGAATTAATTTCTCTGTTCAAAATTTAATACAAATTTTTTTTCTTTCTGTTTTTAAATAAAACCAAATTCAATGTGTTTTGTTCAGTTTTTTTCTTTCCCTGTGCTTTAATCCTCAATGTTTGGCTTAATCAATTCTAGAAAATTCAATTCGATTTTTTTTGCATTCAGAATTCGTTTCAATTTCATTTTCTAAAATAATTTCTATAGAAATTTAAACATTTTATGCATTTAAATTTTTTTTTGAATAAAAGAAAAAAAAATTTCTGAATTTTATTGAAATTCCGTTGAAATGTCACTTTTTTCATTTGGTTAATGCATCATCGGGCGGTCTGGTCCGGTCGGCTGTTAGAAAATTGATTTTGTTTTTCCTTTTTATTTATTAATTAATTAATTCAGTCTTTAATTGAATTTTCTTTGTTTTTTTTAATTAATTAATTAATTTTTTTTATTATTATTATTTGTGTGTTGATTTTTACGCTTGATTTAATCGTTTTTCTCTTTTGCTGTATTATTCTCTCAGTTGTCTGTCAGCGGCTATATAATAAAAAATTTAAAAATAAAATAAAAATAAAAATCAATCAAAAGTCCTCGAGAAAAATTCAATAAAAAAATCAATAAAAAATAAATAAATAAATAAAACAAACAAATAAATAAATTTTACAATAAAATGGAAAAAAAATTAAATTGAAATATCAATGGTTTGCTGTTTGCTGTAATTTAATTTTAATTGATATGTTTTTTTTTTATTGTGGGTGGGTGATTGGTTTTTTGTTAGGGTGTTGTGATATAAAATTCTGATATTATTGCTGCTGCTACTGCTGTTTGTTTATTTTATAAACAAAATGGAAAAAAAAATGTATCGATATTTTTCAATCAAATTAGATTTGTTTGTTTGTTTGTTCGTTTTACTCATTTAAGGGGGGCTTTGGAAAACCATACCTTGACAAACTTATAAAGCAAAATAAACCACAAATGCACTTGATAAAAATGTACAAACGAATAAAATTTCATTAAAAACATTCACACTAATTAGTTGGTTTCCTTGTTTCGGAGTTTTTTTTTTCATTTTTTTTTTGTTTACGTTTTTTTTCCAATCATTAATTAATCATAATTAGTTAATTGTTTATCAATAAAATATAATTGACGTCATGTGTGAATTTTTTAAATTTATTTATTGATTTATAGCGATCGAATTTTATTTAATAATTGATTAAATTTTCTATTGTTTTAAGTTATACGAAAAACTATTTATGACGTTTTTAATTGTGTTTAATATTTAAATTAAAATTAAAACGGGTATTTGGTATTGAATTGTGATGGGAAAAATATTTATTATGTTTTTGCCGTCTAGAAAGTGTTACTTGCTATGCTGTATCCTTAAATTTTCTCAGAATATCCTGATTTATCATCTCGGTACAGTCAAAAAAAAAAAAAAACTCGTACACCTGAGTTTATCGGGACACCTTTAAATAAATAATTCGCTACACATATAAATTCATAGGAAAAATTTTATTATCTGAACGGAAAAACAAAATGTATGTGTTATGTAAATAATTTTTTTTTTTTTTATTACCGGAAATGTTGTGTAATGAAGAAAAATTATGTTTTTTCACTAGAAAAAAATTAAATTTTGTCTCTGGCAACGTTTAACGTAATCGTCGTGTTCTGTTCAAGTTAGTTTGGTTGTGTGTTGTGTCGCGGAAGAAGGTCACCAGCAATAGCAGCCACACACTAACTAAGCAAACAGAAACTTTTTTTTTTGGTTTGTTTTCCTTACTTTTTACAGTCAGAAACTTTTTGGTTTTTTTTTTTTTGCTGTTTGCTTTTGCTTACTTTCATAATTCAATGAATGAAATTATTCTGGCTTCGTATTTGTTGATGCTGCATGTCGCGCATTTTTATTTTCTGTTCTTGTAATTGGATGTGGTGCTGATCAGCTTTGTTTGTTTGTTTCTACTTTGTGCTAATACATGCAGTGTTGACATTTGCGTTGTTTTTCTTTTTTTTTTATTAATTAATTAATTTATTTACTTTAGAAAAAATAAATAAATAAATTTGCATACATAAAGAATATATCATTGTAGCTGTAGTTGTCGTCGATATTTCTACTGTCATAATCTTTAATCGTAATCTTTGTTGTTTTTTTTTTTTATTATTATTTCAAGTAAACGGAAATGACGTTTAATTAAAAAGCAAAAAATGTTTATTTGTTTTTTTTTTCTGTAGTTTTTGTGTAAGAATCGTTAGTAAAAGTTTCTCCTGATCACCAAGTTCGTTTTAAAGGTTACAAGGTTTATTTACGTACTGCACTAGATGAAACTTGATGTTTAATTATGATTTTTAATTAGCTGTTGTTTCGTTTTTGTTTTCACAATAAAATCATCATCATCATTATCATGTTTTGTTTTAAAATTACAAATAAAAAATAATAACAAGCAGCAGCAGTAGCAGCAATCAGCGAATATTTAATGAACATGAAAATAAGTGAAAGAAGATTTTTTTTTTAATGTTAATTTTCGTAGAAATTTGGAAATTGTCTATTAAAAAAAAAAATTCATGGAATTGATGAAGAAACTAGAAAATGAGAAGAATAAATTTTTTTTTATATAAATTGTCTAACTCCTATGGAAATGGCATGAAAATAAATAAAAGTAGGTGAAGTAGGTAGTGAAAGTGTAGGTGAAGGTATAGGCGAATTTTAAATTGCAGAGAAACTTTTTGTTTTTTTCTTTTATTGCAGTATGTTAATGAGATTCGCGATCGTGAATATGTGAATTGTTGGTTGTGTTTAGTTAGAGGCTTTATGCTTGGCTGATTATTGTGATTTTTTTTATTTTTGTTTTTAATTATTAATTTTTCCATGGAAATGAATTTTATTTTATTTGTTTTTTATTCATTTCACTTCTACTCTATTGTTTATGATTTTTTATTCTCTTTTTTTTTTTATTAATTGTTTTTTATTAATTGTTTAATGAAATGAAATTTTTTTTTGTTTTGTTTTAATTTTAATGCTTTTTTCGCGAAATTTTTATTACAAAAATTTTTTTTTGCTCTGCTGCTGCTGTTATTGGCATAAATTTTATTCTTTTCAATTGTGATTGTTGTAAAATTTTTTTTAAATTAATCTCTATGAAATGTTTATGGTGGTTTCGTGGTAAAGTTCACACTGTTGTGCCGTGATTGGTTGTTTCACGATTATTAAACTACTGAAATTTTCTTAAAAAATTATTTCTAGAAAGTTTCGATTTATTTGTTTGTTGATTTGCTCTTTTTCAATTGCCCTTTTCACAATGATTTCATTTTAATTCATTTGACTGCTTCTTTTCACTTTTTATGTAACGTTTAATTTTCGCCTTTTATTGTTTATTATTATTATTATATTGCGCGTGTTTTACTGCCTTTATTAATATTATTTTTAGGTCGTTTTAAGTGGTTTTTCATTATTTATTATTTAATTGATTTTTCTCCAGAATTTTATTAATTTTTTTTTGTGTTTCTGCTGCTTTTTGTTGAATTTTTATTTTATTTTCTTTTCAAAGAAATTTTATTAATCATGACATGACAATAATGTTCAAATTATATTATTATTGTTAATAATAATATTAATAATAAAATTGAATGAGAAGGCAGTTAGGGCGCACCCCTATTAGTAGGAATTGTATTGTGGTTGTTGGACTTATTACAATAAATTATTATTATTATTATTACTGTTGTAATATCAATTATAATAATAATAATATGGGTGTTTTTTTCACCATGATACTAATATTGATTGTTATACGTGCTGCCTGCTCAACGTATTGAGATTAAAAATTTTTTTTAGGAATTTTTATTAGATAATTATATTTTACTGATAAATTAAAAAATTTTTTTTTTGTTTATAGTTTATCAACTTGGAATTTATACAACTAAATTTTTATTAGTGAGTGAATCTATATAACGCTAGAGATAATTTTTTTATTTTTAAATTTAATCAATAATCTTGTAGAATAAATTCCGTAACCTTGTACCAAGTTTCGCTTAAATTAAATTTTTCTCTTTTTTATTTTGTGGAAATTTTTTATTTCAATTTTTGTTGTATTTTTGAGGAGTAATCTTTGTAATAAACTGAATTGACTATGTGTTACATATTTGTTGATAAAATATTGTGGCGTCTAAAACTATTAATAACTATAGATAAAAAATTGTGATTTTGACACGTTTTGACAGTGATAAGCTTTAAAAATTTCTACCGGATCGTATTATTTTATAAATAAACCCTTTAAAAACACAACTAAATATCAAACATATGATAATATTTGATCGATTAACCACTAATATTCCGTGAATACCATCGCAAATCAATAAAATGTCTGTAACTGGTCCGTAATGGTGTTTCCGACCTCGGGAACTTTTAGAAATATATAAAAATCAGCTTTCTTGCTGTTTTTAGTCGATTTAATATTCAGAAATTTCATTTTTTATTATAAATAATTTTAAGTTAATAACGCAGCATAGTTCAACATAATTTTAGTCAGTTCAACGAAATGGCAAAATTTGAAATAATTTGTCATCGAAACCTAGCATCATGATCTACCAGTGATTGTGGTTTTTCTTGCTATTAATTAAAAATCGCGATGATTTTCATCATCACGAGTTACACAGAAAAAAAGGCATTAAAGGCCCGAAAGCTTTCCCCTGAAAATAACATTACGGTACTTTAACTGTGTGCGCGCTCTATAATTCCACGAATTATTATTATTATTATTTGTTTGACCACAACAAAATGTTTTCTTTTTCTTACTTGACTCGTATGTATAGTTAGTTGGCTGGTGGTGTGTACAGTTTTTTGCTTTTATTGCTTCATTTCTTTTTAATTAAACATTTTTTTTTATTTTGTTTAATGGGTTTTTGGTACGTTTTGTTCCGTTTTAGTACTCTGTGCTTTGGTTTTTATTGTGTAAAAAATATTCTTGCCTTGTACTTATTTTCTTGGCTTTTTTATTATTATTATTATGATTATTTCTTATTATTGCTATAATAATAATAATAATAATAATGTTTTGTTGTTGTGGTTGTTGCTTTGTTAATCGTGAAAAGACATTTTAATTATTATTTTGTAAATAAAAATAAAAGAAGTCTTGAGAGAAAATTATGTCAGCTGTCGGAAATAATAAAATATAATTAACCCAACTGTCTTGTAAATAATTAATGAAATAATAAAAATAATTAAGGAGAATTGGTGATGTTTTTCGCGATTATTTTATATATGTAGTGGTTGTATTAAAGTGAAATATTTATTACCGGAGTGGTCCGGATATTTTTTTTGGTTCTGTTTTCTTTTCTTTTATTTGTGCGTTTTAAGTTTTTGAGAAAATATTTCAGAAGTGTTGAATGAGAGTGGATTTACTGTGAACATACTCAGGACTACTCTGGAGTTTAAGAATTAAAGTTGTTGACTGTGGAATTTTTTGTGAACAAGTTTCCAAGATTTTCTGAATAATTTAAATTTTTTGCTTAGATTTCACTTACTGTCAATACACACAGGACTACTCTGGAGTTTTAGAATTAAAGTTGTTGATTGTGGAATTTTTTTTTTGTGAACAAGTCTCAAGTCTTTCTGAATTTGAATTTATCTATATCCATTTACAAAATTATTTCGTAGTTAAGTGTTAACTACCTGAAAATTTAAAATTTTATCTTGTTGCCTTATTTCAAAAATTCACTTTAACTGTGATTTTTGCTGCTTTAAGACTTTCTAAAGGTCAAAAGAATTTTTTTTTGTTTTATTCAACTAAAAAACAATAAAAAAAAAGAAAATTATGAATAATTAAGAGAAAAGTTTTTAAAACATAATTCTTAAGAATTTTTATAATAAAAAAAAAATATTATTTGTGTCAGGGATACTTTGTGAGTTTTTATTTATTTTTTTATATTTCGTTGTTTGTTGTTGTCTATTATGAAGTTTAAGAGTTTCTTTGCTGGTTAATTATTTATTAAAATTCATTTACTAAAATAGATTATTAATGGTTATTTATAGCGAGTAGTCACGTGTATTAATTTTTTTATTAAATAATTTTTTATCGGTGGATGATGATGATGATCGTCGTTTCTATGCGATGATGTAATGTTATGTTATGAAAGGGAAAACTTGAGTAAACCAGTCTTGCTCTTTGATTGTCTTATATAAATGAAAAATAATTTTTTTTGTTATTCCTGAAATACACGGAATTTCCTTTTACACGAAAAATTCGCTTGTATATTTTTGTTATTCTTTCGCAAAAATTTTATGTAATCAAATATTATTATTATTTATTTTATTCTTTATGTTATAATAATTTTCATTTTATGTTAATTTTGTGTTATTGTGGTGAGGGGGTGAAAAAGATTTTTGTTGTTGTTATTTTCTTGTAATTTCTTAAGAATCTATGATGAATAAAGAAGCTTTTGTGGGTGGTTGGTTGTGTTGTTTATATATAAGTATGTATATAGGATTGATAATGCTTTATTTGATTATGTTTTTAAATAATGTTTGTTGTTTGTTAATCTGTAAAAGATGTGAAGCTTTTTTCATTAATTTCCCAGTAAAAAAAATTTTTTTTTTGGCTTTATCCTCATATGATGTTTTGATTAGAAAATTTTGAAAAGTTTATTGTTATTGTGGAATTATTACCGTTTCTTATAAGTAAACAAAAGGTTATTTTAAGTTACTTTCAAGACAAGTAATAGTTGCTTAAGAGGTTTTAATGTTGTTTGTAAATCTTTTGTGATTATCATGTGAGTATTCACGATGTTTTTTTGTCAAAGGAAATCAAAATTTTCACTGATTAAACGTAGGATTTTGTATGTGTTGCTTGTCAGATAAATGAAAAAATTATGTCCTGCTGTTGGCAATAAAATATTTTCTTTTTACTTCTACTCGCTGTATATATGCGAATCCGCTACAATGGGGAAATATTTTATTTATTTAATGTTAATGTAGGATGTGTGGTGTGATATTGTGTTGTTTGTTTCTTATGTATTCAAATTATATTTATAATGTAAAAAAATTATTAATAAATCTCTGTTTCTCTTCTTTATTATTCCAGGAAATCATCAGAATTTCGTAAAAAAAAAAAGTTAAGTTTATTACTGTGTCTGGGTGATACTGTATTAGGAGAGAAGTACAAGTAAATTCTTAGTTACTTGTAAAATACAGACACGATCATCCGGCAGCAATTTATTAAAAAGAGTAACTAGATCTGGATACTCTTGGTGTGCATTAATTTGAGAAAAAATCTGTCTCTCTGTCTCTGTTAAATTAAATTAATAATAAAGAAATGATAATACAAAAAAAAATTTACCACAACCACCACCACCACCACCATAATCTAATTTAACAGAATTAACTACAAAAAATAATAATAAAAAAAAAAAAAATAACATTAATTATTATAAGCTGTGCGCGCATTTAAAATACAAGAATAAAAATAATTATTTTTGAATTACAGTTTAGTGTGTTGTATACTGATGGGGCAACGTTTAGTTAAAAATCATCAACTGAACAGTCGTTTATCGTCTTCAGAGTTGGCTATAAATGTATTTGAAGAGATTACAAATAATAAAGGTGTTGTAAAAAAAAAGGATAATAATTGTGAGGAGTTAATTGTTAATAAAATAATTTTATCTAATGAAGAATTATCTAGTGTTTGTGTTAATGAAAATATAATAACTGGTAAAAGTTTAATTATAACAATACGTATGTTAAAAATGGAACCAATTGATATAAATGATAAATTATTTATTAATCCAATAACAAATATGTTAAAAAAGGATAAAAAAAAATTAACAACAAAACATGAAATATGTAATTGTCAAATTTATAAAGAAAATTGTAATTATTGTAGTAATGGTATAAATTTATTAAGTGATGATTGTGCTGATGGTGGTGCTGTTGGATCATCTTTAGTAATAACCGAAGAATTAATTAATAATAATCAAATAGCAACAGCATCAACAGTAACAGTAACACCATCAACACCATCATCAACAACAACAACAGAAATAATAAATAATTTTAATCTATGTTTAAATGTTGATAATAATAATGATAATAAAAATGAAATTATATTTAATAATAATAATGATAATAAAAATGATAATAAATTATTAATAACAACAACAACCACAACAAAAAAGTGTAAACAATTAAATAATATAAATAAATTAAATAATTTAAATAATAATAAAATCTGTGATAGTAGTGATAGCAAAAATCAAATATTAATTAATCATATCTATAATAATGATAATGATAATAATATAAATATTGTTAATGATGATCATTGTGATCGTGGTGATCATGGTGATTATAATGATTTAATGGATAATGATAATTTATTTAAAAATTGTAATTTAGTTAATAATAATAATAATAATAATAATAATAATAGTAATAATAATGATAATGATAATGATATAAATATTGAACGATCAAATAAAAATTCTGTGATAAATAATATAAATATAAATATAAATTTAAATAATAATAATAATAATAATACATTATTAGCTGAAAGCAATGATATTTTTAATAATAGTATTAATAAATTATGTAATAAATCATTATCATCAACACAACAACAACCAATATCAGCAGGTACATCATTAACAAATAATTTTTCTGTACTATCATCACCAATTGTTATTAATAATCGTACAAGTGGAGGTTTTTTAATAAAAAATAATAATTTTAATGATGATAATGTTGATAATAGACGATCATCATCATCATCATTACAACAAACAATGTTGTTATCATCGGTAATTGAACAGTCACAGACACAGCAGCAACAGTTACAACAGCAGCAGCAACAACAGCAGCTTAATGATGGTTTGTTTCTTTAATTTTTTGATTGAAATTTTATGTTTTTGTATCCTTTTTTTTACGTTGGGTAATTTAAATAATTGTTTTTACATGGTAATAAGTTGGATTTTTGGGTAAGAGCTTCCTGAATATTCATCGGGTTTTGAATGCTTTTAAAGCAGTTAGACATATAAATGTTTCTAGGGTTTTTGGTCCTTTTCGTGTGCTAATTACACTGCATAATAATCCAGATTATCTACTAAAGTACTTTACGATAATTATACTGGAAAAACCTTAATACACTTATTTAATTCAAAGGGTGGTGTACAAAATAAGTAAATTATTTATTATTCTACTCTCGTCTTCTACTTCTCCTCGTCTATCACTCAAAACCATTTAAATTTATTTTCCTTCTGTTTTAATTAAAAACAACACAAATCCTCACTTAATATAATCCAATTGATTTCTTAATTAAAAACGAAAAAAAATTAAAGAATTTCATTCATTTTTTTTTGTGTTTAATTCGTTGAAATTTTATTTTTTCTTGATTAAATTAAAAAAAATTTTTTTTTTTACGTAAAATTCCCCAAAATTTTTTGTTTTTTTTTTTTAAATTAAAAATTCTTATCACACACTGTGAGTGTGAAGTAGGCAAAGTAATACAGGTAGCGAAAAAAAAAATTAGTGAAATTTATTTAGGTAGAAATAATTTTTTTATTTTTATTTATTTAAATTTGATTTTTATCGATAAAATGCGCTGTGCTCTTGACTGCTGTTGTTGGCTTTATCAATAAAATTCATTCAATAAAATTTCTGTTGATTTTCGCTGTATTTTCTGTTTATTTTTTTTTTATTACCAATTATTTCCTGTGCTGCTTTTATTATTAAATTTTTTTTTTATTATTTTATTGTTTTTATTTTATTAATTAAAAAATTTTATTTAAGTCGCGATAAATTTAAGAACCGCGACAATAAAACTTATTTATTTTTTTGTAGCAATCTTTAATTGCGCATTTGTGAAAATTAATTATCTATTTGTACTTCCGTTTGTGATAAAGAATTAATAATAATTGTTTTTTTTGTTTTGTTAATAAATAGTTTTATCAGGAGTAGTAACACCTGTAGTGTTACAACAACAATCGGCACAACCACAAGCGTGCTGTTGCTGTAAGAAAAAATCACCACTCGTGTCATTGGGTTCATCGAAACGTTCTAAATGTAAATGTCCGTCAAGTGTACCAGTGGCTAATCAAATACAATTAGTAGGTGGTGCTGTTAGTGGTGTTTGCAATAGTAAAAATTCATCACCTGTTAAGGATAAAGATATGACAACAGCGGGTACAAGTGGTAAAACAAAGAAAACAAATTGGGTGGGTAAACTTGGCTACGGTAAATCGAAAAATAGTGGAAAAACAGCAACAACAGCAGCAGCAGCAACAACAGTTGTATCACATACAGCGCCTAA
Organism: Ptychoptera albimana; assembly: GCA_961205885.1. NCBI lineage: Eukaryota > Metazoa > Arthropoda > Insecta > Diptera > Ptychopteridae > Ptychoptera > Ptychoptera albimana. Next base: position 1,963,352 of record OY540802.1, on the reverse strand, counting down.
TACACCTGCACAGGTAAATAACTCGTTAAATTTCAATTTCACTAATTGTTTAATTCATTTTTTAAAATTATTGTTTATTGTAGACAAGTTCTTGTGTATGCACGGGATATCGTAAAGTAGAAGCTGATTCAACGGTACTAAGTGGTTGTGCATCTGCACCGCTACTAACACAACAAAATCCTTTTAACTTCCAACAACATCAATTTTATAATGGAAACGAAAGTAATTTGGGATTGGGAGGAACAACAAATTTAATGGCAACGAACTCATTGGTCCCAGTACAGCAAATTGTTGCATCGTCGCCTTTTTCAATTCCACCACCAATAATCCCAATGACAACAGCGTCGACGCTCTTTGGTATTAATACAAATGGACAAACACAACAAGCATCAACATTAGTTGGTGCAGCATCGGGATCAGAAAATAGTGTTGGTGGTAATTTGTCTTCATCATCATCGTCGGCATCGTTTCATAGTAATAATAGTAACACCACACCCGCAACAACGGCTTCAACGACCACAACTACATTGCTGCACACCAACGAACAACTATTACAACGTTTATATGGGAATTTTAGTAATGCAACCGGTGGTGGAAATCTTATTGTATTAATGAATCAGGCGCAGCCTTTAATCGATTTTGCAAGGTGACTAAACATTTGTAAATTTATTTATTTAAAAAAAAAAGAAGCAGAAGGGTTGTTTAAATATAACGCGAAATTTATTTAATTATTTCACGTGAACACCTATGATTCATTCGTTTGTTTGTTGTTGGTGATTTTGTAGAATTTTTTTCTTTTTTTTTTAACATTTTTATTCATGTTTTACTTGTACACACCAAAGCCACCGATACCAACGAAAGTGATTTGTAATGTTTTTTTTTTTTAAACAGCTGTTACTATAATTAATTTTTTTTTTTTTGTTTTAATAATAATATGATGACACACCCACATCGAATGTGTAAAGTTTGTAGTAGATAGATATTACGGTTGTGTTACTGCCTGCCTGGCTGCCTGTCGTCTGCATTTTTAACGTTTTGTTTAATTTGCAAAGAAATTTTTATTTATGACTCAAATGAAGAAATGTTTTTTTTTTTTTTTTTTATTTATTATTCGCGATAATTTTTTCTTTTATTTTATTCATATGAAAATTTTGATGAAGTATTTTTGATTTAGTGGAAATAATATTGTAAATCTTGCGGTTGATTTGTTAAATGTTGTTACTGATTAGAAATATAAATTTATTTCTGGGTAATTGGGTTACTAATGTTTCGTGGAGTTTTTTTTTTTTTATTAATCGATTTAATTGGTTGTGTGTATTTGCTTTATTATTATTTAGCCTTAATTTAAATGTAAAGCAAAAAAAAACATGCACGACACGATTTATGTTTTTTTTTAAATAAACACAGCGACTTGTGCTTTAATTTCTACCACGGTGTTAGTACAGAAATTGTGGTTTCTTATCGTTAATTTGTATTGTTGACAAATCGATCGCGGTATAGTTTTTTTTTAAATTATTTATTGCGAAAATATTAAATTTGTAATAAAAATTTCATTGACGAATTTATAAAAAATATTTCTTATCAATTTTTCATTCATAAATTAATTAATTTATTATTATTTTGTTGTTTATAGATTTAATCCCGATGAGTATCCAATTGAGGATTGTGATGAACGTGCGCGTATTCAACGTGCATTTGAAATAGCTGAGGGTGTTGAGCCACCGCCTGGTTTTATTGCAAGAAATCCAACCGTTGTACCGACACAAGCAGTTATACCAGCAACAGTGGCACCAATTATTGCACAACCACCAATAACGCCGACACCAACAAATGGTCAACATTGGCACATGTTGTGTGCACCACCCGACACAACATTACAAAGTTTATTACAAAATCGTTTTGTTTTACCAAATACATTAATAAATCCAGATGATTTACCAAGAATACATTCACAAGTTGATTATATACATTGTTTAGTTCCTGATTTACAAAAAATTACCGGCTGTTGCTTTTATTGGGGTAAAATGGATCGTTATGAAGCAGAACGATTATTAGAAGGAAAGCCAGAAGGTAAATTTTCTTTTATTCTCTATGCTCTTTTCTAGTAACTAACTAACTTGATTGTTTGTCGTTTATGTTTTAGGAACATTTTTACTTCGTGACTCAGCCCAAGAAGAATTTTTATTCTCGGTTTCATTTAGAAAATATGGACGATCCTTACACGCTCGTATTGAACAATTTAATCATAAATTTAGGTAAATTTTGTGATGCTTTCTATTCTAGTTGGAAATGATATTTAATTTTGTTTTTCTTTTTTCGTTTTTAGTTTTGACTCTCATGATCCTGGTGTGTATACAGCGACAACAGTAACTGGTTTACTGGAACATTATAAAGATCCGTCGTGTGTTATGTTCTTTGAGCCAATGCTAACATTACCATTAAATCGTAATTTCTGTTTTTCGTTACAACAATTATGCCGTGCGACAATTGTCAGTCATATCGGCTATGATGGCATCAATGATTTATGTTTGCCGAAAAGTTTAAAATCATATTTAAAGGAATACCATTATAAGCAACGTGTACGTATGAAACGATTCGATGAACAAATCTATACAACATCCTAGTGCCAATTATTGAAATGTATACGTCGTATTGCAAAAATATTATTTGCAAAACGTAGACGTTATTGTATGAAAAATCAAAAATACTAAGAATCTTAATTATGGTCCGTGGATTTTCTAAAATTTTTATTTTTTTTTATTATTATTATTAGTTAAGTTAGGTTAGTATTAGATTCGGTATCTCATACTGGTGTATAGTTCTTATCCTCATATTGTTATGAGGCTAACATAACCTGAAATAATTTTGTTACGGTGACACAACATAGATTGTCCAATTCATTTGTATAAATCAATTAAATCAAATCATAAATTAATTAATTAAGTAACTTTCTTTTGTTTGTGTTCATTTTATAATTCATCGTTATTGCATATTATTAATTTATTTATTTATTAAAATTTCTATTTAAGTTTTTTTTTATTATTATTTGCTGTTGTTGTTTGTGTCAAGAAGTTTTTTTTTTTTATAATTTACCAGGCTACAAACAAACAAAAACAATCAAATTATAAAGTATAGAGATTAAATTAATTAATTAAATGTTTTTTTTTATGTATTAAAAAATTTACTATCCTTATTGAAATTACTGTAGGTAAAATGCAGTTACTTACTGTATTTACATTAATAAATAATTAAATAAATAAATAAATAATTATTCCTCAAACATTATATCTCGGTGCTAAAATTATATAATTAAATTAAATTAAAAAACACACAGACAAAATATATTTGCTGTGTTAATAATAAATTTCCAATACAGATTAGTTTTTAAAGATGATGAAGATAAAGAGGAAAGAAAAAAAAATCTATTTTCGTAGTAAAATGAAGAAAAAATTACGGGTAAAAAAAAAAAAGGATAAATTTCATCACATTTGGTTGTCGTTGTTGTTTATAGTTTATTTCCTAATAGAGAAATTTTGAAATTTGTTTCTTTAACTAATTAACAACCCTTTTCTTGTGCCAATTATTTAATTAATTAATTAATTAATAATAATAAAACAAAAATTGTCTAGTTGGAAAACTTCGTCTTAGTTCTGGTAACAAAAATACTTGGTGGAAAAGGGTTATTATTATTATTATTATTATTTATTTAAAATAACATAGATCAATGGATAAATATTTAAATAATTATTATTAAACTTAAAAGCAACTTAATTAAATTCTAGTTAATTTAGTTATAAAGAAAAATAAATAAATAAATAATAATAATAAAAATGCTTTTCTTCCATTTAATAGACGACAATGAGTAAAATTAATTCGGTTTTTTAAGCCTAACAATTATATATTAAGTACTATTAATGAGTAAATAAAATATTTCTTTTTTTGTTATATATAATAATCACAGTAAATAAGAGATTAATTAAATTAATATTTTGTTGGTTGTGTCTATTCTATTCTGTTCGGTTTAATATCTAATCGTCTGTTTACTGTTAAAGAATCGATGCTAAGGTTTCTTTATTTGTAAATATACATTAAGGGTTATTTACCCTTTAATTTACCTTTTGTAAACAAGAGAAAATATTATTTCTTGTTAATGTATTAATTATATAACGTAGATCGTTATAGCTACTAAAAACCTGATTTTTAAAAGGTTTTTCTACCACAAAACGAAATGAAAAACAACATTAAAAACAACGGATTAAGATAAAACACAGAACAGGAGACACCACAGGCATACACAATGTAAATGCTCTTTAAAATCAACAAAATATTAATAGAAATCAAAATTATTATAGAATTAATTAATTTAAAACAATAAAAATGTTCCAGTGATGTTTTAAAAATTAATTAAACTAAATCAAAAGATAAATAATTTTAATTTTTTAATTTCTAAATAAAATAGAAGGAGTTTTAATCTATTAAATTAGAAGAAATAAACACACAATTATTGCCGTGTTTGTTGTTCGTCTTTAATTCAAGATTCCTATAGATAGAGGAAGCATCTAGCTCTATCATCACTATCACCGATCTTAACAATCAGTAGCCAATTATAATTTAATTTTTTTTCGTTATTCTCTTTTAATTTCTTAATAAAAGTATTAAAATTAATTTAACAATAATTTTTTAATTAATTATAATTAAGTTAATTTGTTGTAAATATAAAAAATTAATTTTTAGTTTTTTTTTTTATTTTTCTCCTAGGGTAGTAAAAATTAATTTAAAATATTTCTTTTTAATTTTAATTTCACTGTTTTTTAGTTGTTTAATTTAATTATAATTATTATACATATATATATAGAGAAGAAAATCTTAAATAAAATTTATAATCCAGATTAATAATAATAATAATTATTCATTAATTAATTAACTAATTAATTAATAAAAGAAAAGAAAGGAAAACATTTTTTTTTTTTATTAATTGATTTTAATTTATTATTATTTATTTATAAAGTGTTATTATTATTATTATTATAATTATTATATATAAAAAAAAAAAAACAATAAAAAAAAAACAATCACAAAAAATGTTTTTTTTTTTCTAAATAATAAAATAAAAATATTTTTTTTAATCACTTTGTTGTAACACTTTCTAAAAATTGTATAACATCTGGGTCCTTAAGTAATGAATTCTTACGATGATTCAATACAATCGTTAATATATCTGGTGTTGTTAATTTTTCTTTTGTATCTTGACAAGTATTATTACCATCTGGTTCATTATCACTTAATCCATCATATATTGTATTATTATTATAACTAGTTGTATGAATTTGTTGATGCTCCTTATGTTGATGCTTTAAATTTTTTAATTTTTTTGTTGGACTACATTTTGACGTGCCTGCTGGTTTCCTATCAGCTGTTTCTTGTAAACGTCTTTTCACATGTAAACTAAGACGTTCCTTTAAATGTTCATGATTTTTTCCACCACCATTATCATTTTTATTTAGTTTTAAACTCATTTTTTAATTACTATTTTATACTAACTAATTAAATAAAAAAAAATCAATTTTATTAAATTAAATTAAATAAAATAAGACACAAAAAATTCTTAATGACAGCTGTCAAAATATTTTATAAAAAATACAAAAAAAAGTCGTTCCCTGTGTTATCGATTACGAAAATAATTAGTACTAAAAAAAAGTTTCGAAAGAAAAACAAAATTACATCAACGGCCATATTGGTTTTATTTTCTTTTTTTTGATGTATTCAAGAAAAAAGTGTCGTGACATTTTCTCGCTACTGAACAGTTAAACATTTTTTTTTGCGTTATTGTTATTCGATAATTAATAATAAAAACGGAAATTCAATTAAAATAAAGTTACTATTTATGTTTATTAATAAATTGTGTATATAAATAAAATAATTAAAAATGACAGCAACTGATCAAATGCGTGCCATGCTTGATCAGTTGATGGGCACAGGACGAAATGGTAAGCAGAGTTATTTCAGTCGACGTACAAAATTTTTTCGACCATCTTTCTTTTTTTTTCTTCTTGTTCTTCTACGTTAATATTTTTTATTTTTTTTGGAAGAAATTTATTTCTCTGATTTACATAATTTTGCTAATCAAATTGGATAATTTTTTTTTCACAATTAATTACTACCTGCTTTATACAATATTTATAAGAATAATAAAAAAATTGTTTTCCTCCATTTATTTGCGTAGCACATAGCCAGTAGTCCCCCCATTACACCCATTTTACATTTTTTTTTTTTTTGATTACTCGCTGATTTCTGATTACTCATAATCGCGTTTTTTTTATTAATTATATTTTCACACTCGCTATTAATTTAATTTGTTTATTTATAAATAAAAATTAAACAGATTTCTTTTCTGTAAATATTTTTTTTTTATTAATTCTTAGCGGAATTTAATTTGATTACACTTTAGTAGTTCGCTGCTGGTTGTACTTTGTATGAAATAAATTTTTTTTTGTTCTTTAATCCAATTTCTGTTTATTTATTAATTAATTTTCTAAATGTTTTGTTTTTGTTTTCTTTTTATTTTTCTTTTTATTCTAATTTTAGGTGAGAATAATAGATATCAGCTGAAATTTTCCGACACCAAAGTGTGTAAAAGTTTTTTACTTGGGTGTTGTCCCCATGAAATATTAGCCTCTACGGTAAGTTTAATTAAAAAAAAGAGAAGAGAAAAAAAAAAAAAAAAAAAAAAAGAAATCAACGCATAAGAGAACAATAAATAAATTAAATTAAATTAAATAAATAAATAATTAAATAAATATAAATGAGGAAGGAAAACTGTTTTGTGTATAAAAAAAAATAACGCGACGACGACAAACAGATTTGTGTCTATCTCTCCCCCAACAGAATAATATTTTTTTTTTTACCTTTATTATGGAGAAAATACACACACACATACACCTTGTTGATTATTTTTTTTCTTTTTTTTTTTTTTTAACAAATTAATTTAATTTAATTTTTTTTGTATTAATTTTTTTTTTTAGTAATAAATTAAAAATTAATTAATTAAATAAATTTAATATATAAATATAATTAAAAAAAAATCAACAAATATAAAATTAAAAAATAGGAATTCTGCTATTTCTTAACATGTTACCGATGTACTTTTCAGAAAATGCCATCGCTTTTTCTGTTAAGATGTGGATAGAAAAATGTTTATAGGCGTATTTGTAAGTACAATTGACGTACGTATTGAACAAAATGATTATAAAAAAATAAAAAAAAAATTTTAATTAATTAATTAATTAATAATTAAAATAAAAAAAAAATTAAAAGATAAAATTTAATTAATGTTTGTTTGTTTGTTGTGCGTGTTTTATGTGTGAAATATTTCATGAAAGGATGAATTTATTTTATTTTTTATTATTATTATTTAATATTTTAGATTTTTAGCCAGGTGATTTATTTACGATTTATTCGTGTGGGGGGAACACTGATAATTTTTGAATTATTTTTTAATTAACACAAACTGAAGTAGGCTTGTGTTGAGATTTTTATTTTTTATTTTTACGTGTTGTGATTGGTTGAACGTAATGACCAATCAATTGTAACGTGTGTATGGAGATTTACAACAGTAGATTTTTGGTTGTAAAAAACTGCAGTAAAATTGACTGTGTCTAGAGTTTTTTTTTTTCGTTACAATAATCGTGGTAAATTTAATTCTTATTTAAATTATCAGTGTTGACCATTAATCGTTGTATCACCTGGTTAATGGTAAATGGAAAGAAAAAGAAATAAAATATTTTTTTATGAAAATGTAACTCAGATGAGTACACTGTTGTTATATTGGAGGTTTAAAGACTTCCGGTATTTATCGGTTAAAGGTTTTAGTTTTTTAGAGATTAAAAAATCTCCACAGAGAGGTTAATTAAATTAAATTAAATTAAATGAAAAAAAAAATACAGTGAATGAAAGAGTAATAACAAAACAAACATTTTTAATTAATTGATTAATTAAATAATTAATTAGTTATCATAGTGAAAAGAAGAGGAAAAACAATTTTTTTTTTATTTTTATTTAATTTAATAAATCAGATTGAGAGAGAGAGAGAGAGATATTCAGATTCTGATGGGGGTTCTGTATTACTTACATTACATTACATATGGGGTGTTTTTATTTGAGCCTCTCGCCCCAACCCCGTTCTCTGTGTTTATTTCTGGGTACGTACTTACAATAAAAAAAAAATTCTTTTCTTTGTTTTCTTTGTTTTTAATTTTTTTTTTTTCTTAATCTCTAGAGGAAAAATGTTTATATATTGTGTGGTCCGTCCTTACACAATTACCACCCACAATTTGTTTATCTTGTTGCGAACAAACGTAGAAATTAATTGTGTGTAAATATTTTTTTTTTTTAATTTAATTAATTAATTAATAGAGAGAGAAAGAGATAAATGTAATAAATTTTAATTTTAGTTTAAAACACAAAACAAAATGTTTTTGAGGAGTTTTATAAATGCGCCCTTTTTATTAAATAAGCGGCTCGCAAAATATGGCAATTTCTGGCAAGTTTATTTTAATTTTTTTAATCTTTTTTTTTTTTTTTTTTTTAAATCTTTTTTAATGGAATTTAATTAATTAATTAATTAATTTTTCTGTTAATTTGTTTTTGTATTTTTATTTTCTCTTGGTAGACAAATTTCATTATTTATTTGAGTGAAAACACCTTGGTGTTATGTACTCTTCTCTACCACCCCTACGTGTATGGTAAATATAAATAAAAAATAAAAATATTTTTTGAGGTTTCTTTTTTGCTGTTGTTGTTATTAAAGTAATTAATTATTATTATTATAATTTAGGTTATTTGTGATTTGTTGTTTTTGGTTATTTAATTATTGGTTGATTGATTGATTAATTAATTGATTTAATTTAATTTAATTTACTTGGTTTGTTGTATTCTAGCCAACATAAAACGTTTGGTGATTTGAAATTAAATAAAAAAAAAAATTAAAAAGAAAATTTCTAATGCGAGTTTAATTAGGGGTGAGTAAAGTTTTATTAAAATTAAATTTTTTAAAATTAATTTTCGATTTCTATAAAATTATTTTAAGTTGCGTGCGGCGCCGCACACACTGGAAGTCTACACAGATTTTTTATGTTAATTTTCATACTTGATTCGCCGAGTGTGAAGCGAATTTCAATGATTGAATTGTGATGGGATTTTTCTATTTCTCATTTGAGTTGTGTTGAATTAATTTACTTAGAAGAATCATATACGAATGAGTGTTTTGCGGTGTCCACTTAATTAAACGAATTTTTCGTTTGGGTTTACTTTGGGAATTTTTTTTTGTTGTCTGATTGCTGTGTCCTCGTTTTTTGGAAGCATAAATTTTGATTGTTGTGTGTTTGTTGCGATATTGTTTTCCGTTGTGTTGTATTCTGAAATTTATTTATTCTTTCTCCACCCATCCCCCATCTCAGTTAGTCTTGAACAACAGGGAATTTCTTTAAAATTTTTTCGTTGATTATACTCGGAGTTGCTCTCTTCTCTTATCTAGCAATCAGGATGTTTGTGGTTGTTGTTTGTCCACCACACTACTGTTTAGTTTGTTTTCCTTAGAGATTTTTATTTATTTTTTTTTTACTTTTGTTTTGTTTTTAAATTGTATTGTGATGATTAAAGGATTTCTCACAGCCAGGCATAAAATTTTTTTAAATCAGAAAAAACCAACAAAATCATGAGAAAAAATTTTCTTTTTTTTTTGTTTACCTTTGATTAAAGGTGGGAAAAAAGGAGAAAAAAAGGAAAAGAAAATAAATTTTATTTTCGTCCTTTTTTGGTTTATTTTTTTTTTTTTTAATTTTTATTTCAATTCCAATTTTTTTTCTTTTTTTTTCTTTATTATTTTTTTCTCTTTTTTTTTAATTTTATTCTTTTTTCGTGATGATGACGACGACATCAATCAAACAATAACAGCGTATGGATTTGGGTGAATGTCCAAAAGTACATGATTTGGCCTTACGTGCAGACTATGAAAAGGCGGCTAGAAACAAAGATTATTATTATGATATTCAGGTAAAATATATCTCGCAGTACTCATCGCCTGTGCGATGTTTTGATAAATAAAAAAAAAAATCTCCACAGGCAATGGAACATCTACAAGCATTTATAGCTGATTGTGATAGACGTACAGATGCGGCAAAAAAACGTTTAGCTGAAACACAAGAAGAGTTAACGGCTGAGGTGGCGGCAAAAGCAAATGCTGTCCATGCATTGGCTGAGGAAATTGGTAAAAAATTGGCAAAGGCAGAGGCATTAGGTGAAGCGGGCCAGGTGGAAGAGAGTATGAAATTAATGACGGAAATTGATGAGTTGCGCGTCAAAAAACAAAAAGCCGAACAGGAGTATCGAAGTTCAATGCCGGCGAGTAGTTATCAACAGCAGAAATTACGTGTGTGCGAGGTGTGTTCAGCGTATCTAGGAATTCACGATAATGATATACGGCTGGCTGATCATTTTGGTGGTAAATTACATCTGGGCTTTATGGCAATTCGTGATAAACTAATTGAATTGGAGAAAACGGCGGGTCCACGTAAAAACGAATTGCGAAAGACTGGTTACCGTGGTGAGAAGGAGGAGGACCGTCACAAATCACGATTTTATGTGGGCGGACGTGAATTAGACAGACGATCACGTGTACACCGATCGAGAAGCCGTGAAAGGCGACACAAATCAAATAAACGCTCAAAATCCAGATCTAGAAGTCGCAGTCGTAGTCGTAACTCGTCACGGCGGCGTTCCTATTCACGGGAACGAGAACGTCGATAAAAAAAAAATTATTTTTTTTTCTTTTATTTAGCCATATTTGAAATTAAAATTTTTACTAAAAGAAGAGACGAGGCGACGATGACGATAACGACGAGGACGACGACGTTTGTGTGCAAGGCAATATGCAGATTTTTTTTTTTTTTTATTTTGTAAATCATTCACTTTTCCATTTCTCGTTTTGTTGATTTTTTAAATTATTGAAGCTGCTGTTGCTGCTATTACTATTGTATAAAGAAAAAAAAAAGATAAAAACGTTTAAATGCATAAATAATTAAAGAATTCGCGAATAATACACACACACACCGTCATAAATATATATAAATGGAAGACGAGGAGGAGGAGATAAAAATCCTTAAACACCAAAATTGCGAACAACACGACGACGACACCAAAGCCACCACCACCACCACAATAATCATCACTTACCGACCACAACCACACCACCCTCTAAATCTAATTACATTTATATCTGAATTATTTTTATTATTAAAATAAAGCAAAAAACTTATAAAGAATTTTATTAATTAAAAATTAAGAGACACACACACACGGACGCGCAGACATTGCTGTCAGAATTAAAAAAAAAGTTTTTTTTTTTGTTTTCGTGAATCAATAAATGTGAAGAAAATTTAGGATTTATATTTAGGAATAAATTAATTAAATTAATTGAATGCAGCAAGCAAATCTCTATCTCTACCTATTTTTTTTTTACACTTGCATTACGCGGTTTTTCTTTATTTCTATCTCATCATCCCCTTCTTCTTTTACTTTTACTTTTTTTTTGCTTTCTATTTAAAAATTCCGATTTTCCTTCTCCTTAATTAAAAATTTAATTTTTTTTTTTATTTAATTTATTATTCTTGAGGTTTTTTTTTTGTTTTTTCTAAGTTGAAACGAAAAGTAATTTAATTAATTAAATAAATAAAATAAAGAGATAATCTTGTATAAAGAATAATTTAAAATTATATTAATAATAATAATAATTAAAAATAAAAAATGAATAAATAACTGATAATAAGAAATTAATTAATAGTTTTTTTTTGTAGTGATTTTAGTCGAGTGAGTGACTTTTTTTTTTGATGGTTAGAGCAGTTTTCTATCAGTTTGTGGAGTTGACATTCTAAAAGGTATGTTAATGGTGACATTTGAAGGGGTTATTTTATATGTTGTACTCAGTTTTTTGTCTTTTTTGTTTGTTTCTTTGTTGATTTATTATTATGTTTAATAAATATTATCACTTTAATATGATAATGAATATCTTTAATGAAAATTTTCAAGTTTAAAACGTAAATAATGGTTAAAATACTCTGAATAAATTTTTTTACTTTATTTTAACATTACTGCGAAAACTTTTAACAGGTTTTATTTTCAATGCTTTTAAAAAACCTTTCAAGTGTGCGTTGTTTTTTGTAATTTCATTATACTTTGAATTTAATGTGGATTCAAGTCGTATTGTAACCTAGCTGAAAAAAAAGCATAAGAATAATAGAAGATTGAAAAACCTGTTAAATGTCCCATAAATAACAAAAATAATAAAACCATTTTTTCCATAATCCATCACTGTTTTTATTTATTTAATTATATTAAAAATATATATAAATATATATTTGTATTTTATGTATATAATATATATAATTATCTGATCAATAAAATTAATTATTTTTTATATTTATTATTATTTTTTTTTTTTTTTTACAAATTACAACAAATATTAATTAATAACAATGATTGTAGTCTAACATTCGGCGTTATTACATTTCTAATAAAAATGAAAAAAAAAAAAAAATTCTTTTTTATTTATAAAACATTCAAATGTCTTTTATATTTTTGATTAGAATTTTTTTTCTTGCTTTTTTTTTTTTTTGTTTTGTTTTTTAATTACAACTTATAAAGTTTAATATTGGTTTTAACTAAATAATAAAAAAGATTTTTGATTTTAGTCATTTTTTTTTTTTTTTATTAAAGTGAGGAAAAGAAAAATTAAATGAAAACACGGGGGTGTGTAACTGAAATGCTTAATTTTGTGATTTTAACAAATTTAATCGCTTTTAAAGTTTAAAGTCGCTATGTAGCTTTTGTATCGATTGGTTGCTATAAAATCGCTTTGTTGCGTTAGGTCGCTTTGTAGCTTTATGTCAGTTTGTTGGTTAGAATCGGTTTGCAGCTTAATATCGGTTTGTCCGAGTTTCTCTAGTTAAATCAACGAGTAATCAGTGAGAACCGACGGTTAAAAGTGTTTTAAAGAGATACCGACAAGTTCGAGTATAAAACGTACCTTAAAAACACTTTAACACGGATTTTACGCGTCTTAAATAACACTGTTAACGCGTGTACTGATAAATATCAGCTGCTATCATTAAATAACATTTAAACCGCAATTTATCGCACAAAGCCTTTAATAACACGACTTACGACTTAAACGATCTACATTAAAAAAAAAAAAAAATATTGCACAATCCGCTGTACACTTCGCACCAGTTGATTTATCACCGCATTTAAATTATTTTTATTATTTTTCCATTTCTTTTCCTTTCTTTAATTAATTTTTGTGTTTTTCTCGTTTTTAATATTCTAAATTTAATATTTAATTAAACTAATTAACATAAAAAAATGGTGTTTTATTTTAAAACAAATAATTAATGTGTGCATATAAAAATAGAATAATAAAGAAAGTAAGAGAAAATGTTTTTTTCTCTCCCTTAATTAATTAATTAATTAATAAAAATTGGTTGGTGTGATTTGTGTGTGTGTGTGTGTTTTTTTTTTTAACTTTTAAACTTTTATCTTTTAAATTAATTAATAAACTAATTGATTATTTATATAAAAACTTAATTAAATTAACTAAAACAACCAATTTGCAAAAAAAAAAAAAATTTTAACAACACAACAAGGGAAAAAATTTCTTCTAACTTTTTTTGTTTATCCAGGGTTAAAATTAATTTATGATTAATTTATTGTATTTATAAAATCTAATTTAATTTTAATTAATTAACTTAATTTTCTTCTTCTTCTTGTTTTTGCTAATTAATTCTTTTAACCATATTGCAACTAAAAACGTTACAATTGTTTTTCTCTACAATTTTTCTCTTTTCTTTACTTAAAACTAATTTAATTTAATTAATTCAATATTTTTTTTTTAATTATTTATTAATTTAATTTTTAATTATTTTATTTATTGTAAATAAATTAAGATTTGTGTGGATTTCTCTCGATTTAAATATAAAAGAAAAAGAAAAAAAATGTTTTTCTTTTCACGTTTTCTTATTTTTAAATCGCCTAAATACAAGCAGTATGCAATACACACAGGTAGAGAATTTCAATGTTTTTTTTTTTTTTTTTGCTATCAACAGTGTTAAACAAATTTTGAATTAATTTTGTAAATAACACGAATTTAGGTAACACGCTTTTTTTTCTATGTTTACTTTAACGTTTTTTTTTTTTTTGTTTATTTATTAATTTTTTTTTGGTTGTAAACGTTTTTTCTTTGATTAACACGATTCTACTTAAAGATTGAAAGGAAGTCACATGAATCAACCTAGAAACGATCTTTAAACGATCTAAACCGTTTGCTTAGGGAGTGTAAATATTTTTTTTCTTTTTCTCTCTTTTAAAATAAAAATAATAATATTAACACGGATATTTATTTGATTATTTTCTGTTAATCCTAATCGTGTTAAATGAATCAAAAAAATTTTTTTTTTTATTCTTTCATTCCTTCTCCTTTGTTTTGTTAATTTAATTGGTAACCATTTAACGTGTTAACAAACGTGTTAAACAAATGTTTTAAAGTTAAAAATAAAGCAGAAAACGGTGATGTCTTTAATAAATGTTAATTCACTTTCCTGCTGTAACAGAGGCAACAGAGACAATTTATTCAGTTTTCTGTTTAATTTTAATTAATTAGAAAAATTGTTTTTTTTTTTTTTTAATTCTATAATTTTCAATTGATTTCTGATAGTTTTTTATGCTCACTTTGGTATGCACTCTCTCTGCTTGTATTTTTTATCTAAAAATTTTTTCTTTTAATTTTCTAATTAATTAATTAAAATATTTTCTTAATTAATTAATTATTGACAACAAAACAGTAATTTTTTCTTTTCTTTTAACAAAAATATATTAGTTGATTGGTTTCTGTGGGTTTGGCGGTGGTGATTTAATTAGCGTATTACACCCCCACAGCGTATGCCGGATGAGCTGATTGAAAATAAGGCTTTTTCCACCACACAATCACACAACCTCTTCCTTTCACTCTTTTTTTTTTTTTTTAATTAATTTATTTATTTATTTCTTACACTACCACACACTTAATCAATTAATCAAATTAATTTAACTAAACCTATGGAAAAGGAAAAAAATTACTTTTTTTTTTCCTTTCTCTTTTTTCTTCATATAAATTTTAATTTAATTTAATTTAATTTAATTAAATATTTGTAAATAGATTGGTTATATATGTATATATAAAAATGTAAATTTATTTATTTTATTTATTAATTAATTAAATTTATTGGGGGTTTTTCTTTCTCTCTTAATTTTCCTTTTAATTTTTTTTAATTTTTTTTTTTTATGTGTTTTCACTTCTTATAATTAATATTTCTCTATAAATAAATTAAATTTTTTTGTCAATTTTAATTTATAAACTATTATTTTATTTAAATAATTCATTCATTAAATAGTTAATTAATTAACGAATTAAAGAAAGAATAACAAAAAAAAAAAAGAAAAAATTGTCTTGCACTTTCTTACATTTTCTTATTTTACTACAGAGTTTTATACAGCAATAATGAATTAAAAGTATTATTAATATTTTAAGTAAATAAAAACGTTATTAATTTGTGTTTAATTAATTAAATAATTAAGGAATAGGAGAGAGAGAGAGAGAGAGAGAGTGGAAAAGAAAATATTACTTTTTTTAATAAACAATTATAAGGTTTTCTACAAAACAGTAAACATTTATAATGTTTCATTAAGACATTTTTCATAGCGTTGTAATAATAAGCAAAAAATAAAAAATAATAAAACTTAAATTATAAATATAAGTTATGGCTAAGTTATGTTTAGACTTATTTAGTGTAGTTATAATAGGTCTGTTAATAGAACAATGCATAAAAACAGTCTATATGTTTTGAGGTAAAAGACTAAACAGTGTTTGATTGAAACAGCGATGAATATTTGTGTAAAATAAAATCGGACATGACAGAGACACACTGTATTAATGTGTTATTAAAAGACAATACAGTGTTATCTACAGTAGTATTTAATTAATTAATTAATTAACATTAAAACGACAAGTATAAAACACTTGGTATAATTAATTAAACATAAAACTGTTATTTATTCTACTACTGTATTAACAGAAACTGTTTTCGGGTTCGTTTACTGTGGTTTTTGTTAGCTAGATTTCCTTTAAAAATCCTTTAAAAAAAAAAAAAATTTCTTTCGAGAATCACATTAATTAATTAATTAATTAACTAATGAATTAATTAATTTCTTATAACATATAACATTCGTGAATATTAAATTGAAATCGTAAATCGTTAACCGTAATTTTGTCTGTTTTTCTCAGACTCTTCCTCTATTCAAGTCTTAATTTTACAGCTGCTCCGTCTTAATTATTATTAACAAATTAAAGCTACTCTTAAACTCTAATTTACCTTAATTAAATTAAATTAATTAATAAACACAATAAACGTTTATTTATTAAAAAAAAAAAAAACACTGCACAAAAACTCTGTTACGTATAAATGATTTTCGCCTGTAGTTTTCTATTCATTTTATTACTTAAAATACACACACATACAAGTACATGTTACTAATTAATTAATTAGTTAATTATATTTCTTCTTCATCTTCCACTACTTTTACAACTTTTTAATTATTATTTAAGGCAATCGAGTTACAAAACAGAAATAATTTTTCTCTCTCTCTCTCTCTATCATCTGTGTGTGTTTTCTGTGTTGTACAAAAAATAAAAAATTCTCTTTAAGCCTCGGTTGTTTTGTGTTTTATGTCTTAAGTACAAGCTTTAAGCTTTTTTATTAATTTAAATTAAATTTAAAACATTATTCAAACAGTTTTAGTTTTTCTGTGATATAGAAAATCTAAAAACTGATTGTCTACATTTTGGCGTATTTTTTTTTTTTTTTACTATTTGAGCTTTTTCTTTGTTTTAAGCAGCTTAATTAAGCAGCAATATTTTTTTTATTAAATTTATAATATAATTAAGAAACAAAATAATTGTATTAATTTTTTTTTAATTTTTCTTTATCTGGAAAGGCACATATGTGTTCGGTTACAGAGAGATAATTTTTTTTTTATTTTTATTTCTCTTGTATAAAAAAAAATTAATTTTACACAACAATAATTATATGGAATGAAATTAATTTTAATTAATTAAATTAATTACTTAAATATTATACATTGTTTTTTATATATATACTTATATACTTATATATATATAGGCATTAATAAAATTAACAAAAAAAAAAAAAAATAATTTTCATTCCCACGTTTCTTGATTGAAAAAAAAAACCTTATAAATGCAAAAGAAAAATTTTAATAAATAAATAAATTGAATTTAAAGGGTTTTATTTTTTATTTTTTGCAAATAAATTTTGGAAATTGGAATGACGACGGAAGACCAGATATTTTTGCACTTTTATACCCCGTTAATCGTTAATTAATTAAAAAAAAAAAAAATAAAAAATTGGTACGTGTCGTACACAAACACACAATTCCTGTGTTCACTTTACTTAACTTTAATATTATGACGGGTTATCGATGCCTCCAATTTGGCCAATTGATTTAATAATTTTGTATTGGAGTCCTCCAGTGACTCGACCCGTTTTCTATAATCGGTATTCTCTGAGACCAGAACCTCAACTTTACGCTCCAATTGGTCCATGTACTCTTTCTTCTTTCTACGACTCTCTTGTGCGGAAATCTTTAAACCAAAAAAAAAAAAATCGAAAAAACAAAGAATTTTAATCCAGTAAATAAAAAACCCCGGAAAAATCACTCACCTTGTTCTTGATTTTCCTTCGGATTTTCTTTAAAGATTTCTCCTCAGCTTTGGTTAATGGTAGCCGTGTTGGTATTGGATAACCTTCTGCTTGCAGTGTACGTTTCTCCTCTTCAGTTAGCACCAAAGTGCCAGTGGAACCTTTCTGCATGAAACAGACAAAAAAAATTTAATTTTTGATTTTTACACGAATTTAATTAAGAAAATTTACCGGCTGACTACTGATTAGCGGTGTATGAATCGGTTGCCGTGTACTGTTGTAAGTTCTTGTGCTCATACCAATGTTATTGTTGCAATTAGCTGCGGCTTGTGCGGATAAAACCGATTGTCGACGACTCGATGTTGTTGTCGTTTGTGTGGCAGGTGGTGACATTGGTGATAAATGATGTTCAGGACTTTGGTTACCCTCTGAATCGTCACTGGGTAATGATGATGGTGGTGTTGGTGGTAAGCCAAATGCTGATGATGTACCAGATGCTACGGCACCCACTGTAGTTGTTTGTGGCTCCATTTTTATATTTAGTTTAGGCATTGTTACCCTATGCTGTTGCTGCTGCTGCTGCTGTTGTTGCTGTTGCTGTAAATTCGATATCGAGGACATCGAAGATGTTGAACAAACGGACGATGCCGATGAGGATGGTGTTTGCGAACCAAATATTATCTGTTGATTCTTTAATAAACTCTGAGACGCTGGCGATAACTGCAATGAACCATTCTTAATCAATAATTAAGAATTTTATAATTAATTAACGATAATCAAAAGTGAATTAAAAGCGAAAATTCTTACCTTATGTTCAAAGACCAAATCGGTATTTGTGTACGCAGCCATATTGGCCAGATTAACGTTCATCGTATAATTATTGACACCATTTGGACTTGGTGGACAACTGGAGCCCGGCGATAATGGTTCCTCTTTAATTGTTGAGTCATCAACATCAATGTCAGAGCCACAGCTAATTATCGATGCTGTATCAGCATTACAAAAATTATTATTATTATTATTATTATTTGCCATTGTTATGCTGTTATTACTGACGACATTCGTAATAATATTCGCTGTTAAACCACTGTGCTGCATTATGCTTATCGAATTATTATTACTGTTGCTATTGCTATTGCTATTGCTGTTACCACTGTGATTATTTGTGTTTAATTGTAAATTCGATTGTCGACAATTCATATTATTATTATTATTACTGTTGCTGCTCGTACTACAATTACTATTCGTTGTATGCTGCTGATGATGATGGCTTGTATGTGCTGAATTCATTGATATTGTCGGATAGCATTCATCATCCATATCTGTTTGAATTAAAAATTTCAATCAATAAAAATAAATAAGGATTTTCTAAAAAAAAAGAAAAAACTTAAAACATAACAAAAATAACGAAAAAGTTCATTTCAAAGCTTTTACCATTGGTTATTGGATTTTTTTTTTTTCATTAATTAATTTGTTAAGTGGGTTAATGAACCTAATCAATTACGAAGAATAATCATAGAAACCACTTTAGGTGGGTATTAGGGACGCCGTAGCTACGTTTTTTTTTTTTTTTTTTGATTATTCCAATCACTTTAAGTCAAGTTTTCTTTCATACAACCAACGAAAATAAAAAATGCTTAAGTCAAAATTCTAATCATAATTTATGTAAATTTGCTTTTTGTTTTATTAACATTTAAAACCGAACACCGAACACCGATAAATGGGAATAGAAATGAAATTTGAATGAACAACAAAAAAAAGAAAAGAAAAAAAACTCGTCTTGTCTTTCGGCCTAGCCATTGGTATTTTCAACTTAAACATGTTTAGGATTAATCGTTTAAAACCAATGAAAAGAATTTTTATCATGGAAAATTACATAATTCCGGTTTTCTTTAATATTTATCACCATCTTCTACTTCTCTCCTGTTTTTCATCCATTAAAAAAAAAAAAAGAAACAAGAAAAATCATAAATTAAACGCTGAATTGATTACGATTTCGATTTCGTTCTTTTTCTTTAAATTAAATTAAATAAACAATAAATATTCGGTGGGTAAGGTTCTTAAACCCAATGTGTACCAACCAACAGCATTTAATAGCGAAAGGAATTTTTTTTTTTTGTGTCTCTTTAAGAATAAATCTGTTGCTGTTGCTGCTGCTGTAATCTAAACGCGTTTTATCCACGAATACGAAAAAATAACCAAAGCTTTGAGAGCACACACAGAGTTTAAACGGAAATCTTTCGCTTTGTTTATTTATTTACTTCAGATAATAATTTATTATTAAGTAAAATCTGAAGCTTGATTATCATGCAAATCAATAAGCGCGCGCGCGGATAAAGCTCTACTCTAACAAAACAAAACAAAAAGAAAAAAAAACAAATTTCTCTTTCGTCCGTCACATGAATTAATTAAAACAGAAAAAATTGGTTTTATCACTGCAAATCCAACAGATAAAAACTGAGTTAAACGGAAAAATCCACGCTGTTGCTAGTTGCAAAAACCCGCGCATATTAAGTCGGTAGACAATTCTTTTCTTTTTTAATTGATTCGCCTAGCTTTTACGTCCTTTAATTAATTAATTAATTAACAAAATAAAAATTATTATTAATGAATCTACATGCAAAGTAGTAAAAACTTTATTTAAATCGTGTAATAAATAAGAGAAAACGTAATGTGTATTGGTGTCTGCTTAATTAATGCACTTTACGCTGATTTTCTATTGTTATTACAAACAAATAATTAATAAACGAAAAAAAAAAATTATATTTCCATACAAGTGCCCTCTTCAGAGCGGACTTTTTATGAGATTAGAAAGTAAAAAAAAAAGCGCACACCGAATGGAATTATATCATTAAAGAATCAACAACAACAGCAACAACCAACGTGCTTAAAAATAGCAAAGAAATTAAAAAGAAAAGAAGACAAAAGAGAAAATTCGCAATTAAGATTTTTTTTTTTGCTATTCTTGTGATTGGAGGGTGGGGATACAAATGAGAAGAAGAAAAACATATGGGGAATGAGAAGCACTTAAGCCATTTAATACTGTTTTTACCCAAGGTAATCATAAAAACTTCTTCGTTTTCGTGTATTAAAAGAAAAAATCAAAAGTTCAGAGGGCAGCGTCCATTTTATAGTTTTTAAAATTTACACTACAGATTCGTTATTATGATGCGCACACTCTGAGTTGCTGCATAATACTGTAACCGTGAACGTAGCAACAAATCATTGACAAACAACTATTGCGCTGTACTTACTGCGCAAACAGCTTAAAAATACAATACATAGCCTATTCGTAATGTTTGTGTCACGCCAAACACCTGTTTTCACCTGTCAAATATCTTTTAATTATCATTTATATCGCTAGAAATGATAACCGAAAATAATTTTCCTATTAAACGATTTATGATTAAGAAATAAAAATATTTTTTCTTTTTTAATTAATTAATTAATTTATTTAATCAACTTGAATAGCAGTAAATATGGCATAATAATGCTAAATACGTCATTTTCTATTTTTTTTTTTTTTTATGTCATTGAAGCTAAGATAACGACGTTTATTTCTGATTTGTGATATACAACTTTGTTGTTTTTTTTTTTTGTGCGAATTAAGCAAATCAACGACGACAATTTCCTGTTTTAATTATTTTTCTTTAATTAAAATTAGAGTAAAGGTCACACACACACAGCATGTTACCGCAGTTTATTTCTAGTTTTATGGATATATCACAACGATATAGCGGTGTATGTGTATAAATTATGAGCGAAAACCACTGTAAGCAACGTTCGTTACGATGATACAATGTCGTTGCATAGATTAGCTACTAAATGCAACAAACAAAATGTTTAATTTGCAAATAAATAAGCTCACAGCGAGCTTGCTTTAACCTTAGGAAATACATTTTTTTTTTTATTGATTAATCAACAGAAAATTTAATTAATTAAGTCATTGGCATAAATAAATTTTGATGACCTTTTTGATGTGTTACGAATCACACGTGTGATCTGCGCTTTTTAGTCTTTTAACCCCTAATAACTATTCTCTGTTGAGCTTTTATTAATGTTTAACATTTAAATAAAATTAATAAAATGATTAATTACACAGAAAGTAAAAGAAAACATTTATAATTTCACTATTGCGCATGACATTTATACTTAAAACATGTTAAACAAAAAACACTATTGGTTCGTTCATTTTGTTTTCTAACCAAGGTAGTACTGGTAGCCAACATAACAAAAAAATTGAATAATCGAGGAAAATTAACCCGAAAAAAATTAAAATTAAATAATTTAATGATTTCTAATTACATTAATTACATAAAATGTTTGTAATTAATTTCTTTGCGGTTATATTTTTGAAATTTGTTTTCCTTTGTTTTTAGTAGAAACATTTCTTCTGCATCGAACCCCGTCCTATTCTTCACCACATCTATTTGTTTGTTTAATAATTATTAGAAAGTTTCTGTTAGAGACTAGAGACAACAACCAGCAAATAAATAAAACCGAAAATCTATCATTCAGCTTTTTAAGTCAATTAAAATTATTTTTTTTTTTTTTATTTATTTAAGCATTTATTCGGTTATTAACAAGCACAACAAGAAATATGATTGCAATCAAGCAAGAAGAACGTTTATGTGCATTAAGTCGATATCGATATTGAAAGGTCATTTTTGACTTATTTGACAATTATCGGTATTTGTTGATGTTTCTAATTTAATATTGGCTTTGTGGTTATTCGTTTTTTATTTAGAAATTGCAGTTTACAAACATGACTTAGCTTGTTTTGTTGGTTTTGCTAAGTGGCCAACGGTGATTACTGTTAACGATTTACAACTATCTTCAGTTGTGATTATTGCATGGATTTTCTATGGATTAGAACCGATTACATAAGCCATGTCTTCTACCATTACCAACAGTCAAAATCCGAATAGAATCGAATTTATTTCATTTGTTTAATCAATTCCCATACACAAATAATCCGAAAACAATCAAACAATAGACGAATAATTGGTGAAAAATAAAAAAAATCTTGTGGGTTGTATGACTCACGAGTTATTGCAAATGGTTTTTAGCTTTATTCTCTTGCAGTAACGTCCAAGATTGTAATAAATCACTGGTAGAATAAATCCAACAATTGGTTGTTATAAAGCTTTGCCGGCGCTTAATGATTGAATGTTTCGTTGCCTAGATAAACGGTTTTGCATACATTGCGTTAGTTGATTACGTTTATTGTTTTTCCGTGGCTTTATGACCGCGTGCGTATCAAACGAAGCTTTTCTTGTCACAAAAGGATTTTTT
Organism: Ptychoptera albimana; assembly: GCA_961205885.1. Taxonomy (NCBI): domain Eukaryota; kingdom Metazoa; phylum Arthropoda; class Insecta; order Diptera; family Ptychopteridae; genus Ptychoptera; species Ptychoptera albimana. The sequence goes on along the minus strand of OY540802.1, from coordinate 1,940,256 downwards.
TTGTTAGCGGTTTCAGGTTAAAATTCCGGCGTATTCGTTATGTAACAGCAATGGTACTATTTGAATTACCATAAACTGTGGCGTTTGTATTTTATTCGGTTGGTTAAAAACTCTCCATGACTTCACACAGACATATTTCAATACAATCCAACGACAATCGGTGCACAAAAATTAATCCAATTAGCCAAAAAGTAATAAATTAAAAAAAAAACACCCAGGTTAATTTAATTTAATTTTTTCTTTTTTTTTTTGGTAAAATTCCTACAGCGTACACAAAATTTTTTAATGAAAGTGAAATTTTCGTTATTATTTTTTTTTTAATACTGAAAGTAGTTAGCAGCAAAATGGTAGCAAAAATTTTAAAATAAATTGGCGAAATTTTTTTTTTTTTTTGGTTAATTAATTTCCAACAGGTAAAAATAAATTTTATTTTTGTTGTTTCTCTCTTTCAATTAATTAATTAATTTATATTTAAACGGTTTAAACTGTGATTACTTTACGTTGCTTGGGTTTTAAGTCAATAAACTACGGTCACGTTAAAAAATGCACAAAAAAGATAAATCGAGCATACAATTTTTTGTATAAAACGACATGAACGTGTTATGAATATGGATGGAAATGCAATGATGGTAAAAAAATAAAAACCAAAAAAAAAAAAACGTTTAAAAAGTCACTGCAATAAATTAACCAACACCAACACAGTCAACAAGAATTGTTTTATCATAAATTATGAATCAAATGCATTTCACTTTGGTTTACTATCTAGGATTCGATTGCATGGTGAACGTTGCAGTAAAACTGAAAAAATTTCTCTATCAAATGATTGACATTTTGGCGTCCTTTTGTCGAAGAAAAAAAAAAAAAAAAATTCAAACTTTCAAACCGTTTATTTCGCTTTTTATTGGCGTTTTAACAAATTTCATTTCGCTACTATCAATAAACAAACATCGATTAGATTGGATTTATTGGCGTTAGGGTGAGAGTGGCTTAATTTTTTTTTTCGTATTCTTAGTAGAAAAAACAACGAAACAAACAATTTTTTTTTTTGTTTATTATAATTAAACGAGAAGACGATTTGCAGTAATAACAAAAAAAATTTATTACACAAGTCACGATTTTACTTAGTTTTTTGGTGTCACTTCCAAATGCTGTTACCACTGCAACCTATTACCAGAAAATAAATTTAATTTAATTTAATTAAAAATGCAAACGATGCAATAAACTAAAATTGAAATGAAACGAAAAGAAAAAAAAATTAATCAAACGACCTAAACAGTGCTTTAGGCGACGAACTTTATCGTTTTTTTTTTTTTTTTTTACTTTTTGGCTATTTATTTGCTGCCTCGTGTTAATGCAGGCTTACAATGTAATGAATTATCAGCGAGAATTGTAACGCAACACTGTTTGACCGGCATTAGTAATTTTTTTCTTCTTATTTTTGGTTATTTCTCATACAGAAACTGAAAGAATTTACTTACGCGACATTAGGTAAAATCAGTGTGAAATAAAATTAAAAAAAAAAAAAATAGGTGTGTGTGCTGCAGCGTGTTTCTTACCACTTCTTATTAATTTTTTTGTATTTTTGTATTACCAGCACGTGCTTTGATTATGTTATTAAGTCGCCTTTATACCTAGACAAACTTTTTTCTTTTTTTTTCTAAATTGTTTTACCATTGAACTCGCTCTATTCACATGGAAATTTTCCGTTTTGTTTTACTTGAATTTACCTAGGATATGTGTGTGTATGTATCATTAGCACATTTGATTCAATTCTTATTTTAAAGAACCGAATTAATAAACCCGCAAAAAATCAACCCGAACGTTAATTGGTGACTGGCAAATTTCTATTTTTCACACAGGTGTTTTCTCTGTTGTTGATCGAAAATTTTCCGCTTAAACAAATAATAAATATTCTAATCAACCTGTATTGTGACATATTCATAACCCCACGTCCCCCCAAATTGATTGTTTATTTTTTACGTTTAAATAATAGCAACGGAGAAAACATTTCTATTCACCGACAATTGTATTAATATTTGCGTTTGATATTTTTTGTTAATTAAAAATAGAAAACAATTTACGTTGAATAATAAGCAAATATGTGCGGTAATAATACCTTGGCGTAATAATAGATTAATAATAATATTCTCTCGATTGCACTGTTACTGTGCTGATAAAAGCTGTTTAAACACACAGAACAAAAAAAAATAAAACGTTTAAACACTGAATGTGTGAAAGAATTCTGTAGGCATTTAAAGCGTTCAAACTCCTTAATCATCACTGTTGTAAATAAATAAATGATTAAAGCCAATTTGAATAAAACGGTCATTTCGCCTAATAACGTTAAAAATGGTTGAAGAAGAAGAACAAAAAACACTCAGTTTCTGCATACACAAACCGCCATCTAACACACATTTCGTGTTAATTTAAATGTTTTTCTCTAATAAAATTAACTTTTTTTTTTGTTTTGTCTTTCCTAATTTAATTAATTAAATATTGACAGAAACAAATAAAAGAATTAAAAAAAGAAATTTTTCATTTTATTTATTAAAAACTTGCCACTTGCGGTTGTATAAAATGAAATAAAAATGAAATGAAAACAAAACAACAGAAAATTGATTAATCACATAGAAAACAACTAAATACAAAATAAATATTAATTTAAGCTACATTCTATATAAACACACACGCGTATGTGTCTTACGCTGTCTTAAATTGTTTTCTCAAGTGTGTTTACTCTGCATTTATTATTTGATAAACGTAAAAAAACGCAGCAATTGTATAAATAAATACATAAAAAAAAAACATAAAAACGCTACTCACCATCCATTTTATTTTGTAAACTTCCCGGTGAGTCCGGCATCGAATCACCATCCGAATTTAAACTATACGAATGCTCAGACTTTATCGGTATTGTACCCAATAATGCGTCTGTCATTAGTTTATCATGTAATATAACTTGTGGCATTTTTATATCACGATCGAATAGCCAATCCTGCATTACCGGATCCGGTGGCAGCTTAAATGCCTCCTGTATAGCCTGGAAATAATAAAAAAAAATAATAAAAATTTGCATTTTCAAAGGGTTTTTTAGTATGTTAAAACCATCCCGGAACCACCTTTTTCCTATAAAAACCATAAAATCCCTTAAAAACACCTAAGCCTAGATAATAATTAAAAGTAAAAAACATGCTAGCTAAACTGAGACACCACTGTAAATCAATAAATTAACGCATAATACTCAGAAAATTCCATTTTGAAACCAAAGCGATCAAAACCTCCTCAAATCTCATGACAAACTTTCAATTTTATCGCTTCGTTAATTCTTTTATAAAAGCAGAAGAAAAAGAATGAAAAAAAAAAAAAATCAATAAAGATAAGAAAATTATTACGATTCAGGCTGTGCGATGGCTATTTTTTTGGGGGGGAAATTGATTACACAAAATATCAATTTCATTTGGTTAAGACGAAAGAAAAGAGGTAAAAATACCTCTGATAAAAGAGATAAAAATAAATCAGAGACATTAGGTGCTAAATAACCAATCACAAACAAGCGATGAATCTGAAGAACGACTGTGGACAACTCTGAATCGTCCGGATTGACGCTGATTATTCAAAACTTTTATTCAAATTAGATTTTACAGAAAAAGTGTCTTCAACCTCAACAGGTAAGGTGAGCGACACGGTTTTCTATTGTAACAAATGCTGTTCTATTCAAGGTTTCTTATCTAACCGGTAAACCGTTTCATTTATCACACTTAAACCGGTTTATTCTGGTCGTTTAAATCGTTTAAAGAAAGTCCCCTGTGCCATCTAATCCATCCATAATAAAAAACGCTTGAAATAATCTTAAAAAATTATGATCAACCGGCTAAAAGATCGAGTCACGCTTAGAAAAGTAACAAAAAAAGAAAGAAAAAAAACATTTGGAGCAGCAACAACAATCCGTGCATCATATTTTGTTTCTTACGAACTGACTTAAGCCGTGTAGAATTCTCTAAATTACAAATAAAGTCATAAAACCAGCGCGAAAAAAAAATTTTTTTTTTTCTATTTTCAATGAAGTAGAATAAATAAAAAAAAAAAATCAAAAACACGATAGACCCAGACCAGGCCAATGGTCTCTAATTTTATTACCAAACATTTACTTTACACAAAAGCTATTCTCAACGATGAATTGTGTTTGTAGCCGCAAAACGTTCTTATTTTCTGCGTGTGCGTTAAGCTTCTATTTTTTTTTTTTTTTTTATTTAGCTAAGTTTACCTGCTTATTGCTGTTCTTCAATCAGCTATTTAACAACCAAAATAAATGCTTGAATAGGTTATTGACTTGGTTTTTATTGAAAAAAAAAAAAAAAATTAAACTCACAAGAAAAGAAAAAAAACAACCAAAAATCTGTTTTTCGTTATCAAAAGTCGTAGTAATAAAAAAAAAATCACTGCGCGCGCGCTGTTTACTTAATTTGTGAAAAACAAAAAAAAAATGGAGAAAAAAATTGTATTAGCGTATTTCACTTGTTATTTTTTGGTTAATCATGCATGAAAAGTGTTGTTTACGGGGACCCTACGAGTTTACTAATTTATTAAAAAAAAAAAACAAAATTTTATTACTAAGCCGTTTAACTAAGTTAGTTTACTACGATTTTATTTTATTTAGAATGCATTGTATTAATTTTTTTATTTTACAACCTAAAGCAGCTATTATAGGTTTTTTTGTTTACTGGAAATTTTATCACCACTAATCTAGCATCAACAAAGCAACAACAGCAGCAGCCATAATAAAAGATAAAAAAAAAACAAAATAATATGCGCGCGCGTAACTATCCACTTGCTAATCAAGTGTTTCTTCTTGGTAATCTTTTCACATCTCCTCTAATCAACATTTAGTGTAATCAAATAGAGAAGAAGGAGAGAACAAAAAAAACATTTTTTAATTAATAATTAAACGTTGAAATGTTTATTCGGTGATTAAAAAAATTAAAAAAAACTAAAACGGCGTTAAATATCGCGTAAATAACGTTTTGTTGAAATTTTTTGGATTTTCATTCGACAGTCCATAAACTTTATAAGAAATAAGAAAGATCAATGAACGAATATATATATATATTTTTTTTGTGAATTTAATTATAGACGAAATTACCATAATTTAAGAATTTTTTGTTTTTTTTCTTTGTCTTAATTTTTACTGTCGCCAGAAATCACTTTAAGCCAATCGAAAATTCTAATCTGAATTTCAATGTTTACCTTCTTTTTTTTTTTTTTTCGATTTTTTTGTATGTGAATTTTCGTCGCAAATGGCTTAAATTGAAATAAAAATGGCGTACCGGTATTGTTTTGTTATTATTTGCTTTTATTTTTACTAATATCAGGGTTTTGTGAATTGTTTTGATTTTTTTGAAAACTTAAATATTATAACTACTTGACTTAACTAAGTGAAATAATAAAATAAAAAAAAACCTGTACAGGGGACAGCATCACCACCACCACCACCACCACAAAATCTATTAACAACACAATAGAAATTTACGCTTTTTAATTCATTTGATCGCATAATGTCACTAATTACGTCACTATTTGGGATTATTTAAAAATTATCAACGATTAGCTAATAATTCTTAATCAAACTTTTAATATCAACAAACGTAAAATATTAATTAATTAACAGCAAAAAAAAAAAAAAATCAAATCTAATCAAAAAATAAAACTTTTTTTTTCTTTTTTTTTTATTGATTTTTAATTAAAATTCTTTTGAAATGAATTTTTTTTTTTTAAGTTAAGTAATAAAAATGGCTTAATTGGTGTTTTATACGCATTTAACCAAAAAAAAAAAATTGTTTAGGTTTTTGGACAGTTAATTAATTAACGGTAAATTTATTGATTCTTATCGATTGAATTTCAGGTATGATTGGCTGAAAACGGTTCCTTGATGATTTTATTATTTTTTTTTACACTGGCGTTAGGGAGTTTTTGTCGAATTTTTTCACATTGACGTTTTTTTTTTTTTACATCGAAAATGTTTTCTATTTAAATTTCTTAACACTTTTTTTTTTTTTAATATGTTTTTATGTTTTTTGTAGCCAAGCTTTCCACTCTAGTAACCAAAATCTATATAATTTCGCCAACAGGTAATTTAAAAAAATTTTTTTCATTTATTTTCACATTACTTTGCCTTTACATTTGCTGTTTTATGTTGTTTTATTTTTTCAGTTTCTCAAGTAAACCAAGTTAATTGATTTGCAATTGGTTTTTGTTGTTAAAAAAATGTTTTTTTCGCTGTTAAACCTTGTTGTAACGAATAATTTGCATAAGAAAACGAAAAACAAATTTTTATTTAAATAAAAACGCAATAAATTCGCCAAATTATATTGTTGCAGAGGTAAACCGATAAAAAAAAAAGGTGAAAAAAGGTAAAAAAAAAAAAACTCACTGAAAACAGTAGTAGCAAATATTTCTCACGTAATTTTCTATCTCGCGAATTTTAATTTGAATTTAATCATAACGTTTGTGTTTCCAGGTGATCTTTTTTTCTTTAGCACCTAAATTTTTTCTACTGTTTTGCTTGGACAGTTTGAGTGTTGCTGCAACATTTTTTGGTACGAAAAATGCTTGAAATAATTAACGAACGCAACCAAAAAAAAAAAAATGAGAACAAAGCTAAGTGAATTTGGATTAATCTGAGAAGTATTTCCCGGTTGAGGTTACAATATGACCTTTTTATTAGAATTACACAAAAAACACTCAGTTTTCGTTGTGTCTTCATCTTTAGGAGACAAAAAAGAAACCAAACCACATACCACTCCTTTCTAACGAATTAACTCATTGCAAGTAAGTATTCCACAGCAAATCGAGGTTTCACATTACAAAAAACCAACAAAATGAAGCAAAAAAAAAAAAAAAATCATCGATCACAGATCTCTAGCTAATAATTATCTTAAACGATCATGCAACAAAAAAAAAAATAAAAATAAATTCTTAATTACTTAAAAAAGTAACAGAAAAAACGCTTAGAATGTAAATGGCATAACGGTAATGAAATAATTGTTCTATCTACTGGTGAAGGGTAAAACCAAACAAACATTCTATTTTGCTTAATAATCATAATAATTATTCTATTGGGTATGTTTGGAATTTCTTTAAATATATATATATATATTTCTATGACACTACCTGCTATAACTCATCAATTACAAAATTAAGGTACGTGCGCTCAATTAAATAGTAGCAGATAGTTTTGCAGGTGATTTGACTATCACAAATCATTTATATATTTAATGAAACTACAATTGAATAATAAATTGCAAGCAATTTACCTTACGATCAACGGTTTTCACAAAAATTATTAACACGATCACCGATCAAATGATTTAAAATAGAAATTGTGTAACAATAGTAAAATCTTTTAAACATTTACTACACAAGTTATTGTTGTTGTTGATCAGTGAAATAAAATTAAAAACGCTGCTTGATTTGTCCTTGACATTGTCAAAAAAAAAAAAAAAAAAAGATAAAAAAAAAAAACTTTGTGTATGTGTTGGTTGATCACGATTGAAAAACGCTTTAATTAGTCGTTTTTGTGGATATATAGGTGATCGTTAAGCATTTATAAACCGATTTTAGGTAATAAATCATTCCCAAAATAACAATAATGGTGTATAATATTTTATTACAACGGAATAGGTGATCTTTCCACTAAAGATCACTTTTATTTCTATCTAATTTATGAATTATTTCATTGTGAAAATGTTAACGCTTTAAACGCGATCGATCTGTATTATTAACCAAGTTAAACGCTTTACAATGGTTTATTGTTCAACTCCATGCGTTAATAACGATTAAAAACATACGAATATATTCTAAAGATCGCTGCGTTTCATGCATTACATAAGAAACCTTCTTGCTAAAGTTATTAAACTTTTATCTATTTCTGAATTTATGTTAATTAAAATAACGCGTACACGCATTATTACAGGTATAAAAAATATTTCCAAACAACTTGAAAGACGTGAAATTTTTTATTATTATTTTTTTTTATATCGAGTCAATGTCCGTTGATTTATTTTATTTTTGTTTATTTAAATCGCACATGGTTTTGTTGTTTGTTATAAAAGACTTGTTGCTGCTGCTGCTGCTGGTTCTTCCACTTGTTGTTTGTCATCAATTTTTTTTTTATGGCTCGCGCGCAAAACAACAAAAAATATTCGCTAAACGCGAAAAATTATCATAAAATTTTCAATAATTTTTTGGTCAATGTTTGCTTAATTAATTCTTGTTTTCTTTTTTTGTTTTTTATTGAGAGGGTTATTGCTCGTCGCTTTATTTTATTCTGTTGATGAAAGTTTCGATGTAATTCAGAAGCTTTTAAAATTGTCTGTCTGTTTGTTCTAACATCAGTTGAATAAAGTCTTGAAAAATAACTGAAATGTCGTTTACTGGCCGCCAACAGTGTTATTAGGAATCAACGACTTAAATAACAACGACGCAATACACGCAATAAAAACAAAGGGGTTAATGAATTTTCTAATCAGACAAAATTAATCATTAAAAAACGATAATAAACTTAGTCAAATAAATTTTTTTTAAATTATTTGTTTACTTAAACTGTCAGGTGTTATTAGCGCTCAAACGCTTATAAACAATTATTGTGGGTGGGTGGGTTTATTCGTATTTATATAAATAAAAAAAAATTGTTTTTATTTTTTGGGTTGGTCACCAACCGCAGAATATTGACAACGTTTTATACCTTTTCATATAAATTAATTAATTTTTTTTTTCTTTTTAGTACTTAAACCTGTGACTTAAGTCATTGTGCTAAAAAGAAATATATATATATATATATAAGCGTAGGGGGAAAGAATCATATAAAAGGAGGAAGAATAAATTAAGTAAAGAATTTTTAGCGTTTTATTCTTAAAAAGTTCTTTGAAAAAAAAAAAAAAAATAAACAATTTTTTTGGGTGTGACGAGATTTGCGCGTTTTTTTATTTCGATTTGTTGCTGCTGCTGTGGATTCAGTTTCTTTTGTTTTACATAATTTAAGCGTACAAAATGGTGACGCAATCAACAAAAACCTTTTACTTTATTTATTCAAATTTTCGTGTATACATATCGTTTAAGTAAAATTAGATTTTTGGTTAATATGCTAAGATCGATAGACAAAACAAAATCTAATATTGACTTAGTGTAAGTTAATACTGGCTTAACTTAACTTAAAATCAGCTTTAGCTTTAATTTTGTATTAAATGAATGAAAACTTATTAATAAAAAAAAAAAACATGGCTTAAGAAAAGGTTATACGCAATTAAAAGTAACTTAAATCAGACTAAACTTTTATAGTCGTGACTTAAGTTACTTAATCACATAAAAAAATAATTAATTTTTGTCCTAAATTAATGAAAATACTGACTGAACGTTTTTGTTTGGCAAAAAAAAAAAAAACTTAAAATTGATGATCACTGAATCATTGATTTAACTTAAGTTAATCGCTGTAATGACAGGTAAAAGGTGGCTTAAGGTAAATGTTTTTACTAAACAGTCGGATAATAAATGATTTTAATTGTTTTACTGTCATTACTCATGCCATTCACTTAATGCATTATTCACCCATCTTCATATTTTTGCACCTTTCTCAATTTTTTATTTTTCATGTTTAATTGGTGAAAAATATTTTTCTGTTTAATAAACTGAAGACAAGTGATGATCAATCATTTTTTATTTTAAGCTAAAAGAGCTTTTTTACGTTCTTAAAATGATACAAAAATATTTGTTTTTTTTTTTGTAAAGCTTTATGAATCAACGTTGAACAGTCAAACGACAATTCGTATTACCTAACCAAACAATCAAACAATTAACACCCGCAACCAACTAAATATGTAAATATGGCTCAACAACAATTCACGGTGAGTCAACATTCTACTAGAAATGCCAAATTTAAATTTATGATCTAACCAGTAGGCTTAAATACGCAATAAACGTTGTACCACCTAGCTAAATTCACAAAAATCTATTAACGCGTGAAAGTAAATTTCATTGGAAATTTTATTATAGAATGTGTACGCCCTGTGCTAAAATTTCCATGAAATTTATTTTTTTCTTATTAAAAGAAATGAGAGCAAACGGTTTATGACTTTAAAACATTACCAAAGTCATGTAGTATTTAAAGTAACTAAAAAAAAAACGACAAAAAAGTGTTAATAAACTGTGTGTTGTGTGCTAAAAAAAAAAAATTACCAAAACATTTATGATGTCACTGGTGAAATATTTAGCTTAAGCAAAATTCTTTGTGCTTAGAATACGGGCAAATTCTACGTTGATTTCACAAGGTTAATTCACATGATTAGATGGTGATAACAGACACAATTAACGCGGTAAGGATAACACTCGAACAAAACCAAACAAAATTTTAGCAAGACATTTGTTAAACAGTTGTTGGAATTTATTTTTATTACGCGTTTTTTTTTTTTTTTGGTGTGTTGATTATTTTTTAAATAAATAAACAAAAAAAATTGTTTTTTTTTTTTTATTAACAATCGTAGCGACTTTGAGGACGATGACTTTGTGATAATTTTTTTTTCTTCTGTTTATTAAACTAGCTTTGAAAACGGTTTATAGTTAGCACTAGCGAAATGTGTGCTTATGACTTAACGTAATGAAAGTGTATTGTTATTATGAGAAAGCTCTGACGTTGGTGAATAAGCTTAAAGTTCGAATCTACATTAATTAAATCACGTACCGTCCTGAAATCTACTTTAAATTACGGAAAAATCAGCAGAAATGTTGTCTTACGAATGATTTTTATCAAGCTTTAAGCAATAAAACAAGGATATTCAAATTGTTTTAGTACACGGTGTAAAAATAAGTGGTTAACGCATGCGCAATAATTTATTTTAGTTTTTTTCTTTTAGAACACACACAGGCATCACAATTTTTGTTTTCTAAATCGATTTAACTTTTTTTTTTTTACCATCTGTTATTCGTTTTAGTTTTTTTTTTCTTTTTTGTTGTTTAAATTAAATCAGGTGAATTAGCTTGGTACAAATAAAATAGATGAAAAACACGCTCAAAATAAAAAATTCAAAACAATCGAAGCATGATACCGGACGTCGATGAGTTTTTGAATTGAATTCATTTTTTTTCTTTTTTTTTTTGTTGTTGTCGAAATTCATAAAAATTAAACTTTAAAAAATTTTCTTTTGTAGCAAACGGAAAAAAAAACCAAAAATAAAACGTTTCTTTCAATGCATTTGATTGGATTTGTTTCTTTTTTTTTCTACTTCTGCTTCTTCTGCTGCTTCCTCGTCTTCTTCTTTTTATCTTCTGTATTTTTATTTCATTAACGAAAACAACCAACCAACCAACCAGCTAAAAAGCTATTATTAATCCAATTTCAATTTGTATCCATTCGGAATTGTTACGCTGCTCGGAATAATCGCTAATACAAAATGACCAAAGAAATTAATTAATAAAAAAAAAAAAAAAAAAAACAAATTTTCTGTTGTGTGTTGTTGACTTAAAAAATTATTTGCGAAATTTCTTTTCTACGAGGTCGAACAAAAAAAAAACATTGTAGAAACCAAAGTCATTTCAATCATTACTTGGTGTTTTCTTGATTTCATTGCATTTTACAAAGTCAATCAACTTTTTGCTTTTTCGTTCTCATTGAGTTTGTTGGCTTTAGATTTTTTTTTATTTTTTTCGGTTGTTTTACTTCGAAACGAAACGGTTAAGAAACTAAAAATCTGTTTTTAGATCGATTACTGTTGGTAATCCTGCAACGAGTTAATCGCATGCGCTAATAAAATTCGCCTCACAATTTGAGAAACACTGCAAAACTGATTTCTTCTTACTTAACCACACTAATAGGGGTTTTTGCACCAGAAATTGCACACAACGTGATTTAACCGAAGATAACAACAAAAAGCTTAATTCGGCAAAACATCAAAGAAAAAATTACAAAATTAAATTAAACGAAACGATTTAAACGGAGTAAAGTTAAGTCACTTACTTAAACGTTATTTAATTTAGTTTAATTTTTTTTTTCCGAAATCATCAGACGACAAATATTCAGTTTGTGGTTTGTTATGGTTGTCCGCGTATTCCCATTATAAATCGATTTGTTCGTATTAAAAGGGAGAGAATCCGCTTTTTGTGATTTTCGCTTTTACGTTTCATTAATTAAATAATTAATTACTTTATTAACTAATTAATGCAGCATTATTATATAAATGACTGAACTAAATTCCTTAACTATTTGCAACAAAAAAAAAAAAAACATTTTTTTTCTTTGCCGTGCGGAGTGTACTCCGTTTACTCTACAAACGTAAATATTCGTAACATAAAAGCTTTATGAAATCACAACAATATAAATTAATATAAAAACCCATCAGAAAACACACACACACACACACACACACACACACACACACACACAGAAGCAACAGCAACAAGAGAAAAAATAAAAAGCTACAAACAAGTTCAACAAGCCCAGCAAAGTTAATCAGCAAAGAAAATCTTAAATTAATTAAAAAAAGCAGCAACAACAGCAGAAACAACAAACTACAAAGTATAAGAAATTTTATTATTTAATTAAATAATTAATTAAAGAAAAGTAATATTACTTAAGTCAACCGCGACAACTTTTCATTTCATTAATTATTTAACTTTCCTTAAGCAAAAACAAAAAAAAAATAAAAAAAATCAATCAGGTATTGTAATAAAAATAATAATTATAAGTAACCAATCGCGTATTTTATTAATTAATTAATTAATTAATTAAAAAAAATTATTTATGTAGAAAAAGAAATTTTGTTGTAATAAAAAGAATAATTTTTTTTTACAAAACAAGTAACAGGTGTTTCGGTTTGGTTTTACTGCTGCTGGTGTTGCTGTTGCTACATTTCTCCAGCTTTATTCGCAAAGTAATCTAATCAAATCAAATAAAAATAAAAATCTCAATTGCGTTATGACAACCGTGTAGAAACAAAGAAATTTACTGATGTCTACAGGTGTGTCTTGATTATCTAATTATTGATGAAACATTTCACTCTGTCAATAAACAAACCAAGCAACAAAAAAATTTAATTACATTGTGCGCGTGTGTCTGGAAAGTTTACTGGAACTCCGAATTGAATTACAATGTAGAAATGTAGAAAAACAGGTAAAATCAATAATAATAAAAAAAAAAATAATAAATAAACCATCAGCAATCATTAAACGAACGCTTTGTGCGGGTGCGGATGCTCTAATTTTTTTTTTTGCTGTTTTCTGTTATTAAAAACCTCATTTAAATTAAATTAAATAAAAATTATTTATTCGCTATTTATCAAAAAAAAAAAAAAAACAAATCTATTTATTAATTAATTAAATTTTTTTTTTATTGCTATTGTTGTAGGCGTTATTGTTGCTAATGGGTTTTCCCATTTAAACAGGTGATAACAAAACGTGCAATTGAATTCGGTATTTTTACCTGTTTCTAGGAGTACAGAAATCCTGTATGAAACTACCGGTTACGTAACCTGCAGTTACGAAACTACCAGTTACAAAACGACTGTATTTAAGGCTTTTGTTCCTTTAAACAATTACTGAGTGCTAATTATTACAACAATACGCCATTGATGTCGTCAAATCGCGACAATTAATTAACTTTTTTAATTTTTTATAAATGAAAAATGACTTAAAAAAGCAATCGGTTGGGTTTTTTTTTTCATTCTATTTTGTTATCAACAAACAAATTAAAAAAAGAAAAAAGCAAAAAAAAAAAAAACATATTAACGCCGCTACAAAGCAATTTATTTAATTTTTTTTTTTTAAATAACAGAAATTACATAAAACGTATGACATGATTTTTTATTATTTATTACAAATGTACACATTTTGTTGTACCTGATTATTATTATTATTATTATTTAAAATTATAAAATAAAAAACAATTTTTGCTGCTGATAAAAAAAATGAAATTAAATGAAATTAAATTAAAAAGCAATTTCGCTGTCGTTACAAATAACAAAAATAAATTCTGACTGATTTATCATTGGGAAAGAATTATTTTTAGTTGTTTGTACAAGCAATAGATGGTGTGATAGACTTATTTGAATTTTAATTTAACGGACTTTTAACGTAACCACAAAATTTTAAGACTTTTTGCGAAGCTTTTTGGTGTCTTTAGCCATTACGGTGTATTTGGTAGCTAAACCAATCTCTACAGACAAATCCAAGTCAAACACAATCAGGATTAACACGAGAAAGCACTTGTTTCAGGTAGGTTCGGTTAATTTCGGCTATTGTTAATTTCTCAGCATTTTCAAAAGTATTTATAACGAGGAAAACCACATAGCAGCATGAATAATAACAAAAAAAAAAAATCTGTTTCCTTTGGACAGGAATTTAAACAATTTTCAATGGTAAAGCTTCCATACTCCACATCCTATTCCTTTGTGGAAATAGATGTAGTTTCAGGTACAGGAGAACAAGTAAACGCTACTTTGTAACGCTAATCAAATTTTTGTAATAAAAAACCCACGCTAACCTTGACTTAATCCGCAGTTACTGCAACAAAAAAAAAAAAAAAAACAATCCTAAAATTCATATCGAAACAAATATCAAGAACAAATTTGAATTTATTTTTTTTTTTTGTATAATCAATTGGCTGCGCTGTATTACTTTGTAACGTGAGTGAAGTTCGCTTTTTTGTTGTTTTGAGGAATAATAATTTTCCTGACGGTTATAAAACAAAAAAAATGCCACACAAATACCTAGATAGGGTATAGCAACAACAACAGTAAAAAAATTTAATTAATTTATATTTATAAAAAAAAAAAAAAATTATTATTGTGACAATTTTAATTCAACCATAAAAGCTACGTTTTTTTTTTTGCACGATACACATAATTGTTATACGGCGATAAGAACTTGTCAGGTAAAATAAAAAAATAAATTTTTTATTTATTTATTTAAATTAAACGAACAGCAACAACGAAATAAAACCTTTCGAAATTAAAATTAAAATAATAATTATAATAATAATAATAATAATTATAAAAAAAAAAAAAAATGCATTGGCTAAATCAACGTAGCTGTTATGGCAAACGGAAAATATATTTACATAATATGCTGGCAGCAGTATTGGCTGGATTATGTACTTGTGACTTTTTGCTACTCTATGGCACGTCGTTTTAATTTATTTGCTGTATTTACTGTTCGTACTACTGCTATCTGCATAGTTTTATCAGAATTGAGCTTTTTTTGAGTAATCTCTTGCATTACGAACCAAATTCGGTAAGAAAAGCCTCAGAAAACAGGAAAAACCATCTAACAGATTTCGAAATTCCATATAAATAAACTGTTTTTCCGTCTTAAACATTGCTTGACTTGTACCCCCGCTCTAATTATTCCCTACACTAACTAAGTAACTAAGTATATTGCGTTACCTCTAAATACAACGCATTTTACATTCGTTTTTTCATCACTAAAATGCATAAAATTGACCTTTGATTAGAAAAATTTTAAAACAAAAACAAAAAAAAAATCTTTCTTTCAATCTCACATACATTGCGCATTATGGAAAAACTTTTAAATTAATTTTTTTTTATATACGGAAATTGGTTACGTTTACACTAGAACAGGTGAAAAAAAAACATTGAAAAATAATTAAAATTGTTTGTGATAAGGAAACAACGAATTTGTAGTAAATAAATTTATATATTTTTTGTTGTTGTTGTTGTACAGTAAAGCCTCAATAATATAAACAAATAAAAATCCTGAAGTTAGCTTCAGCAGTGTTACCAATACATGGAAACAATAGAAACATCGAAAACAAGTCAATATCGCCTGTGGTTATATAACTGAAATGCGTAAAGGGTTAATAACTGAGCGAAACACGTGCTTGTGGCTTAAACAACAATCTAACAACAACTGACAGTACATTAACATTTGACTTACATTCATATTTCGGTAACATTTTAATCGTACAGGCAAAACACTTTTTACGTGTTGAATCGAACAAAACAAAAAAAAAAAAAAAAACAAGATTCGAACCGAATTGGCAAAGAGAAAAGCAAAAAACACAAAAAAAAATTATTTTTTGATTGATAGATATTTTTGGCTTAAGCGTGTTTTCGGTTTTTGTTTTTTTTGTTTTTTGTTTCTTTAACAATCCATGACCGTTTTGATTAATTTCTCGTTTTAACGTAAAGTAAAACTTTGTTATGTGATTACAAAAAAAAAAAAAAAAAAGCTTTTTTGCAAAATATATGTGGAATCGTTAAGTTCATGAATCACGACTGAATTCATGTTTTTTTCTTTTGTTTTTTATTTTCTCTCTTAAGCTTTTAAGTCGAGTTTTTGTGTAAAGAAGAAATAAATTCAAATTTCGCCATTCACTTTGGGTTTATTGAGAAAAGATTTTGTTGTTAAGCTTATTGCTCTGCGATGATAATTTGGCGCTTTTAAGTGACTTGTTTTTGTGGTTTTGGATTTTTTTTTCAACGGATTTGTAAAGCTGGTGATATAATTGAGGGAGTGGTTTGAGATTATTTAGCGGTGACTGTAGTTATTGAAGCTAGATGGTTGTTATTCGTTTTGTGGCTTAGTTTAAAAAAAAAAAAACGACTTAAAGGCTGATTACGAGTATGAAGACGATGTCAGTTTTTAACCCATTACCTTGTTGAATAAAATTGTGCTTTCATAACAACAATTAAGTGCGTTGTTTTGTAATATTTTTAGTAACTAGAAAACTATTATCGTTAGGTTCGCTTTTTTTTTTTTTTTTTTCATTACTTAAATTGATTAATTTTTTTGTTCGTTAACCATAATGTTACTTAATTGTCTTGTTTTTTGATAAAATAAAAATTTTATTAGTTTTTTTTTTTCATACTTTACATTAATTAATTAATTATTTTTCCATTTACGTAATAATTTTTAATTGACAATTTCAGGTAACAATAATTATTAATAAAAAAAGAAAAAAAAAATTATTTTTTTCTTTTTGTACTTAAAAGAACAACCAAAACCAATCAAACGTGTTTTTGTTGGTTGAATTTTTATATTTTTATTTTGCAAAAAATAAATAAATGAATTAATGCAAAATGCAAAAAACTCAAATGACTTAAATATATTTTCTCATGTTTTCTGACAACGACAAATTCAAAAATTTAATTTGATTATAATTCGGTGTACATTTGGATAACATAACACGAAATATTTCATTAAAAAATAAAAATAATGCGCACGCAGTTTAAAAAATTAGAATGAAATTTTTATGAAAAATTTTTACTGCGTGCATAGCTTAAAACGTTGAAAAACTTAGAATAGAAATTACAAAAAAATTTCGGATTTTTTTAATAAAAAAAAAACAAGCATGCGCAAGTAGCTTATACAGTTTATGTATTTTATTTAGTAAATTCGTAGTAAACACTTGAACTATATTACTTTAAAAATATTCTCAGCCAAATTAATACTATGTGCCGTCAGCTTAAATAAAAGTTACCAAAAAAAAAAAAAAAAAAAAAATAAGCTGCGCACGCAACATTTATTCATATTATTTTCACCAAAACACAACAAAAAAAGAATCAGAAAAGTTACGCAAGAGAAAAAGCACAAATGATTACGATGTGATCAACAAACCGGTTTAAATTCTCTTTTCTTTTTATTTTGGGTTAAGCTTGCGAAGCTTTTTTGTTTTTCGGTTTTTTTAATTAACCAAATAATTTAATTTAATTAATTTTTCGATGAAAATATCCTCGAACATTTCATAATCATAATCAATGATGTTGTCGGTTGTGTGAAGAAAATTTAATTCGTGTGTTAAAAAACCAGAGGTTTGTTAAGTTCGTTGCTAGTTAAGTCGCTTTTTCCTCTTCTTCTTTTTCTTTAAACTCGTAAAAGTAGTTCAAATTCTGTTTTTTTTTTTTTTTTGCACTTAAGGAATTTTTTTTATGTAATTATACGAAGAGAAAGGTACACAGCGTAAATTAAAATTTTTGTTGAAAAGAAAATAAAACTACGCAATTGTTTGTGTTCGTTAAATACTTTTACGTTTATTATTTTCTCATTATTATTTTTAGCCTTAAAGCTTTTAACCGCAAAACAACTTTAATAACAAAAAATAAAATATTTTTAACAGGTAACGATCACACACACAGAGAGAGAGGGAGAAAGAGCGAAAGAAGTGAAACAGCAATCTCGAATTCACACTTAAACTAGCATTTTGTCATTAATTTTATGCATTAAAAGCTTAATTATAATAATCACGTTGGTTAAAGTGATGCTTTTACAGCATAAAAGCAAAGACAATGCGTGAGATTTTCGTTTTCTTTTTTAGAAGCTCAACCAAAAACCAAATCACCATTACACTTGGTTGCACTCGTTCATCATACACAGTGACTGCTGATAATTCTGCCACTAAAATAGTATTTAGGTCAAATGATAAAAATAATAATGCTGCCTGTTGCTTGTGCTTTAAATCGCCTTCTTTTTATCGCTTATAGCAACAGTTTTTGTTTTTTTTTCTAATTTTCTTTTTGCCAAAAAAAAAACAACAAAACAAAAATGCTCACTTGTTGCTGAATATGTTAAAACGGATGCTGATAAAGCAAAAATCTTCAAAAAAAAAAAAAATAATAAATAAATAAAAAGCGACTAGGGTGGGCGATTAGAGGAGAGATAGACAATACGGCGACGTAGCTATTCAATGGGTGGAATGATGGTGACAGGCTGATGATGTTCGTGTAATCGGCGTGGTTGGTGACAAAGCGACTTTTGTGTTAATAATAACGGAACCATGGTGATGGTGGTGACATGGCGACATTATTATTTTCGGGGTGTTGGGGCAATTTTGGGGAGATTTTTTTTCTTTTGTTTCTATTTTCTCGCATCTTCACCAAAATGACAACAGCTGTGCACGTATAAAACTGTTCGCACTGTTTAACAGTGAAATCGCCATACTGTTGCTCTGATTTAAAGTTTTTAACCTTTTAGCCTTTAGTTTTGTTAATTCCTTAGACGCCACACAATTATAAAAAAAAAATACTCTGTGGCACAATCAACAAAATTTTGAAACGAAATTTAAAGATTTGAAAGAGATAAAAGAAATTAAACCACGAATTATCCCTGAAGCGTTTTTCGTGTTTTTTACTTTGCACTCGCCTGACTTTCATTAAATTAAAAAACTGCGTGCTGAATTTACAACGCTGATTAATACGCAACAAGAAATTTGAAGTTTACATGAGGACGGTCAAAAGCACACAGCATCGGAATACATGAATAAAGAATTAATGAGTTTTGGTTTCTCCTTGTTATCTTGCTTTAACGAGTTAAACCGAGATAATGGGAGAGACGACTTTAATCTCACATTAAAGACCAAATCAATAACCAAAGTAAATTTATTACTAGCAAAAAATAGATAAGGAAAATTCCATCAAGTGATTTCTATCTAAAAATATAAAAAAAAGTTTGTTGCTATACGCAACGGAAAATAATGAAACGGCAGAAAAAAAAAAAAAAATAGAAAAAAAGAAGCCAAGAGGCTTAAACAAATCAACGACACCCACTTGTTGTTCGTAATTCTGTGTAAAACATGGTGCTATTTTCCGACATTGATAACACTGTCGCCAATTTTGTAATATTGCCAATGGTTTTGACTATTAAACAACCCAACCACCCACTAATCTAGACGCTGTAATTTACAGTTTTTTCTTTTTATTTTTCCTTCAAGTAAGTGAAACGACCCTGTTGCTACCATCGACCCAACAATTTCCATTCATCGTTTAACGACAACAATGAAAATTTAATACAACCATCCACCCACTCACTCGTTTAAATTTTATGTTGGGTGTTTTATAAAAATTAAATTTTATAACGCGGAAAATTAAAAAAAAAATCCGCGTGAATGGGATAAAAATACTAAAAACCGTGTAGGCGGGCATACGGCGATAAAAATAAATTTTTATGGCAATTGGTCGGAAGGAGATTGTTAATGTTTTGACTTACAAGTGGATAAATGCTGTACGGCCAGGTGTTTTGCAAAAGCTTTTAATTTACAATTTAGAAATCGAAGAAGAAATCGGTGTTTTGGGATAAATAAATCAGGAACGGAACAGACAACAGTCAAGCGGTAACCACAATATGTTGGATTTGTGTTAATGAAACTGAAAGTTATGTGGGTTCGGTTTTATCACCTAATAATCAGGGTAAATAATTTTATGTTTGTTTATATAAGGGGGTGAGTAGTGTTGATCTCACAAGACGTCATCACGTGCTTTCATTGCTATTTGTGTGCTGATTCAAGGCGTGGGTGTGTGCGAAAAACTGTCGATGTTGATAAAGATGCTACAGATTATCATAAATTGTTTACCATTCTGTCTGTTGTTTTGTTTATTTGCACTTTGTAACAATACGTTGGGCGTTTGATTTGCGTTGGTTTTTTATTTAAAGCTTTTTTCTATGTTTAGAAAAATCTTTTATTACGGCTAAAAATAGAATTTTTTCTTTTGCTTTATAATAATTTCTGCGTCAGAACTATTTTTTTTATCAGCTGTGTGTTTATAATTTTTAAAACATGCCACAGATTATTAACCAAGAAGACGACACAGTTGAACTGTGAGAGAAACTTTCACAATAAGGATAATAATATTAGCTGTCCTACGTTATTATTCCTACGTAAAATGTTACGTTGAGGGTGGATTTAGTTGTCTTTTTAAAGATAAATAGTTTTTACTGAGCTAAAAATAAATTTTCCTGTAGCCTTTATTACGTCAATTTAAAATTATTACAGAAAAAAAAATCGGTTTGATACACTGCGTTTTATTTTTCGTATTACTATGCGCATGACGTCATAGAGATTTAATTAAACATCTATTTTTAAACATTAAATAAGGTGGTTAAAGGGGTAAAAATCTGTGTTTTAAAAATTTTATTGAAACCAGCTGATTGCACTACAAATTGCATAATTAAAAAAAAAAAAAAATATTTGATAAGAGACAAGGAAAAACAATTGATTACATCAACAACAGCTGTGTGCTGTGTGTCGCTGTCATGTTTGACAAATGGAACAAATCCAGTGAATGCATAAATTATAAAAAAAAACAAAAAAAAAAAAACAATATTTAAATGTGTTTTGAAATGTGGATAGAAAAATGCATTTGGCGGAATTACAACAGTAGCGAAATTAAATAATAAAAACAAGAATGAAAGAAAGGTGAAGCTGAAACTGCATCAATACACACACAGAGCCCGTGCCTGATGACGATGATATTGGTTGCGCATTGTCGCTATTGTTTTTCCCTTGTTTGATTTAATTTTTATTCTCTATTATTATTGCATTTGGTAACAATTGTTGAGACATGATGACATAAAATACTACCGACTGTGGGAAGCTATTTTTCGCTATAGAAATATTTTTTTATTGACGACATTTTACAGTGAATAAAGCAACCAGAAAGGTCACATTTTTTTTTGTTTGTCTTCTTTATCTATCAATTCGTGATTTACATAACACAGAAGGTACTTTAGCGTTTCACAAAACGAAAGAATGCAGAATTGAGTAGCTAAAGTAAAAATTTTTTTATTTTCTTCTCTACTTTTCCACTGTTCTCACGTTTATTTGAAATAAAAAAATATTTATTTTTAAAGCTTTTATACTGCTCATGCATATAGAATGAGCTTTTCTATTGTTTTCTATACGTTTCCAGTATTTCTGAAGATTTAGTGCAGTTAAAACTGAATGAAACGTAGCAATTAGTCAGAGACAAAGGGATTAATTAATCGATTTAATCGTTCTAGAAACGAAATGACTTTACTTAGCTGTAATTAAGCTGAGAAAAAACTTTTTTTTTGTTTGTAATAGACTTGGATACCTGACGTTTAAATCAGTGTTGAGCTAATCAAAACACGTGTTTTGGAGAAAAAAATTTCACCATAACAACGAAACGAAACGAAACTAAAGCGAAGTAAAGTAAAGAAGCAAAAACCAAGATAACGATCATGGTCACATTAATAATTAATTAATACACCGGTGACCATGTGCATCACGATTAAACAATAAATTAATTAATTATTGCAGTGTTTAGGTAGTGAAAACAAAAAAAAAATGTTTTTGTCCTCCAAACGGCTAGCCACATTTAATAAAAAAATTTTTTTTTTTTTCGTTTGCTGTTTGCTTTTTCGTTTTTTTTTGCTGCTTTGACGTCTATCAAATAATTAAAAAACACTCCAGGAAGTCTTCTCTAATCTTATCAGTTATAAAATTTCTTTGTTTTCTTTTTTTTTTTTAATTTATTTATTTACTAAGACTAGGTCGCACTTATAACACAGAGCCATGTTTAGCCAGCTACGATTAGAGTACGAAACGAAAACGTTTTAACCGGCGTTTTGCTTCTTTTTTTTCGTTGATTAGAATTTAATTATTATTTCTTTTTTGATTGTCAAATAGTTTTGTCAAACCTTTTTCTGATAATAATTTTTCGTGTTTTCATATCCGCTAGACCGATCGTTTAATTAAATCCATTTAATGGTATAAAGGGGTAAAGCAAAGGCAATGATGCACTGATATCAGTATCGCTTGTGTTGTGTGTGTGTGTGTATGCATAGGACGTCCGAAAATAAATACAGAATTTAATCTGTGTTCCGCCTTTTCTGTGTTATTTTTTGTTTTCTTTTTTCAAAATTAATCAGCAAAAACCTGAACAAAACAAGTCGTACAGGGATTATAAAGCGAAAATTTAATGGACAAGATAACGAGAGAACGCTAATTGATAAGCGCATTTATGATGCTTTACTTCCGGTTAAACAAAGTGAAGAAAAAAAAAAAAAAACATTTAATGCGATAAATTAAAAACTAAATCCGTGTTGGGCAGTTTGGTTAGAAATTTTCAAACAACTAACACGCCCAACATCGGTATTTTTTGCTCTTATATGCAGAAAAAATAAAAAAAAATTATTTTCTTGATATGCAACTACTTCCTGATAGATATAGAAACGCAACAACAATAACAACGACCAAGAAGTACTTGGTATCTGGTACAGTGAAACAGCGAAAGCAAAACACAATGCAAAACCGGTTAAAAAAACATTTGATTGGTTTTTTACGGTAGAAGAAAATAACAAAAAAAAAACGAAAGAGTTTTTTGGCCTCTTACGCACACAGTTAAAAGCTTTAAGCTTTCCTATGATTAAATCAAAAACACCAAAGTCGTTATAAAAATGAAATAAACATAAAATTGGATCACACCTGTAGGAACGAAAAAAAAAGAAAAGAAGGAAATACGTGAAATACGTCTCGTGGTTTGTGAAAAAAAAAATGTATTTATTTTTTTAGGACAATAAACTCTTTATTAACGTTTTTAATTAATTAATTTAATTAAAACATAATTAAAAGCAGCAGCAACAACAACAGCAGCTTTTTTTATTTTATTTATTTTGATAAAAATTTAATTTGAATTTACATTTGGTGTAGACTGACTTCCTTCCTGCCTTCTATATTTAATTCTTTTTTCATTTCTTTTTATTTTAATATTTTTTTTTTGTTTGTTCGTTTCATTAAGCTGTAATAACCTGTCATAATTTTTTTCTTTTTTTAATTATGATTCTTGGCCACCGAGACACAAAAGACAATTCTGTGGCGCTTTATAACCGACAAACGTTCAACTAAAAAACCGACAAACGTTTAAAAATTTATGCATTAAGCTTTATAGGCATTGTTTCTACCCTTAAACGATCACCTTATGACTCCTGAAACATAGCGATTTCCCCCAAAACCACCAAAAACCTCAACCTTCCACCGAAAACAACATCGAAAAATCTGCTCAAAAAGCAAACCGATCACACAATCAATTAATCCACGTGTGCTTGCAGTAAAATAAAAAAAAAATTTAATTTATAATTAAGAAGACATCGTCAGCTATAAAAATAAAAATTTATTTCCAAAAACCATAAAAAAGTTTCAACTTTTACAGTAAAATATAAAAAAAAAATAATTTTTCCAACACGTTTTCGAGTAAAATTAAATCAAAACGAATTAAGAATAAAAAAAAATAATAATAAATAAATAATAATAAATTTTGAGGAACACCTGAATACGTAAAATAATTTTCCCGAACAAAGTTTGGTTAGTAATGAATCGAAGTGCAGCCACAGAATAGGCAAAACGCGACTGGACAAAACGCTTAGCTATTCGAAAGTCACAGCAAAAAAATAAATAAAAAACGCAACGAAAATTCCTTAATCCACACGGAATAACGGCTTAAACAATAAGAAAACTTAAATTAAAAAAAAAAAAAACTAAAACATGTTTTATGACATTTTGGAAAGAAGCAGAAAAAAAAAACCTAAATCACCTTGACTTACTCGACTGAAATTAAACGAAATAAATTTATTCAATGAAAAAAAAAAATGTTTCTCTTTGTATTTGTTGTTTGATAATAATAAAGCTTTTCGTGTGCTTTTCGTGTATACAAAAAAAAAACAATTAATGGTGTAAGTCTGACTAGACTACACCATTAGCTGCTTGATTGTCGCATACCGGTGCCGGTGTTAAATGAGCAAATGCCAAACGAGGTAATTAATTAAGAAAAAAAAAAAAACTTTTTTTTTTACCTGTCTTGCTCCTCGGCTATTACGAAATGTTATTTTTTGTGAAATGGTATAGAGATTAGATGGAAATGTTATGAATTAATTACCTGGGACTAGGTCATTCGAGGCAATCGTAAAACTACTTAGTTGGTAAAGGATGATAATTACATCAGCATTTACCATAGAAATACAAACGATTTATAACGAGTTCCGGAAGACAACTGGTATTAAGTAAGCTTTCTTAATACGTAACTAGGTATTTACGGTATTAACATTAGGATTAAAATATTTATTAGCAATAAAACTAAACTAAATGGGTTTACGCTAGTCACTCACCATAATATTGGTTTAAATGTCTTGAGAACACACAACAAATCGAGATGTTAAATCTCCATGAACTTTAAAACAACACGAAATCTCGTTGTATAACAAACAGAAAATAATATTCTGTCACAAAATTTATTTATTCAATATAAATCGGTTTCGTAAATGGACTACGATTTACGATTAAAATAAAAAAAATACAGAAAACCGGAATGAAAGGGTTTTCAATTCGTATCAATTGGAAAAAGGTCAAACAATTCCAGTTTACCGCTGATCGTTTTGTTACTTTTTTTTGCAATCATACTCTGTGCCCACGGTTTCTCTTATTTTTTTTTAGTTTCTAAACTCAGAAGTTGAAAGATCTATCTATGGACTAGAGTAATCCGGATGAAACTCCGGAGAAAATTGTTAGAATCACAATTTATGATCATTTCAGAGAGGTCGTAACTCGAAAAATAAATTTTTTTTCGACTAAACTCGTAGAACACGATTTCTGTTGTTTCTACAGAATTTCAGGACATTTCAAAATTATCGAATATTCATCGAAATTTCAAAACAGGCATCAGACTTTTTTTTTGGAATTTATTACCGAAAAAAAAATTCCAAATTGACTGAAACTTGGTAGGAAAACAAAATCGAGTTTAATCTACGAGTTTCGTTGAAAAAAATTTCTTTCACGCGTTCCGGTGATTATAAGATCTGTCCACTGGTCAGAAAGTTCACAGTAAATTGCTTTCCCTGCACAATTAACGCTTTTATCGCTGTTTAATGTATGCGCTATTAATGCTTTTTGTTTTTTAGACTATTTAGAGAAAAGAGCAACAAAAAGAGCAACTAAAAACCACCATAAAAATAGAAATCATTTCAGCGTGTTTTTTATTTATTTATTTATTCATTTCGATTAATATGACACCAAATAAACACTCACAAAATAATAATAATAAATAATTAAAATAATAAACAAAAAAAAAAAGAAAGAAAAAGAATTTAGTGCACGACGATACAAAAAAAAAAAAAAATAGAAAAAAAATTAAAGAAACAAAACAACAACCGATAAAACCGCTAAAAAAGAAAATCCATAAAATTAATTAAAAAAAAAAAAAATATTTTTTTTCTGTTAAATATTCTAAAACCGAAGCTATTAAAAGTTATTTTTGGGTTTTTGGCTTTATCATTGTTATTCATGCAACGATGAGTAAATGTTGAAAAAAAAAATTATTTTATCTATTTACAGTAAATACTCTGGTTAATCGGTTACCAGGTAATCCGGATGTTTTATAATCCGGTTTCGAATTTAACTTATTAGCAAAATTGTGGAAAATGTTTAGCGAATTGATTTACAAGCTGTGGTGAACGTTAAGTAAAGTAATTAGCGGACTTTAAGTCATTTTCTAGCCGACAATCAATTTAAAAAAACATTTTAATAAAACTCCTGAAATTTACAGTTCGGTAAAATGTCTCGAAAATAATCCATAACAGACTCTTAATTTTATTCCTGAAAGCTATTAAGTCTATTAAGTCATTTAAATAATAAGTGAATGACTTCAAGACACAGTACAGCCAATATAAAAAAGTCATTTGCAAGCTAACATCCAATTAAAACCCCAGAAATTTACTGTACAAGACAAATTCCCAAAAATAATACATTAGCGACTTAAATATCTTCTGAAAAAACCGTAATAAATCGAATCGAAATTACTCTAACCATTCATTAAATTTTTTTTTTAATTTCCGTTAAAACAGCAAATTTTACAGCAGATTCTAATCAAAAAAAATTTTTTTTTAATTAATTAAATAATTTATCTCGAAATTAAAAATTATAATAAGTCAAGGTCATTGCTATTGTTTTGTTGTTTAATTATTTTCGCTGAGTTCGTTTTCTCTGCGAAAATTTCTCGTTTAATTCACAGTTAAAAAAAAAATTTACGTGTAATTAGAGTTTTGGGTTGAAATAAAATTGTTTTTTGTGTGGCGGCATTTTGTGTGCTTAGAAGTGATTTACTTGAGAGATCACTAGATATTCCAATGTGCTTAGCATTCAACACTCATTAGAGTGTAATAAATCATACAAAAACCGATTAAACAATAAAAATTCCAACTCACGAAAGAATTTTTCGGTTTTATTAATTAAAAATTTGTGATTAAACCGAAAGAACGCAAATTAAATTGCATAATAAACTGTAATAATGATAATATATCCGGTCGAGGTTATTATGATAAACGTATAATATTACAAAGCTTACTTTACTTAAGTGAACTCACAGTTAAGCGTACTTTTATGCTAGCGAAAAAGTATTCATTAAAAAAAAATAAAAAAAAACGAAAGGAAAATGAAGCAAAACGTAACCACAGTACAATGACTTTGATTAGCACGTTTTAAACATATATTTTTATTTTTTATTTTTGTAAACACAAAGCGTCAAACCAATAATAAATTTCATTTATGATAACAGTAGAAACAGGGTGCAGTGGGTGGGTAACATAGAAAATTAGTAAAAAAAAAAAAAAATCGTTCTTTCAAGCAGACAACAAAAAAAAAATAAAAAACTGCTCCAATCTCGTTGGTAAGGACTGTGTATTAATAATTTTTTTTTTTTTTTCATTTAATTTTTTAAGTAGAATATCAATGTTGCAATTGCATTAAAAAAAAAAAACAAAAATTAATATTTAATTTAATTTAAAAGTAAGCAGAAAATAACAACAAAGTAGAAAATGGCAAAAAAAAAAAAATTAAAAACGACAAAGTGCAACCACAAAGTGTAAAGTGTGCATTATAGACAAGATAACGCCGATAATAATAATTTTTAATGCTAGTAGAAGAAGAAGAAGAAGAAGAAAACTTTATTAAATAATAATTTTAATTTTGAAAATTTGTTATCATTCAATGACATTCAAGCTAATAAATTACTTTGTTTTACTGTTGCTCATTTTTTCATTTTTTTTTTTAACGCATTACTGTGCATTATTTGCACCGAGTACAGACAGCAATTAACCCTCACCTTTCTAATTATAAATTTTTATTTTTATTTTTTATTAATTATTATTATTACGTGCGTGTGTTTGATTCTTAATTTTAATAGCTGATAATAAGAACAAAATAGAAGAAAAATTGAGAAGAAGAAGGAAAAAAAAAATTATTATTAGAGAGATTAACGATTTATTTCTTACATAATAACAGCAGGGAATTATTGTGTAATTAAATATTTTTTCCAGTGATGCGAACCACGGTTTATCGATGCGAATATGTAAAGACTTGAAAGACGCAGCTAAAGCGATTACAAAATTACCGAAAAGTTCATTAAAACGTGAAAAAAGTCAGACAGTGTTTAAAGCATACAGTGGCAGATCAATAAAATAACACCAATTACGTACTAATTTCCAACGCAATGACACAAACATAACCCCACAAAATAGCTACCATAATCCTAATCTCTGTCAGTTACTAAAAAAACAAACAAATCGGTTTACAACATTGAATCGGTTATAATAGGCGAATGTGTTAATTAAATTTTTTAATTAAAAGGTAAATTAATTGGATTTTTATTCGTTTTTTCTTTTTTTTTTCTACACTACTTTAGTTTAATTGTTGCCGTTGATGAGTGATTTGTTGATTTACATTCGTGTGTTTTTTATAAATAAATAAATAAAGGAAATTGTTTATAAGCAGTTTCCTTTCGATAATTATTATAAATAATCAACGATGTTATCTTCCTTTATTCAAAGATAAGAGAGACAGAGAGAGAGAAATAAATAAATCAATCAGGTGTGGCTGATAAGTACACGGGTGCACTTGCTATAACCATTGACAGCTAGCTATAGCAAAAAAAGTTTAATTAACAGAAAACAATAAATTACCGGCTTGTTTTGGTGTTTTTATTGCGGTTTTATTGTATTAAACCGATAACCTGGGTGACAATGACAATATTTGTGGTTTCAACAAGTTATTTAAACCGAATCAGTGGATAACCACAAGTATTAACGCGCTTCTACTGTATAAATACAAACTTTCAAACTTTCTTAACCGGCTTAATTGGTTATTTGGTTAATTTTCGCTTTAAACCAAAAAAAATATTTATTAGCAAGAAAGCCAGAGAAAATGCTATAATTAGTGAAATAATAATAAGACCTGGCCTAACGGTCCGGTAACAAAAAAAAAATAATTTTTTTTTTGTAAAGAATTTTAATCAAAGTGAAAGATAAGAATTTTATTTTATTTTATTTTATTTTTTCTTGATTTTGGTTGTTGTATAAACGAGTTTAAAATTCCACAAAATAAATTATTTTTTATCGATTGGATCTAACATCATTGGAGGTTTTTTTATTTTCGTTTCCAATGACTGAACCGATCAACATCAAAATAATTTTTTTTCTCTCTCTCTCTTAATTAAAAATTTATTATTTTCGGGGCTGTACCGTAGTACTGTAGCCGAACGAAATTGCTGGTAAAACATTATTTATTTTAAAAAGTCTTGTGAGCAGCAGCAGCAACTGCAGAACTGACGTTGATCGTTTAATCCAGCAATGGATACTTTACGTTACTTTCCCCATTGATTTTTTTGTTTTCTTATTATTGCGTTGAGATTTGGTGACACGCATGCGAATGGGAATTAAAATTTAATTGTCCAAAATAAATACGAATCGATGTGCAGGAAATAATATCCGTGGAACTATGCTATGCTGTTTCGCTCTAACTTTTTTGTTTGTTTTCCAAGATAAATAAATTAACGAAAAAATTGATAAACAAATTGCCAAACAAGAAAACATATCCTGATTGCAGAGTGCAGCACAAATAATAATAAAAAAAAACCAACGAACGAACGAGTTACGGCTTACCGAGAGCAACACGCAACAAAAAACCAACGAAGATTTAGCAAAAAAAAAAAAAAAAACCGGCAAAGATATAAATCCTGTTGCTTAACAGCGAAAACAGAACAAAACAAACAGAATCAAAAAAAAAAAAAACAAAATCTTCATACTGGTTGTTTGTTTAAAAAAATTCTCTTCCCGATTATGTAAGCCAAAAAAAAAAAAAAACCGCAGCACGAGCCGAAAATTGAAAAAGAAACGAAAAAAAAAAAAGAAAGATAAAAACGCCACCAGCAGCCGTACCAGAGTAGAAAGAAAAAAAAATCTAAAAATAAAATTACTGTAATCAAGCGGAAGGGCCAAAATGTTACAAAATGAAAAAGACTGAAATTGATAAGACTCTCGTATTTTGTTTCATCGTTTTATTCCGTTTTGATTTTCTATAAATAAATTTCTTGGGAATCAAACGCATATTTCAGCGTGATGGAAAAGCACAAAAATTCCATCTATAACCTGCAAAACCCACCATCATGTAAATTCACTCAGATTTAATCTCATTTACCTTAAATAATTCTCTTTACGCTCATAAAATAATTAGTCGCTAAGTAAATAATTAACCAAAAAAAAGTGAATTCGTCCATTAAAGCTTAATAAAGCCGAATTCTGGTTGGCGTTTCGAAACAAAAACAAAAAAAAAAACCGTGAGAACAGAAACAAAAGCAGGAATAATTGAAACGAAAAACAAAAGCAGTAAAATTAAAAAAAAAAAATAAAAAATGGTGAATAGGAGCAATAAGACAGGATGACAGATAGGTAAAAGTGTGATGATTTTATTCTCATTCAAACTAATAAAAAAAAAAAAAAAAATTCTAATCAAAATGCAAAAGTAGATTTAAGACACAATTTCGTTGTATGTACTTAACGCTGTTAAGTAACATTTAAATATTGGCTCTCACGCACTTAAGTCAGTAGTAAAATCAGTAAATAATTAATCCAGTAATTCCTGTATACAGAAAGAAATAAAGAAATAAATTTTTAACTTTTTGTGTGTCGAGAATTTGTAATTCAACAAACAACGATAATTACGTCATTTAAAAATAAAAAATTCATTCATTTATGACTTGTGTACGTTTTGCTGTTACATTACCAAACCATTACCAAACATTAATAAACCCTATAAAGTATCCACTGGCGTTGACGGCAATTATAACCAATTATCGCGCATTTAAAACGATTGGAAATTTATAGCCAACGATCGTTTGTAATAAAACACAAGACTAAAACCGATCATCACAATGCAGTGACACCAAAGTCGATCATCATCATCATTGTGGTATAAAATTCTTTCTAATTCACTTTTTTAGTTTTTTTTTTTTGAATTTTATTTCTTTTAACGATGCATATAAATTAGTTTATTTTCAACCATTAACCACATTAAACCACATTAAAGCCAGTGGAAGCAAAATAACCAACGAATAAAGCTAAAAAAAAAAAAATTAAACATTTCTTGTTAGCCACATTTAAGACATGAAACGAATAAATAAATAAATTAATTAAATTTTTTTTTTAATTTATGTTCTCTTAATTAATTAATTTTTTTTTTTGGTTTCTAATCTGATTAGGCAGACACACACAAACATAGAGAGAGATAGATTTTTTTTTTAATTTCAATTATCAACAGCAGGTAAAAGGTAAAAAAAAAAATTATTTTGTTTACAAAGTAGCATCGAGTACTTGTTTCACGTTGTAATACTGGCGCTAGCACTTAGAATAAAAACTTTATAAAGTGGAATTTTAGTACTTAGTGTACTAAACGAATATACTTCGTGTTTTAGATCGTTTTTCTTCCCTTTAAATGACAAAATTTAAAGTTTTTAGTACAAACAACCATTCACTGTAATTTTTACACGATTTAATGTCTTCATTCCGTCAATTACGACAATTAATTAAATTAAATTAAAAAAAAAAAAACACCAAAATAACACAAATCAATCATTAATTGACTAACAGAAATTCAGATTCATCAGATTCTGCTCGTTAAACGAGGCACAGAAACGGCAAAGAATTCTTTGGTTATTTAAATAAAAAAAAAAAATCAAATCAAAAACGAGAAAAAAAAACGCAGTTATTTCGTCACTGTAGAGAGGTAAACAAAAAAAAAAAACAAAAAAATTATATAAATCTGTGGAGGAAAACACTGATCGCATACAAAATAAACACACAGAAAAAAAAATCAAAATTTTAACGCGAAGCGACACAACACAACAGGTGAATAACCTTCAGACATTTAATGTTTTTGTTTTGGTTTTGGTTTTTTTTTTTTTTATTATTCAGTTTAGGCACCAGCGATGTATTATACACATCGAGGATTTCTTTTATTAAGGTGTTTGCTGCTGCTGCTGTTGTTGTGGTCTTTTCCCCCAAACAAAAAAGAAACAAATCGCTTATAACACAACCAGGTAAAGAATTTAATTTGCTTCTTCAACATTTAATTCTTCTTTTGCTTTTTCTTCTACTTCTTGCTGCTTGCTTATTAAATCTATCATATGGTTTAGCTTATTAATACACAACAACAACAGCAACAACAACAACAACAAAAAAGCACAAAAATAATAATAAATAAACGAATAAAACCGTCAAGCTGGTCGATTTTTGGGTTTTGCTTTTAAATAATTTCGAACCGTTGAGTGTTTTTCGTTTGAGATAAATTCTTGTTTCAAGAGAAATTTTGTTTTATTAATTATTCTAATAAATTTAAAATTTTTTATTAGTTTAAATAATTGAAAAGGGTTCTTTGGATGGTGGTTCGCAGGTTTATTAACCATTCAACGATAATATTAAGCTGACTCCACTGTGCATTTGTAATAAACAAAAAAAAAACAAAAATCGAAACAGGTAACAAGAAAATAAAATTTCTGGCGACAAATCAAGATTCGATTAAAAAAAAAAAAAGCTTTTTTTTTAATCTCCCTTTATTGAGGTATTCGAGGTTGAATTTATTCTTCTGTAATAAAAATCCGATTAATAAAACTTTGAATTTGAGACAAACCGAAAATTTAATTGCATTTTTTTGTTACCAGGGGTTTTTTTTTTTTTTTTTTGGTCACGTCTAGCCACAGAAGAATATTTTTTGTTTGTTTCTGTAGGAATAAATTTTTTGAAACGTAAAACGAGTTGATTCAGCCCTGCAAAATTACTTTACAGCTTTATTAGTCAATAAACAAATATGATAAACGATTAGTGGCTTCAAACCGTCATTAAATACCGAAAAATAATTTTAAAAAAATTCCGCTTGTTCCATGGTTTTTTTGGTAATAAATTCAAAACGAAAAATGTTCGTGGTTGCGGTCCAAACGGTGACTAACTAAAATTGTCACTAAAACTTATGTTACGTCGCGGTTTTTAATTATTTTTATTATTATTTAACCAACATGATCCCTGTAGATCATTCAGCAAGCGAACCCACTGAGTCTTGTTTTAACAGAAAAAAAAACAATTTCCTCCATTGCCATTTAGTTCCTTCAAATTTCATTAAATTGACAGCGAGTTGCAAGCAAAGCAATAAAATAACAACAAAAAAAAAATTAATTAACACAAAAACTACAATAAAACTGCGACTATTGTCTGCATATACCAGGAGTGTAAAATGGAAAAAAAAAATTTATTAACAGATCGTAAAATTAATGTTTCAGAACCGTACGACGCAATAACCAAGGTAAACAAATGTACGCTGAGTGCAAAAAAAGCAGAAAAGAAACATAGAAGTATCTGCGAAACGAATTTTGTAATCGGAAACTAATTTGTTTTATAACATTTTAGTGGACTGAAAAGGTGTTAAAATGCAAATTAGTTCAATTATAGGCAGAGGTAACCTTTGAAATACTGATTAAAAAAAAAATAAATAAAAACAGAAGTTTTCAAATCGTACAAATGGTAACAGAAGTACAAGAGGCTTTATCGCTACTGTTTTTCGTTTTTATTTTAGTACCTTTTAAACGTTTTTTTTTGCTGTTTTTAGTACAACAATACAGTGTTTTAGTACTTATGTGTACTGAATTTATAAAAAGACACATTTTCGCTACAAACAAACCACAACAAAAACGTTTTAAATTTCAATTCACGTTTTTTTTCGTTATCAAATTTTTTTGTTTTTGATTCATCTGAGATGTCATCGAATTTTTTGCTTTCCAGGCAACGTGATAACTTAAGCAAAAGATACACAGAGGCTGATAAGACATACAAAAAAGCATTACTCTCTCTCTTGGTCTCTCATCATCAAAATCATTTTTTTTCGGTTATTTCGGTTAGGTTTTTGATTTTGCATGAGAAATTAATTTTTATTTTTGTTTGTTTGTTTTCTTTAGCGCGTAAAAGCCGTTTACATACATACATACAGAAATATTAAGAAATATAATTTTTTTTATTCAATTTTATTATTTAAAAATCAGTGGAAACAACAAGTCAAGTTCAGGGACAAATGTTTTGTTGTTTGTATTTTTCATTTCTGTTTGTGTTTTTTTATTATTTATTAAATAAATATGTTCATATATATATATATATATATGCTGTGTTCATATATGGTTGGAAAAAGAAGAAACGTATATATATATACTACATATATACAAGAAGAAAAAAAAATTGTGTAAATAACAGAAATAAATAAATACGAATAAAGCAAACACAAAAGGTAATTATAATTTGCATGTCGTTCGCGCAGATATAAATGTTTTTTTTCTCTCTGTTTTTTTTTTTTATTATTTTTATTATTTTTTAATTAATTAACGCTTTTCATGTTTCTTTTCTTTTTTTTTTTATTGAAGATTTTTTTATTTTCTGTTATTTATTGTCATAATTTATAATAAATCAAACATGAACGTCTTGTTGATCGGAGTCAGACAGATTTTGATTAAAACACGAAAAGAAGAATAAAAACAAAAAAATAACAGAAAAATTTATTCAAGCGATCGCTGAATAAATAAAAATTTTAATTTTATTTTTTAGTACATTAATCAAAGATAAAAACATCGATGTTTAGTGTATTTTCATCGTGTTTTCTGTATAATTTCAGTTTAAATAAATTAACAACAGAAAATCTATTTTCAGGAAAAAGTTATTTTCTTTTAGTACATGAAAAATATACAAATCAACGTTATTACAAAGTTTTTGTAATTTTAAACTAAATCAAACGTGCAGGAAATTCAATTTTTAAATTTATATAAATGAGGATCGAGTATGATTCATTTTTAGTGAAATGATAAGAAGAAAATCGCGATCGCGATCAATACGTTTGATCATTTTCTAATATTAATATAATAAAAATACACGAAATTAACTAGCAACATCTAATAAAAAAAACGTTAAATGCGATAAAATAAAAAAGTCAAAATGCAATCAAAAGCACCTCTCACTGACCTTATTCAGTGAACACGCGGTGATCGCAAAAATGAATAAAAAAATAATAAAAATAAATTATTTGTTACGTTTGTTAACAGCAGAAAAGTGGTGGTAACGACCCGGCAACAAGATTACTTTGATTAATAAAATGTTGAACAGCAAAATACAAAAAAAATAATTATTGAAAAAAAAACAACTTCCACCTCCGCACGATCGACAAAAACCGCGTGGCATGATCGCGCTGAGTAGAAAATTTTATTTTTTTCTATATTTTTTAAAAATCATTTTCACTGGAGTAGAGGAGAAAGACTTTTCACTATTCTTTCATTTATTAATAATTTATTTCGCAATTGGTACAGTTTTTTTTTCTCTTTAAGCCAGATCATGTTCTGTTCGACGATGATTGATCTTTCTGCGTTGTTTGGTTTAATTAAATAAATTTTTTTTTTACTTTCAACATGACGGTGTGTTTTAGTTTTGTATTTTTTTTATTATTATTATTATTCAAACGGAATATAAACGTGAAAGTAATTAACTCAGGAAAAGAGAGAGAAAAAAAACTAACTTTTGATCGTGAAAGCTATAAAAGGTATTGAAGGCTGAAATATTATAACAAAACTTTGTACGTTTTTTTTTTTTGTTGTTATTAATGTAATAAAAACTCCCACAAACATTTAATTTTTTTTTTATTTAAATAAAAAATGTCCATGGTTAAATAAGAGTTTTCGTTAGGCGTGATCTATCCTTTAGTACCGTGGAGATCACTTAATTAAAAAACATTTGATTGGTTGATCACTTACCACAAAAAACAAATACTGTGCTAGCTTAATTTTAAGAAGCTTTAATCCATAAAACTTGTTACACATTTTTTCCGGTTTTCGAAGCGAATTCTAACAAATCTTAAATTTTTCATACAAACCCACAAATATTTTTAATTAATTCTATCTGAGAATAACGAGGAATTAAAATGAGCAGCAAATAGAAAAATAATAAAAAAATTGAAGTAAAAAATTAAAAACGATCCAATTCCCCATTCATCATGCTTTGGATTTGATTTAATTAATTTTTAAATGAATGAAGAAGAATTTTTGCCCTCTTCTTTCTACAAATCTTCTTCTACTTTTTTTTTAGTTTAATTAAAGTTAACGAATTGATGCACTCACCTGTAAAGAAATAAAACAAAATGAAAAAATTAATTATTTTTATTTAGTTAATTGATTAATTTATTAATTATAATTTGACATTGATGTATGGAATTAATTTTTGTTTATTATTTTAATAATTAACAGAGATGATTGTAATTAAATTTTATTTATTAACTTAAGCCGCTTTAATGAGCACTTTAAACAGGTAATAAATAAATATTTTTTATTTTTTATTTTCTCTCTTGCTGTTGTGGAATGAATAATAACGAAAGATCACTAAGTCAACATTCAAGTTGTTTTTTTTTTTGTATTTAATCTACTTAAGAACCCCACTGTACTTGATTTAATTTGTGTTTTTTTGTTTGTTTGTTTGTTTATTTATTTCCTATAGCATTAATTACTAATTCAAGTACTCAGTGTTGCATAGAAATTAAAAAATTAAAAATTCTTTATTTTTCGCTGTGTTTTCATTTACTGAATGAATTTGCAATTTGTTTGCCTTTTCTTTTGTGCATTCCTTCATTTTTTTTTTTAATTAATTAATTTTTTAAATTAATAATTAGGATCTGTATGAATTTATTATTTTGTTTGGTTTTTACACTGTTTTTACCTGCTTAGCTTAGTAAAAACACTGAACGAACATTTTACAGGTGGAAGAAGCAATTCAAAACGGAAAAATTAACTAAACCAGCTTGTGAATTTAGTTTATTAAAAAATTCTGAAATTTATTCGAAACTATCTAATTACCACTAGAAAATAGAAAAAAAAATATTTTTTTTCCTTTAAGTCCACCATGCATGGCTACCTAACCATGATATTATCTAGAGAAATAAATGTCGATTCTACGTTCTTCTTCAGTCTTCGTTATAACGACTAATTATTAGGGGATGCTAAACCTTTTCTTTATTAAAACTCATTTACTCAGTGTTTTAGAACATTTTTAGTACAGTATTATTAAATTATCACCTCATTACCACAGTTAAGTGTTATTAATGAGTTTATTACATCAAAAAAAAAAAATAATAATAATAATAACGAAAATAATAATTTCATATAATGAAATCATTAAGCTTAAAGTTCAGGTGAAGAAGAAATTGAAATAATAACGAATCAAAAAAACGAAAAAAAAAAAAACCCCGTTAAATTCGTATTAAAGTCAATTGCGTAATTTTATTTTTCTTATTTCTTTTGAACTATATTTAACTACATTTATTGAAATGTTAACCGATTTTGGCCTTTTTTATTCCATGTTTTATGTTTTTTTATATTTTGCTTAACACGCGCGCTACAAATAAAACAATCACCTTTCAGTCTTTCACTGTGACAGAGACATTCATAAATAAAAAAAAAAAAAATATTAAATAAAACCAACGAATGACAACAACTAAAGCAATGTTGCATTGATAAGCATAATTTATTTTAATTAAATAACATAATAATAACAGAGAAATACAGAGTCAAACTTTTTGATACGTTTCCGTGATCGTGAAGTAACTATTGACGATCATTTATTACGGTTCTATTACGGAATCGGGATATACCGATTAAAAAATCGTACGATCAAGTATTAAACCCCTAACGATCGTATTTTAAACTCGCGATCGTACGGTTTTATAAGGCAAAATAATCAAACATGCATAAGAAATAAATATAAAATGATAAAACACTGTACGATCATAGACAAAACACCTTTAAATCATAGATTAAATTATTTACGATCGAGGATCGCATGTTTGGTACAAAAACAACAAATAACGATTACCCATCGCCACTGTATACAAAAAAAAACTAAAAGAAAAAACAAAAATTTCAGCGAAGCAAAAAACCGGTCAACGTGTGTCATTTAAACATTCCTTCTGACTTCCTGGCTATAAATAATTTTTAAAAATAAATAAAATTTATTAAGTAAAGGAAAGCAATAATCAAATATTCCAAAATACTATAAATAATTAAAAGAAAATAATATCAAATTATGAATAAAAAAAAAATGAAAAGAAAAATAACTGAATCGCGGTAATTATATACCTTTTCCCGTTTTTTTTTTTCTGTGTTTTGTTTTTTTGTTTTTATTTTTATTAATTCGTCTTACTGTATTAAATTTTAATTAATAATATTAACAGCAAAAACAAACAGCAAACCAATTGTTTAATTTTTTTTTCATTCTTCATTCATTTCTATTTGTGTTTTGAATCAGAAAAGAAATAAAAAAAAAATTTCTTCATTCTTTCTTCATTCAGCAAAACTTTGCGGCTGTCGTATTTTGTTACCAAGACTTTTTTTTTTTTTAATTTAATTTTTCTTCTATTTTTATTATATTTTATTGTTGTGATTTAATTTTTTTTTTATTCATTTTTTTTTTTTGTATCCCATTCGCTAACTTTTAAAACAGAAAACTTTCTAAATCATAAAATATAATGCGACTATCGGTTAGGAATCTGTATAGCTGCTGTTGTTGCTGCTGCTGTTTGCTACTTTTATTTGCTATTTTAAGCTAGCTAATAGAATTTTGTTTGTTGAAGACTTTTTTTTTTTAGGTATCATAAGCTTTGCATTTTGGTTGGTTTATTTAATTTATTTGATTGATTATCGTCGCATGTACGGTGAGGTTAAACAACGAAATTTGTTACAAACAGCTAGAATATTAACAAAAATTAACTGTTTGTAATCGAATAATACTCAAATAACTCCCGAAAATAACCCTGAAAACTTTAAAAGTGAGTTTTAGTTTAATAAACGTTGCTATCACCAAACAGAAAAAACCAAAATAAAATCTCACTGCCATAAATTAATTAAGAAATTAATAAACAAATTAATAACAAAAAAAAAAAAAAGCTTAAATAAAAGCTTTGAAGCGCCATATACCAGTCAACAATTGTATTAAAGCTAAGCAACCAGGTAGCTACCGTCTCACAAAACTATTAGCAATTCCAATAAATTTAATTAAAAAACAAAGCAAAAAATTAAAATTTTAAATTACATAACGCACACACACAAACACACGTACATAAACCAAACAACACAACCGGTTGTTAGAAGAAATTTTATTAGAATTTATTGATTTAAATAACGAAAAATAAGAAAAAAAAAAATCTCGCGACAAGGACAACATGGTCGTAAATTCTCTATGCAATATTCAAAAAGTCTAAAGTCTGATTTAAAAATTTTTCTGTGCTTTCTGCTTAGAAATAAAAAAGATTGAGGCTGGTTAACTGGCTGATTGACTGGCTGGTTGGCTGATTGGCTTGCCTAGAGCAAAAATATTTTCTCGTTGATTGCAATTTTATTTTGCTATCGCGATTAGAGACTTATTGACGACGTATTGCTGCGCCTAATACAGTTTTTTTTTCTTTTCTTTTCTTAAATAATTTATTCGTTAGGTGTGTGTGTGTGTGTGTGAAGTAATCGTAAGTCAAAAGTTATTTATTTAAAATTTTGAGTGCATTGTAAAGTTTCTCGCAACACGTCGATTTACGTTTGTACGTACATTAAGCAAAAACCGATTCGTAATCAAATAATCAGATAGAAACGATCACAAATTAAATAATCAATAAAAAAAAATCAATAAAAAATTAAATAATTAAAAAAGAAAGTGAAATTTCATCAAGTTTTATTCATTAAATTAAACAGCAGAGAGAAGCAAAACGGAATCTGATATTTATGTGATTTTTATATGACTTCTGGTGTTATTTTAGCAATGTTATTCAGCTGCTTTATTCCAAAGCACATTTAAAAGCAAAATAAAAATTATCGGCAAGGCGAAACTAATCAACCACAAGAAAAGAAAAGAAACGAAACGAAACGTAACATAAAAAACACAGAAACAGAGGAGCTTTCTGGTTGCATTAAAACGTTTCACATGGATAAAGGCAGTGAAACAGTGAAACAAACATTGCATAGCTACCCAAAAAAGAAGAATTCCTCAATACAGGAATTTTACCTGTTCGTACCGAAGGCACCCAACATATAGCTATTAAGTGATTTCCTGCACTCAAAACCATTAATTTGTTTCGCATTAATTACCTCACAAAAAAATAAAAATAAAAACAATTTTTTTATCGCAAAAAAAAATTTTATTTTTAAAACAAAGTAAAAATTAATCAATTAATTAATTTATGAAACATACACACACACACACACACACAGCCACATAACTATATATAATTAATAAATCAAATTTTAATTTTAATTATTATTTTTTTTTTTTTAATTAATTTATCAGCGTAAACGGAAATTAAATGCAGGGCTGTGGCGATGTTTCGGTTTCGTTTTTGATGTGGCTGTGGCAAATGGGAAAATAGTTTTTGGTGTTTTGTGTGCTTTTGGGTGTTTTGCTGACAATAGTGACTGAAACACCGGGATTAAATTTGTTAACAATTATCACAAGCGCGTGAAACAATCACAGTCTGATTACAACTCTGATTAATTCCTCGACCGGCTCTGCTAGCAAAATAATAATAATTTTTTTTTTATCATAATTTTTAATTACATTAACTTACTTAACAAAAACATAAAATAAAAAAAAATAAAATAAAGAAAAGCAAAGCAAAATTCATGTGTGAAAATAAAAAAATTATTTTTTTTTAAATATTTATTGTGGTTCGGTTCTAATGTTGTAAGTTCTGCATGTTTTTTCCTATGTTTTATGGTTTTTTATGTTGTTGTTGTTGCTGCTGTTGTTTGTTGTTGGTTTTATTATTTTTCTAATTAAAAATAACAACAGCAGCAGCAACAGCAACAGCAGCAATAGAATAGAAACAAT
The DNA here is from genome assembly GCA_961205885.1 of Ptychoptera albimana. Taxonomy (NCBI): domain Eukaryota; kingdom Metazoa; phylum Arthropoda; class Insecta; order Diptera; family Ptychopteridae; genus Ptychoptera; species Ptychoptera albimana. Next base: position 1,899,270 of record OY540802.1, on the reverse strand, counting down.
TTAAGTACAAATATCGTGAGACACGACACAATGTTTAAAAAAAATATTTTTTATTTATTTGTTTATTTATTTATTATGAGTTTATTCTACATAACTTGCATAGCGACAAGACAAGACATGAAGAAGACAAATGATATTAATAAACAGAATACAGAAGAAAAAAATTTGTATTCACTGTGTTTTCATCAGCTATTGAGAGCAAGAAGATGATTTGCATTAGACTTTTTAAAGCTTTACGCTGCACACATTCATTTTCATTTATTCACCATATTTGGGACCGTGCACAATACCAAAAAAAAAAAAAAAACCAAAGAGAGCTAAAAAAAATCCTTTAAAAAAAGGTTCGTTGCTTCTTTTCCTTTACACAAAAATCACTTCAACTCTTTTGCTCATAAATGGTAAAAACAGCAATAATCTATCAACCTCCGCATTAAAATTAAAAAAAAAAATTGTCACTAAACAATAGAAAAACCTTCACCATGTTTTGTAATTTCGATAAATAGCATAACGCGGGTCTTAGCTGATTGCCTTTTTGCTCCTATTGTTTTGTTTAATGAAATTATTTTTTTTTTTTTTTTTGATTAACGCAAATTAAGTAAATAAACAGAAAGTTGTACAAAAAAAAAAGGTTACGCAAACCAAAATCAGGGCATATGCAGCAGTGAGTCAGAAAATTGATTCACGTATTATGAAATAACGAATTTTAGGTATTTTTTTGTGAGGTAATGTCGGTATTTACTGCAGTTTAATGACACAAGAATCTAAAAAGTTACCCAATCTAAGCGATAGAACATTTAAAAAATAACAAAATTCACGTCAACTGTGTCAAAGTGTTAATTCAAATAACACGAATTTTACAACTCAGCTTTACCAACACAGTTTGCGATTTTATTGCTTTCTAAAACCGAATTATTTTTTTTTTATTAATCATTAAATCTCTGTGAATTCTCAATAAAATGAAAAGGAAATTTGTCATAGGCGTACCAATCATACAGCGACAACAGTACAAAACCAAAACCAAAAAAACTGAAACGACTTTGCACGATTATTAAATAAATCGATCATAAAAAAAAACTTTTTTTTATTTACGTAAGCTTGATGGATTAAGCAAGGTAAAAAGAAAGAAAAATTCTCGTGAAAGCTAAACCGAACACTGCAGGATTGCCAGTAAAAATAAAAAAAAAAATGTTTAATCACGACGCGAAACTAAAATTTAAGCACAAGTATAGTACAAACTATAATTAGAGAGAAATCACTGTCATGCGCAGCAGTAAACAGTTTTTTTATTTCTTTCAAAAAATGACATAAATCCCCAGTCGCTTTTTAATCGTTACTAAATTCGTTTGTAAATCAAATTAAAGAATAAAAACAGAACTCAGACGCAAGCGTTAATTAAATTTTTTTTATTAATTTAATTAACTTAATTAGACATAACATGATTCAATTTTTTTTTTTTTTTTTTGGTTATTAAATTCTTGTTCATCGAACTTTTGAGATGAGATGGGTTGGCAGTTGTTTGACGCTGACGCATTTCGTTAGAAAAACAACAAAAAAAAAAATCAAAACAAGAAATTGTTGACCATCTGGATGAATCAAATTGGTTAAATGTGTTAATTAATTAAAAAAAAAAATGTATGCTGTTTTGATTTTAGCAAAAGGTTCGATGTGCAGCTTCGTTTTCTTTTAATTTAATTAGGCCACATAGCCAACAATCAAATGATGTAATGCGATGTGAAGAGGAATTAATTTTTTTTTTCTTTTTGCAGAATACTTGAGCCGATTTTTTGCGGATATTCACATTAAAATTAAAGAAGAAAACTAAATAAAATTGAATACAATTTGGATGAGAAGTTTTAATAAGAATTATGCCAATAAACTGAGTGTCTGTGCGGTTACGGTGCTTTCAACAGAAAACAGCTTAACGAAGAAAACAAAAAGTAATGAAGCAGAATAAACTAATTAACGCTATGAACCGGTAAACAATATTAATCGGTTGTTCCGGAGTTTTGATTAATACTCGGATTTGTGCACACTCTTGGATTTTCACTGTAGTATTCTTAACTCCAGACATTCTCTTGAAAGCTTGGACACTTTTTGATATTTCAACACTTTAACACGAATATGTCATTGGTTTTTCGATTTATTTCGTAAAATTCTCTGTTATCAGCGATCCAAAAAATTAAACAATGAAAAAAAGAATCCACAAACATAACCGGGAAATTTATGTATGCAAAGCAAGATCATAAACCAGATGGATTTAATTTTTATTTCCATAAATACAACATGAATTACTGATTTGTTCTTTTCTTTTTTTTTTTTATGATCATTTCTGGTTAATTTTTTTTTTTTTTTACCGTTTATTCAGCGAGTCAGTTGCACGGAACAGTAATGTTAAAAAATAAATTCTTTTCGATTTGTTTGTTTTTATTGCTTTTTTTACTTGTTCTTTGACTTATCAATATTATTGACTGATTATCTTATCTGGCTGCCTCTAGCTTTATTATTATTATTATTATTCGAGTTTTTCATAAGAATTTCGCAAAAATCGTTAAAAATTCGTACCGCAAATAATTTTTTACGATGCATTCAGTTTGATTATTTATTTGTGATTACAAAATGCCAAAAATCTTAGTTCTGGGACATATTTTGGTAAAGTTACAGCCAGAAAACTGAGATAAGTACATTCGATACCAATGCAGCAAGCAAAAAATGAAGGAATTGAGATTCAACTGGTCATAACTTCTGATTGAAATTTTTTAAGCCGGAATCCTTTTTACAGCATACTTAAGGACTCAATACAAGACTTTTCACCAAATTTCAGCTCATTTAAAAATAATTTTTTTTTCCACAAAAAATGCATACAAAGTATCAGGAAAAATTTTAATTTTCAGGTGAAAATTCAATTAATTCAGATCGTGCTGAAACTTTGCAGGAATGTTCATTAAGAGGAACTGAATAAACTTAGTTCTTGGAATTTTTCGATAAAAAATTTATTTCACGAGTTATGAGTACTCAAAGTTCCGAAAATTGAAGATAAAATACTTTTTTCCATGTTTAATGGCATTTGTTTTAAAAAATTGGTACCTAGTGCCCACATTTTATATTGCAATCTACTAGTGTGTTTATTCAGGATTGCAAAAAGCTAAACATCTTAGTTCTGAGGCATATTTTAGATGAGTTATGACTAAACAACTGCGATAGGTACATTCGATACCAATGCAGAAAGCAAAAAACGAAGGAATTGAGATTCAACCTGCCATAACTTCTGATTGAAATTTTTTAGGCCGGAATCCTTTATACAGCATACATAAGGACTCAATGTGGAACTTCTGACAAAATTTCAGCTCGATTAAAAATAATTTTTTTTTTCGCCAAAAATCCATACAAAGTATCAGGAAAAATTTTAATTTTCAGGTGAAAATTCAATAAATTCAGATCGTGCTGAAACTTTGCAGGAATGTTCATTAAGAGGTGCTGAACCGAGTTAGTTCTTGGAATTCTTCAATAAAAAATTTATTTCACGAGTTATGAGTACTCAAAGTTCCGAAAATTGAAGATAAAATACTTTTTTCCATGTTTAATGGCATTTGTTTTAAAAAATTGGTACCTAGTGCCCACATTTTATATTGCAATCTACTAGTGTGTTTATTCAGGATTGCAAAAAGCTAAACATCTTAGTTCTGAGGCATATTTTAGATGAGTTATGACTAAACAACTGAGATTAGTACATTCAAAATCAATGCTGAAAGCAAGAAGAAAAGTTTTTTTTTTGTTTCACAAGTTATAGCCGCCAAAATTCTTATGACAACTATTTCAGTTTTTATTTAAAACAATTAAAAAAAAAATTTCTGTTAATTACATTTATTTTGTACAATAAAAATTATGTACGAAAACTGTACTAAACCATATAACTGTTTTTTTTTTATAAAACATTTTCTATAATAATCTGATGCAATTTTACTGAGTTGTGTTTGTTAAACGAGTAAATACTGCTGCTGCTATTGTTGTCGTCGTTTCTGTTTCTTTTATTACAGAAGAATGAAAGACACAAAAAAAAAAGGCAAAGCGGAATAAATGTAGAGAGAAATAAGTGATTTGTCATTGTTAAAACATTTCTTTTGCTCTAATAATACATTTATCTGTTTGTTTATTTTGTTTAAAAAAAAATATTTCTGTATAAAAACAAAAATTCATTCATATTATGATGATGATGTTGTTGTTGCTGTTAATACTGATGCTGATGACATGACATAATCATGTGATTTTTATATTACAAGACAAAGTAAATAAATATAAGCTAGGCTAGTGACATCATATTTATGATGTAAAATTATAATACAGACAGACGACAACTGTGCAAAGTATACACAAAATTATTAGCAAGAATTATTACTACAGCGTTTAATGCACTTTGTAGATACGAGGAAAAAATTAATTTTCGGTTAAAAAACGCACAATGAAATTCATTTGCATTAAGAAAAATTTCACCACAAAATTGTGTAAACGAGTAAAACTGTTGGACCCTTCGGTCTTCTGTTTCACGTCTCGCTAATTTAAATAATTTTTTTTTTTTCGGTTACTGTTTTGAATAAATTAAACCGCGAAACACATAAAAAATAGAAAATTACAATAGAAATAGAAATTTACATAAAAATAATAATAATTATTATTATTATTACTGTTGCTATTATCAGTGAAGCTGATAAGAATATTTTATTTTTGCGCTCTTATTCTCGGAACGTTTTTATTTCTATGTAATAATTAATTTTTTATTTAATTATTTTCTATCAGAGCCGTATCAGAAACAGGTAGTACGTAGTTACGTTACAGGTCATATGTTATCGGAGACTCGGAAAAACCTGTCACAATGCATTTATCAGCTCACAACAAACAAACCTACAAAGTAAAATAAATAAATAAAATTTCCAGCACTGTAATATTTACAAGACAAAAATAATAAACACAGAAAAACAACGTCAAGACTAAGGTTAAATTAAATAAAGGGATTAAAATAGAAATACGACGAGATAACAAACAATTTATGCAACTGGATGCATTTAAAATAGAATCAAAAATAAAATTTCCTCCAATTGATTACAAGAGCGAAGAGCACAACAGCAAAACAGAAATAAAAGTAGAAAAAACACCAGCAACGTGACACGGTGTGGTATGATCATTAAACAATAAAAGCAGAAGAAAACTACAAACACAAATTATAAAAAAATAAAAAAATTCATTCATAACAAGAATTGAAATTGGTTCAATGTTAAAAACGCGAGAGATGAACAACAACAGCAACAGCACCAACATCAGCTAAATAAACAAACATATTTTTTTTTTTATTTGATTTCATGTCATTCAGAAATTTATAATCAACTGTAATTGTCGTGTACACACAAAACAATATCTCATATCAGATTTATTTTTATTATTTTTGTTTGTTTACTGGCTGGTTGATTATTTGTCGCTCGTTACAGTCAATTCTCTGTTGTAAAAAATGTTTTTTTTTTAGAAAATGATCATCAGGTTGAGCAGTTAGAAGTTGTTTATTATGCATATGATCGCGAATTGGTATTACTCTGCTTATTAAATGGTTTTTTTTTATTGCGATCACTAGTAAACGACTCGCGATCACTAGTAAATAACTCGTGATTATTAGTAAAACTCGTGATCACTAGTAAATGTCTCGCGATCACTAATAAACAACTCGCGATCACTAGCCAAATAGTAAAAAAATGTAATAAAACCAAAGATCATGCATTATCAGAGTCAATTATTCAAAAGGAAACAACATTTTTACGCCACAAAAAAAAAATGGGCAAAACAAATCAGCAGCACACTTTTATCAAGGTGTAAATTATATAATTAATTATTATTTGTCGCGTTTAGTTTAATGATTTTATTATTACAACTTATCTCACGGCCGAATGTAATTTAATTGTTTTTTTTTTTACATTTTTTCTCTCTGTCTCTCTGTACATTTAAATTTTTATCATTTTATGTAACAAAATTAAGTCACATCACGACATTAAGGTATAAAAGCATTAAAAAAAAATAAAAATTACAAAATAAGTAGATCAAACCGTAGCGGAACAACACAATATCCTATGTGGAAAATAAAAAAAAAAATCTAAATTATAGGAAATTACGCAAAATTAAATTATAATTTTCGGGAATTGTTTTTTATTTTTTAATTTAATTTTTTTTTTTTTTGAATTAACCTAATGACTGATTTTTTTTTTTTTTTTTTTGTAATGAAAAATGTTTCCCGTCGTCATTTCGGTGATTTTAAGGCGAGATTAACTCTCTATCAAATTTAAATCAAAAAAAGAAAAAAAATTATTCAAAACAGCATTCGTATCAATTTACAAAATTCATGTTGATAGAAGCGTAGCCTGTTCGAAATCGTAATACACCTGAATCAAAACAATAAAAAAAAAAAAAATTTATTCCACAGTTCGATACCCTGATGTAAAAAAAAAAAATCCACTTTGCTTCATTTATACAAAAAATATAGCAACGCAGGTAGAGAAATAAAAAAAAACTCATAAACAAGAATTTTATATTAAAACACAAAAAAAAAAACCTTCAAAAGGGATGGAAAAGGGATAAAATAATTTTTTATACCTTTGCGGTCTATAACTAGCCAGCATCTACGCTCACGCTTAATCCGTTTATTTATCACAAAATGTCGCTTAATAAAAGAATAATAAAAAAAAAAAAGAAAAAAAAATTCAATTAATAATCGAAAACATCGAAAAAATAAAAATCCAATCAGGGTTTTTCGTTACCTAAAATCTATTGTTTGTCTCACCGTATTCCTACGCATTTTCTATTTTATGCTATCAAAGCAACAGCACAGCCTAGCAACAATCAAAATTTTTTTTCGTTTTTTAATTATCCTTTAAACCCTTAAAAAAAATATTTTTGATTCGTTTCGGTTACTTCGTGTTTTAATAACAAAAAATTTTTGTTTTGTTTCTTTTGTAGGCTGTACATGGATTAAAGTAACCAACGTCTATGGATGATCTTTGTTCTACCAGCACAGTAGTCGCATGATCTTACTAACTATGCTAAGTGGATAATTTTCTGCTTACTAAAAATCATATCTTTGTGTTAAAAATTATTTTTTTTTTTATCAACTTATCCTAAATTAAGTACTTTTACTGTCGTTTTATATTAAAAAAAAAAATAATTCTTTGCCTCTCTGATGTAACGATCACCGATGTAATAACGACGACGACGTCAACGAACAGAGACTTTTGTTGGCTTTTTTATTAACACCTATTTGCCTACCTATTGAAAAACCACAATTTTCCAGATTTTTAATAAAAATATTTTTCTCTCTGCTAGTTTGACTTAAAGTTGTGAGTTGAGACTTAAGTAATAGCGTTTAAATGTTAAACAATAAAACGCTTAAGTCTATTTTATGTTTATTTTTTAGATATCATGGATTCATTGGATTTTTTCTCAACTTATATTAAGCAGCAGCAAACAGAATAAATACAAAAAAAAAATCTAAGAGACTAGGAAACAGAGTAGGAAAAACCGGCTTAGCGGTAATTTTTTTTTTATTCTTATTCTTTATAAACAATTAAAATAAAAAAAAACTAAAACAAGTCTCGCGTATGTATGACGGGCATAAACATTTTTTATTTGTTTTTTTTTTTGTATTTAAACGAATTGATCATCTGCGCATGTGTGAGTAGCTTATTTTCTATTAAAAAGGTTTTTTTTAGTAGAATAATCAAATATTCAAGAGATGAAATTTTATTTAGAGGGAATTTATGACAATTTCTTGTTAATTTTATGGAAACCCTGTCAAAGCTGGAATTTTATTCGCGATTTTAAGCTTTAATCCATTTTTTTGCTTAGCTTGGATAGAATTTCTGTTTTGGTAATAACTACAAAGCACAATTCCAGCTCCGGCAGTTTTTTATTAATTTTTATCATTAAACCACATAGACATGATCGATAACAAAATAAAAATTGTGTACCTTTGAAAGGTAAAGCTAAGCCACAAACACAACAACGAATTGTTCTAAACAAGTCTAGCGTACTTTAAGTCAGTAAAAAAAAAAAAAAATGAAACGACTTAAAAAGCAACTAGAAAGACTTGTTTCATGAAAATTAAAACTTTTTCTAAAAACAACAATTGGCGTGCTGTGCTTAATAAATTAATCGAACCACCACGTGTTTTATATGTGACGTAGGTGACATTTTTTACTACATTTAAGTTGGCTTAAGTTTTTCCTCTTTTTTTTTTTCTTTTCTCAAGCCAGTCTTGTATTTTAGAAAGGCGTAAAAGGGTGGAACTGTTTGTTTTATATTTTTTCATGACATTTTTTTTTAATAGCTAATATTAATCGTTGATAATAATTAATGTGACTTAATCATTGGCTTAAGTAAGTTTAAAAAATTCCTATTACAGTAGTGTTGCAATGGAATTTGTAAGTAAAAAACGTAGACCCCGGAAATTATTGGTTTTTACAATTAACTCCCTTTGATAACATGCAAAAAAACAAAAAAGCTTGGGTTAAACAGGAAAGAAACTCAGAACCTTTTCACTGACAGGTTGATAAGTGAAATTTTTTAAGTCACAATAGGCGTTAGAATGCGGAAATAAATTTTTCAGAAATGTATTTATTTTTGTTACCTGGTTATATCACTTAGCAAAGGTTCAAACTAAGTCAAACCAATCACGATCATTTTGTTTATCATACGAAAAACGAAAATTTTAGTCCCCTTTACCTAGCTTTAGAAAATAAATCAATAATATTGCGCACCTACTGTCCTAGATTAAAAAAATAAAATAATAATTTTTTTTTTTTCTATATTTTTAGCTTATTTTATTTTATTTTTTTTTTTTATTATTATTCAAATGAAAGTGTCTATAGCGTTGGAATTTTATTCATGAAATTTTAAATTCATGTAAGAAACGAAGGTAAGATTAATGTTTAATAAAAACCGCTTGGATACAGAATTAACAGCAGCAGTAACAGCAACAACAGCAACAGACAATAGACAATAGGGCAATAAGAATATAATAATTTTTAATTTTTTCTTGTATGAGAATTGTATACCTGGTTTAATGTAGTGCAGTATGCTCGATTGTTTCCAATTCATTTTATTATTCTGTTACAAAGGTGTGCGATTTATATAAAAAAAATTATTTAAATATAAATCAAAAGCAAAAAAAAAAAAAAAGAAAATTACCTTTAAAAAAAAAACCTATAAAAGGTGAGTGACAAAGAGAAAATTATTTATTAAAACGAACAGCAATGGCAAGGGGTTTTTTTGTTAGGTGTGGTTTCTTGTATTGAAACACACAGAAATTTCATTGCATAATCAATTACAAAATTGGCAAGAATATTTCGAAAAAATTTAATTTAATTTAATTATTGTGAAGGGTGTTTGGGTGGGGAATTTTTATTAATTTATTTTAGAGAACGTTTAACGTCGACAACACAAAGCGAAAACAAAAAAATGTTTTCTGTTAATTTTCTTAGTCATGCAGAGCTCCGCGTTTTACAGGGTTTTTTTTCTACTCTTTAATTTAAATCGTAAATAACGAAAACATTTTATCTGTTCTTTGTTAATAATTTTTTCTTATAAAATAGAAACAGGATACGAACTGATGTCTTGAATAGACAAAATGCTATGCGTTTAAAACATTTTTTTTTGTTTTGTATTCATTTCTGTTATTAAACGAATAGTTGATAGAAATTGCTTCTAAAACTGAGTGATTTTTCTTTATTTATAATTTTATTGCAAGGAAAAACTGTCTTTGATCACCTAAAATCCCATATAAATCAGAACAATTGAAGAAACCACAGTGAAATAATTTTTTTTTTGTTTTTATGTAACAAATAAAAAAAATTGCAGTAAACAGGTCGCGATCACCATAATCAACAAAAATTATTTTTTTTTTTTTGCAAAACAGAATTCTTCGGATAAAACTGTATAAGTAGGAAATAAAAAATTTAATTAAAATTCCTAGTAAAACTATTTTAAATTAAATTACGAAAAACACTACAGACAGAAACGCAATGTGATAAAAATTTGTACCGCAAAGTAGCGAAAAGTACAAAACATAATTATAAAACTTGTTTATTAAATTAACTAAGAAAATATTTCATTAATAATCAATCTATAATCATAATAAATAAATGAAAAAAATATTATTAATTATTAATAACAATTTTAGTAATACCAAAGTGAATGTGAAAGTAAATTCCGTAGAAATAATGAATAAAAAAAATTTTTTTTTGTTTCTGCTTATTAATTTCATTACTGTACAACAAAATAATAATAATAATAATAAAAAAACCACAAAAATTAACGCAGCCTTAATAAATTATTAACTTAAATAAATGTTGGGAAAAAATGTTAATTTTGCATAAAAGAAAAAAATTCCTTGAATCACTCATAACATAAAAATTATTCAACTTGTCGGAGTGACTTGACTTACAAACTGTTTGCTATTGCTATTCCATCACTATACATAGCAAAATATCTTTGGTTTAACATTTTTATTGCATTAATAATAAATTTAATTTTTTCTTTCCATTTTAATACAAAAAAATTTGTCATCAACGATCAAGCAGAGAACAACGAAGAAAGAAACGAATCGGGAATGAAAACAATTTTTCGATTCTTTATTTAAATTTTTTATTTTATTTTATTATTCTTTCACCTGAATAAACGTCCAATTAATCACCAATAATAATAAATAATTAAATAATTACAAAAAAACAAACAAAAACATCTCAATTTGAAACATGTTTCTTTTAAGTTTCATTAATATTTCGTTAATGTTTCATATAAGGAACATATCGGTCAAAATGCGCTATAATTACAATCACAGCAGATAATTAACGCATTAAAAAAATAAAAATTGAAATAAATTCACAACAACACAGCAAATTATTTAAAAAATTTATTTATAGCAACGACAAAGGTATTTGAACTCAACAAAATAAATTTGCTTAAAAAAAAAAAAAATTATTTTATTTTGCTTTCATAATTTGTCCATTCTTTAGCGTCGTGCTTTTATTCCGTCTTTTTAAATTTATTTATTTTACCTCAAATTGAAATAAAAAAAAGCTCAACACACAAAAACGGTTTTTCTCTATAAAATACATTGAAACACGCACGTGACTATTTTTACATCAATTTTTATTTCAACGAAAAAGAAATGCTACGGGAACGCATAATTTACATACAAAATTATTTTTTTTTTATTATTTTATTGAAAGAATTAAAAAAGAAGAAGAAAAAATAAATTTCTTTTTACAGAAGAATGTTTTGCGCGTTCTTTCTAAAACAGAATTAAAAGAAAAAAAAAAAAAAAACAACCAACGCCACAAACACACAGCAACAGCATTGGGGATCAATGAACAGAAACACAACATACAAGAATTTTTTTATTATTATTATTTTTTTATTTTTTCTGTTTGTTGTTTTCTTGTGTGTTGTTATTGCTGTTGCTGTTGTTAACATTGCTGTTAATATAAGCTATTGCTGTTCCTCTTACAGTATGTAATGCTTGATCAACGATCGTACTTATGTAGCATAGCTACGATCACCGCAAACGTAAGGTAAACGCAACGCAAATAAAATAATAAATAAAAAACATTGACCGTCCAATTGCTCGTCAATTTATACAAGAAATACAAATCCACACACACATACAGGTATTAATATGCTTCTTTAAAAAATAATTACATTAAAAAAAATACGCTTTTACCGTTATTATATAGAGGTAAGATTTGTTGCCGCAAATTCCAAAAACTATTATGCCATTGATGGAATTCAAATTTTAATAAAAGAAAAAAAAAATTCTTTAGGAAGCAAACGTCGAATTAATAACAAAAAAAAAAGAAAAAATTTAGAATGCTATTGCCGCTCAAGTTTTGAAGGCTTAATAAAATGTTCGCTACAGATGCAACAGCAACAATTTCACTTTGTAACGACTACAAAATCCATCATCAATTTTTTCATATTTTCGTTATCTACTTTACTGCATCACAGCACACATTAAACGCACAACACACCAAATCTATTATTTGTTGGTACTTACATACTACCCAAAAAAAAATTGATGAAAATTATTTAAACCTCATTTAACTTTTTAATTTGGTACGAAAAGCAAGCAACAAGTGTTTGCGCTACAAAATAGAAAAAAAAAAAAACTTCACGGTTTGCCTACCATATTGCACCGTGTAAATCGAGGTGTACGCATAAACATATGTTGTCGATACTTTTGTCGGATCAATCCTACGTATATGACGTTTGTAGAGAAATTGTGAAGGCGGACAAACGTTAAATTAATCCATAAATGACGTAAAAAGTTGCAAAAAAAAATTTACACAAATTTGCCATGGAATATGGGGGTAAAACGACTCCTTGTTATACAGATAAAACAGCAAAAATTGATTAGAAACCAATAGTTGGGCGACTAGACTGTTTTTGTAATGATAACGACGTTTTTTTTTTATCTATATTCCTTCTAATATATTTCGCCCACATTGTAGTTACTACAGAGATGATAAAACGAGAAAAAGCGAGAGAACAAAATTAGAGAAATTTTTTGTTTTTTGTTTTTTGTTTAAGGACGACAAATTTGTCAGTAGACTGCGTTTCTCCATTTATCATTTATGACATTTTTTATTGAATTTGGTGACAAACACATTGATAAATCTCATGGGACAAACAACTGCTAAGCATCACAGCTAATAGAACCAGAAATGCGTTGATAAAACAACGAAAAAAAATATTTTAATTTTTTCTTTTAATTTTGTGATAAGAAAAATTTCAAAGGGGGAAAAAATAAATAAATAAATTTTTCGACATTTTACAGCGAGTTTTAAGAATTTTTATTTGAGAATTTTCGAAAAAATCAATAATCATTAATTATGATTATTAACGGTATAGTAAAGCCGCAATTTATCCGGTTCTGATTGAAGATCAAGTTCGTAACGATCATTCAACAGGAGTGATCGTTGAAATCAAATGAAAAATTTTACTAAAGCAACACTGTACTGTGTTGGTGTTCGGAAAAAAAAAACTGTGACGATCTTTAAAATTCTTAGAATGAATACAATTAATAAGAAAAAAAAAAAAAAAAACCCAACACAAGTGATAATAATTTTCAAAGCATCCATTTGTTTGTGGCGATATATTGCGAGAAGCACAGCTCGAGATAAGAGCCAATAGAATATTGAATCTTTTATGATAGAAACAAATAAAGAAGACGAAGAAGAAGGAGAACTGAAAAAATCTCACTTTTATCGATTATATAATTAAATATTCATAGAAAACAAAACAGAAAGAAAAAAAAAACAATTTTGTATTTTTTTATAATCTGGTTTGCTGACAGCAAATGAATTTCATTGGAAACAAACAGGCAGAAAAAAACAAAAACCAAAACACAAAAAATCACCGAATCAAAAAAAAAAAAAAAAAAGAGAAAATTTAAGTCACTTGGATTAAAATTAAATCAAGTTAAGTCAATTATTTTATTAATAAATTCGATTTTTTTTTTTATGTTTTAATCGGACTTAATTAAGTCAGGTTTATGTGAATAGAAATTAATTTAAGTCATATTGATAGTTGTTAAGTCGCTAAGTGACTTTATTTCTATTTTTTTTATTTATTTATTTCTCCTATCTAGCAAATGATTTATTTAATTATTCCACAGTAAGCTTGAATTATTTACTTAACACCCCACAACAGCGACTAAAAAAATTTTTTGTTTTTTTTTAAGAACGATTAACTCACCTCTAGCAGATCGTACAGAGTAAACAAAACGTTTTAAAGAGAAGCGAAATTAACCACAAATAAAAACTTAAATTCTATTTATAAAATCCCACGTCATTTTCACATATAATTCGTTTGAAATTGAATTTTTTAATTTGCCGAATTGTACGAAATGGCAAGAGGCAGTTGTTGTAGAAGCGACAGCGATGTTTTTCAAAAGAATTCTTATCAGAAAAAATACACAGACACCGCTTGAATAGAGCAGAAGATTCATAAACATAAAAATAGGAAAACTGTTGTGAAACAGGTAGAAACGCGAATACAGATTTACCTTACTTTCTGTGTGTAATTGAGTAGCGAAATGATGAAATTTTTGTTAAAAAGTTTTTTGCGGCGTAACTGTAGTAGCGACAGTGGTTTTTTATATTAAGTCGCGCTTCTTACTTCGTTTTTTTGTTCAAAACAAATAATAAGGAAAGAAATGCGACAGTAGAAGCATCGGTTTAATTTCTTTTATCGTATTTTTTTGGTAGAAATGAGTTTATCTGTTTTAAGGACTGTTCAGAAGGTATTTAAAGGGATTTTGATGGGTTTTTTTTTTGTTTAAAGTGGAAAATTATGCCAACATCTCTATTTTCTACTGTTAAAAACACTTTGCGTCTTTACTTTCGTAGTTTATTCACCGAATTAAAATTTTTACAACACTAATCGAACGTTTTTAACCAACTTTGACCAAATATAACGAGACTCTACAGTGTTACAATGCACTCAATAATAATAAATTAATTTCCAATAAATGTAAAAAAAAAAAATACCACGGCAAGGTAATACGATTTTCTTGTTATTTGTTTTGTTTTTATTAATTTTAGTTCCGTAATTCCAGAAACCTTTCTATGAAATGTTATTAAATAAATTAATTTAATTTTCCTGTGACCTGTTTTCTATTTATTTTTTTTTTTGTTTTGAATGCGTTTGTTTGGCTGTAAAAACATATTTTGTAAGCAGACAAATTTTTTGTGTCAATTGAAACCGACTTAAAACCTGAAATTAAGTGATGTTGTTAAGATGTAAAACCATTAATTGATTAATTGATTAACGTAATGTGTGAATAAAAATCGATCGAAGGAAAAATCGATTAGAAAAACCTCAACCAGTTAATTCCTTAATTCATTCACAATCATAAAAAAAAAATCCTTAACCACTTAAAATTGAGTTAAGTAAAGACAATTTTTTGTTTATGCATAAATCATATCGAAATATTACCTAATCGTGTGTACACACACACACACACACTCATAAATGAAAGTAAAATAACAGAAAACACGTGCACTAGAGAAAGAGCGAATTATTGATTTTCAATGAGTTCTGTTACGATGGTAAACGAAGCGTTTAATTAGCTTAATTTGTTTATTACGTAAAAGACAACGAAAAAAAAAAAAAAAAGGTTTCTGTTCACCACCCCCATGGAACACATCAAGGGCTAATCAAAAAAAAAATCATATTGATCACCCTGCTACAAGAAGAAAAAAATAATTTAATTGCATTGTGCATGTAAATAAAAAAAAAATTAAAAAAAATTGCTCTAATGCCACCTCGGTAATAACACGGAATTACAGCATTATAAGACGTAAATCATATTTTCCCACTAAAAATCAATTTAAATAAAAAGCAATACAAAATACAAAATTCATTAAATTCATACAAAAGCACCGTGTAATTAAGAAACAAATTAATGCAACAACAACAAAAAAGGTAGCAACAGCAATTTTTATTTATTTTTATTCATTTTATTTGCTCGTTTGAATACAATAAACACCGATGTTTGTTACACAGTAATTGTAACAAAAAAAAAAAAAAGCGATAGAGAAAGAGAGAAACATTTAAATGTTTTTCTGATAAGCTGATAACAAATGTTTTTGTTTTTGTTACTTACAAAGTGCAACAAGTTATTCAGTTTTTTTTCTATTATTATAAACTAATAGCAAATAGAAAATTTAAAGAATTAAACAACAACTGATTACACATAATTCCGTTTAATTATTATTTCGTTTCATTTTTTTTTTTTTTATTATCTACTATCACGACCCATTATTAATTATTTATTTATTTTTTTATTTTCTGACCCATTTATTCATGTATGTACTTTGTTGTAGGTGCCTGCGACATGTCAATATTACTTTACGTGCATACAGCACACTTTATACGCGTGACACAAACCGAACAGATACATAAATAACTGGAAAAATCATTCAAAAAACTAACAAAAATCAATCAGAGCAAAAAAACAACAAAATTTCTATGACGTAATGCGCAGAAAATGATATAAAACCGTCAACAGTGTATCACAGCTATAATAATCACTTTCAAGCAACAATTCGTGTATTATTTAAACAAAAATTAAAATTATTTCTTTAATTAAATTTAGGACAAATATTAAAAGAAATATTGTTTATTTTTTTTTAGAATGATATAGAAATTACACCAATAAACTAATCAATAATAAACAGAAAACAGGTAATAAAATGCCAAAATAAAAAAATTAAATTATTTCCACGACAAAATAATTTTTCGTTTATAATTAAAAATCAATTATTTGTTATGTTGTTGCCCGGTTAAATATGTGTTTTATTTTTTTTTTTTGGATCGGTTAATTAAAAAAAAAAATAAAAAAAGAATTTTTAATTGACATTTCCCGATACTTTTTTCTTTATCAACTAACAACAAGGAATGGTAAATAAATTAAAAAAATTAAATTTTTTATTGATTGACAATGACACTGTCACATTTGCAGTTTTTATTAATAAAAATCAGAAGCGGAATTAGAGGTGAGTGCGCACAGAACCGTTGTTAACACAACGCGCTTTGATTATGGAATACCTGCGCTAAAACACACGTCATGTTTTTTATATTAAATTTACATTTCCCATTCACAATTGCAGTTATTCAGGTATGAACAGCGATTCTAACTTAAAAGAAAAAAAATGTTTTGATGCACACCCAGCCCTGTTCTAAAAGCCCATAAACGCGTATTTTGTATTGCGTAAAAAATTTTAATTTCATTTTTCGTTTATAATTCATTTCCTTAAATAAAAATAAAAATTTTTATAAAGCTCTTATCTAAAGCAATTTTCCTTTTAAAACAATTTTTATTAACTAATTAATTAATTAATTAATTAATTAATTAATAAATCGATTATAGCGAAGTTCGAGTCTCTTAACTAATTTCTAAATACTTTTATCATAAGCAATGTAATAAATAATAAATAATAATTAACCAATCAGCGACCTATCAGTGATTTATGTTATAATTAACAAGACTTAAGTCAAAATTTGTTTGATATGTTGTATGGTAAAACAGGTGAGAATAGGTAAAAGGGAAAATCACTTAACCACCAGAGCCAAGAATGGTTAATAATAGTAATCAAAAATCAATAGCAAATGGCTTTTTAACTGCTTTTCCAATTAAATTTTTCTTTTTTTTGTCTATTTTATCCGTAAAGGGATCATGCACAGTCGGGTCTCTGGTTAATGAAATTCACAAAAGTAATATTTTACTTCTTTTTTTTTCTTCTACTTAATGACTTAAGCCGTTGCATTCAAAACAGTGCTGATTATGACTTTAATGTTTTGTTCTAAATTATCGGACTTAAGACAGAAAATTTTTGTGCGTTTATTCAGTAGGAGCAAGAGGAAAAATCACAAAAAAAAAAAAAAAATAAACAAAATACAAACGCGACTTAGCCCGCATTCACCATTGTTTAAACATTTATTCATCTATTTTTATACAAAAGTACTCTGTGCATGCGCATTCGTTTAATGTAAGTCAATTTCTCTGATGTTTTTTTTTTTTTTTTTTTTTTTTTCTGTATTGCCGGTCGCCATTACTCAATACTTTTGTTTATAAAATTTCATTTTGAACAGCTAAGAAAAAAAAAAAAAAAACCAAAAATTGATTTGGAAAATTATTTTATTTTTTATCTTAGTTAGAAAGAGAAATAATTTTCAAAATGATAGAGAAAAATGAAAACAAAAAAAAACTTTAATCTACAGTAGTGTGTTTGACTTATCAAAGCGTGAAGTAGTAACACGCTGTTAGAAAACTATTTTATACGGGTTTAGATAGTTATCCGGTTTGTAAGTGAGTTGCAACAGGAATTAAACATTTTTTTTTTTTTTGTAATTTTTAAGTGGACAACAGTAGTTGTTTCAATAATAACCACAACAACAACAAGCGACCCGTATTCCCTTTAAATATAGAAGAAGAAAAAAATGAGGGAAATTATTACTTTTTGTTACAATAATAATTCCCTAGTCATGTGAGTAAAAAAAAATCACGATTATTGAATTTGAAAAAGTTTATTGACTGAAAATCAATAAAAAAAAAAAAAAAGAAATAAAACACCCTAGAAAAAAAAATGTAATTCAATAAGCTTAGGGATTTTCTTATAAATGAACGAAGAGAAATTAAATAAAAACTCTGGAAAACTCTTTATTCACCTATCCAGCATTCTACTGTAATAACAACCGTCCACCGTACCAACACACACGCACAAGAAAACACATACTAACGCAATTAAATACAATTTTTATTACTTTAATCAAAAAACGTCATTTTTTTCGCGATTTATTAGCCACACAAACCAACACATGAATAAAACAAACCAATAAATGAAAAAAAATTCCCCAGTATTTTCGTGATTTATGATCAAACAAAAAAAAAAAATCTAATTAAATAAAAATTAAAACAAAATATCTTGATTTTTCCATATTAAATTTGATTGGCCATGTGTTGAACTTGTGCTGATTATTAAATATCTGAATTCGCTTGAAGCACGTTCCGTTTATATCTGTGCTGTGTTTATTTGAGAAGAAATTTTTTATTTAGTTTTGGGTGTCTATAGCAGAGAGTTTCACAGCAGAAGTAATCGTTTCAACATAAAACACCAAACATATTTACCTTAAACATTTTTTTTTAATTAATAATTTAATTAATTATCATCAACCGAGTAGTAAGGCTACTGGGAATGACACAAAGCATACATGCCTCGCTTTAATTAAAAGTAAATAAAAATTCAAAGAATTTTATTACACGAAAAAAACAGCGAAAAACATCTATCTGTACCCACATATGCTGCGCTTTTATATAAAAAAAAAAATCAATAGAATACAGCCGGCAATCGGCGCACGCGAGTTATAATTTTCACCCACACATATTGGAATATCAAAGGCAAAAATTTATGCCACCCACTAAGCTAGAAGAAATTTTCACCGACACAATTTTTAAATTAATTGATTGATCGCAATTTAAGTGCATTTTACAGATTTATTTTTGTCTTTTTTAACACCGTAATATGCGGAGAAATGTGCGCCGCTTATCACCACCCAATCTCGTACGATCGTATCTTAAATAAAAATGTGTCGTCAAAAACAGCAGCAAGAGATTCGGGAATTTTCTTTTATTACTTAAAAAAAAAAAAATAAATAAATAAAATTCATATCACTAAGAAAAAAAACCCTGATAACCTAAATTTCTTTATTCAAAACACAACAAACAAACACAGACAAAACGATAAATCCAAGTGTTTTGAAAAAACCAAAAAACACAAAAAAAAAAGTCAAAAACTCAAAGATCAGTCAATAAAAAAAAAAAAATATGTTTTCAATGTCATTCCAGGAATAATAATTGATTAAATGGCAAAACAAAAAAAAAAATTAGCGTTGCGATCAAAATCATTAATCAGCAACAATGAAATCAACCTACAATAACCGTATAACCGATAAACGTAATCAGATAAATGTAATTTTCATTAATTGAATTAATCGATGAACATGACATGAACAACGAAGAAACCAACCAAATCAATTAAATTGCGTAAAAATGTAATTAAACAAAAAAAATAATATTTTTTTAACGAAAATAAATTATGTAATTAAATTAAATAATGTCATATCGATAAGAATTTCTTTTACACTACCATAAAAATAAAAAAAATAAAAACACTTGTTCAGTGGGGTTACTGATAAAGTAACCGAAATAAACTTAAAACGAGGCTGAAATAAGTTTTTTTTTAAGCAAACGATCTCGATCGTACCATACAAATGATCATAAAAACGTAAAGTGTCTTTGAAATTTCATTTCGAAAACTTTACAAGTGATCGTTATAATATTAGACAAGTTTTTCAAAACTTTTTTTTACAGAAAATCCATAACGACTAACCAGACAATTTAATTTCACCAAATATAATTAAAAAAAATACAATCAACTTATAAATGATCGCGATTAAGTAACTCCCCGACCCATACAAACAACACACATCAACGATAATTTTAATCAAAGTAATAGAAAAAAAAGTTTGTTTTTTTTCTTTTTTTTAATAAATAATTCTGTTAAGACACATAATCTCTCATTAATTTTAATTATTTATTTATTTAATTTTTATTTTATTTTTTTTTTTCCTTTTTAATACTTCATAATTGATTATGATAAAGAGACGAAAAGAAAAAAAAAAGTTTTTTTCATTTTTTTTTTTTAATACAAAATAATTTGATTGTGGTTTTTCGAAATGTTTTTAAAGGCATTTTAAGTGATAATTATAGTAAATAAATTTTTAAATTATTAACTAAAAAAATTTAATGATCCTAGTTTTGCTGATTAATCTCCTGATCGTGTGAATTACACCAATCAATAAATTAGCAGAAACCACAAAACATTCACGATCATTTAAATTTTTAATAAAAATAGAAGAAAATTAATTAAATTAATTAATAAAGAAAACACTCACACTTAATTAATAAAAAAAATAATTTTAAATTCCGAACAAAAAAAAAATTAATAAAAATTCATTGATTAGAGAATTACAACAGCGAAAAAAGCTCATAAATTTTTTTTTTTTTTTAATAACGACGATGATAAGTTATCATGTCAAAGAGAAAAAAAAAATAAGCGAACAACACAAAAAATGTTTTATCACTGATTTTACGCGACTTAGTTTATTTACAAGTGACATATTGTGGCGCCCTGGTGTAAATTCGTAAGTAAAATGCAAAATATGAGCAACAAGTGTCTAGTGATTGATAAGACTTAGTAAATCCTTGGTGTGGTCATAGTTTTAGCTAGAAGTTTAAACCCCCGGAAGGGTTCAATCATTACCAGCGATCATTATCACAAAACCACCACGCAAAACGACAATAAAAATCCACAAAAAAAAACCCCCAGTTCCACCTTCAACAAACAACCAAACAAAACAAAACTTAATCAAAAAAAAAAAAATCCATTGATAACACAACGTTTTTGTAATTGATAAAAATTTTTTTTTCTTTTTTGATTCCACATTAATTAGAGACGATAAATCGATTAATTCAGAATCGACAAAAATAAAAATCGATATAGCGAGGAAATTTTTAATGAAATTAAAGTGTGAAGTTCCCCCTTAAAGTTGTGGCTATTTGGCTACCCGGAAATTATTCCGAGCATTAAAAACCGCGAAACAAAAATATAAAAAACAAAAAACAAAACAATGAGAATTCCACTTACCGGATCTAAATCGGTCTCCCACATGTCTTTAAAATCACCGGAGCCAATATCGTAGAACGTCTCCATATTTATGATATCCAGTTTGAGGCCGTTTATTTACTGTTTCTACCCCTTTTGTTAGTTTTTTGAATTTTAAATTAATTTCTTTTCAATAAGAAAATTTAACAACTCACAAAATTAAAACTCACACACACACACACACACACAAAATAAAATTAATTAAAACCGGGAACAGAAAATTTACACAAGAAAAAAACACCGGGAAAAAAACCAAAACAAAACAAACTAAACAAACTTGTCCTCCTTTTCCCAACTTAATTTAACTTTTTAATCCGAAAAAAAAAATTTAATTAATTAATTAAGCACAAAACACAACTATAAACGGTGCACGATTTAAATCCCACAAATACATTTGCAGAAGAAAGAAAAAAAATTTTACGTTTTCACTTGAAATTTAATTTTCGTGATTAGAAAATTTTATTTTTGGTTTTTCCACAGTATAAACAAAAACAATAGAATCGAGCGCAAAGTTTTTTAAAAATTTAAGTCACAAACACATGCGCACAGTACCGCGAATGAATTTTTTGTTTTTCTAAATCTAAATTCACGTGCACAAAATCCAGGTATTTACACCGTGAAACAACACTAAACTGTTTAATTAATGTAATCAAATCACTTTTATATTAGAAAAAAAAATAAAAAAAAAACACTTAAGACACCTGTTCAGTTAAGTTAAGTCAGTTTATGTAAACTTTATGCGATTATCAAAGTTTACCGGTTTTACACACAGCACAAGTTGTCATACAATTTTTTTTTTTGTTTTAATTAATTTGCTTTAAGATTTATTTATTAATTAATTAATTAAGAATTTTTGTTAATTATTATTGAAATGGTATTATGTTGCGTACTCAACACTTCAACATTCAAATAACAACTGAACCGACTCACCGCACATCTGTATTGAGTACGAAATGAATAGAAAAAAAAATATAAATAAAAAATCCGTTTCAATGTATTTAAAACGTAATGAACTTACAACGAAAGCGCATATAGAAATTATACCAATATCTGTGAGCTTGTAATTTTTTTTCCTTTGTTTTTTTTTTGGAGAATGAGAGGATAATTTTTTGTTATATTTCTTTTTTTTTTTTTGAGTAATTAATTTATTAAAGCTTTTTGTTTCTTAATTCATTTGATTTGATTTAAATACATTGGAATTATCGCATTGAAAACTTAACGAACGATTTCAGTGTGTTGGTTTATTCTAATAAGAAAAAAAAGAAATGTGATTGGAACGTGCCGAGAGAAATAGTGAGAGAGAGAGAAAACCATTTTTAATATGCAACTTGTTTGAATGCGAATAACACCGGCATAACCATATTAAACGCATATTAAAAACGTATCGTAATAAATAATTAATTAAAAATTGTTTTTTTTTTTAATTTTATTAGAATTACACTCGAACCAACGACCTTTAATAAATTAAGATTTGTGTTTTTTGTGTCCGACATTAAAGAAATAA
Source organism: Ptychoptera albimana (assembly GCA_961205885.1). Taxonomy (NCBI): domain Eukaryota; kingdom Metazoa; phylum Arthropoda; class Insecta; order Diptera; family Ptychopteridae; genus Ptychoptera; species Ptychoptera albimana. The sequence continues at coordinate 1,876,452 of OY540802.1, read as the reverse complement.
ATTTAATTATTTAATAAAAGAAAATAGAAAAAAAAAACACTTGAAAACCGTATTGAACGTTAATAAATGTGTTGAACTTATATTTGTGTTCAGTGTAAAGTGAAAGAAAACATGGGAAGCAAAAGAAAAAATTTAATTTTTTTTTTTGTATTTTCTGAGAGAAAGCTGTTCGTTTACCGGTTGATCACAGATGTTGGTACATTTTTTTTTTTTATTCTTTTTTCACTGGAAAATCGCTGATTTATTAATTAAAAGAGCAAAAGAAAAAGAAGAAATAAATAAAAGAGAAAGAACAGCAAAAATCATTTACAATCGCTTTTGAAACTTTTTCTTTAGTCATTTTTTTGGTTAACACCACCCCACCCAAAATAAATTTCCTTTAAATACATTCACTTTGGGTTTTAATCGCATTCACATTTCATATGATTTGCCAATGAGAAATGAGAAATTGAGAGCGAGAAAGATAGAGAGAAAATTTTTTATTCTGCGGTAACGCAGATAAGAGCATAGCAACAAGTGGCTTTTGTTGTATCAAAAAAAAAAAAAAAAAAAAAGAAAGGGATTCCATAGTTACATCTCGAAAGTGAAAAAAATAAATATTTTAAACGCGATTTGCATAATTTTCCAGTCAACATAAAATAAAGCTCTGACGTTGTTTTTGTTTTTATTTTTTATTTTAACAAACTTGATTTAAGTGAAGGAAAAAATGTTTTCTTGTTCATGATTTTAAGCGGCTTTAAAAGGTCATACAGAGTTGATTTACTTGTGATTGTGTGCGACTAGCCTTAATTTTGTTGCTGCTGCTGCTGCTTGCTGTCTTAAGTCGTCGATTTTTTTTATTTTTATTCAAAGCTTTTATGCAAATTTCTACAATAAATTCTTTACGATTTTGTAAAGAAAATTTACGATTTGACCTTGGCTAAGTATTTAAAAAAAAAATGAAAAAAAAAACGTAAAATTCTTAATATTTTTTTCTGTTGTGTAGCTTAGTTAAGTCGTTACGGTTTAATTTTTTTTTTCTCTCGTTTTTATATTAAAATTACCGCTAGGCTTTTAATTAATTAAATTCTCGTTTTCTCTCTTTTCCTCGTTAATGATTAGCTAAGCAAAAGATTTCGCTATATAAACGTTTTATTCGTGTGTGTGTGTGTGTTTTTTTTTTTGCTGTAGCTTTGAACTTTTACAAAGTTTTATTGCTTATGAAAGCTTTTTTTTGTTTTTTTTTTTTTTATTATTTTGACAGCAACATGACTTAATAATAGTTGTTTGGTTTTTAGTTTTAACGAAATTAATAACCTAAGGCGATATTAAACGAAATTTAAGTGGTCGGTGGCCACTGTAATAGCTGTAAAAAAGTTTTGATTAAACAACAACAACAACAACAACAGCAAACCAAATGAAATTCCTGTACTTAGGTAATTGCGACAGTGAGACATATTAATTGGTAATAATTAACCAGTTTACCAGGGGCGGTACTTATAATCTAAAACATACTTAAGCCATATATAAAGCGTTCGTGTGTGTTACCTGCGTTTAGTAATTTTTCAAAATTTAATCTGGTAATTTCATTTCAACATTTTAGTTTAAATGAAAAAAAAAAATAAAAATCTCCGGACGTCTAGAAAATCGTCTAGAAAATTTTATTCCCGAAAACAGATTTTCTGTCATCAAAACTCCAGTAAATTTTATTACAGGAATACAATTTTTTGCTTTTATTAGTCCTGTATAAATTTCGAAAACGTTTAATCTAAAATTCCCATATTAAAGCCATTTAAAGCTAAACTAAAATAGAGAAAATTTTATTTCCAGTAAAAAAAAAATTGTCTACAATAAATTGCGTTGAGAAAAATTAAAAAAAAATCCGTTAAAACCATCAAGAACCACCAAACATTAATTAAGCCACTGACTTAAGACTCCTATTATCTCCTCATTTACTTACCTTAAGTAAACAAAACCTAAAAAAAATTTCATAAATTGACGTCAATAAAAAAAAATATTTTCTTATTCTTCTCCATCTTCTGCATAAATTTGAACCGGATTGACAGAGTTTTTCGCTGCGTTTTTTATTGACTGGAAACCTTTCTCCTTTTGCTAAATATTTTTTTTTGTATATAAAAATTTTTTTTCAGAAATTTCGATCTTAATTCGCAGTAATTCGTTGTGAATTTTTATTTTTTTTTTATTGTTTACGAACGCCCTAAATTACGTGTTGTGCCTGGGTATATCGCTGTTTATCCAACAACAACAGCAACGACCAACAAACACGAATCAACAAAATATCAACCTCAGTTCACTGTACTTAAGGTAATTTCATGTTGATTTCTCTCCTTTTTCTTTGCTTTTTCATTCTTTCTTTATTTTTTTTTTAATGAAAACAAATGACAATAATAAATTTAAGTAAATTGTTTAAACCAAAAGGATGGAGATTGTTAACGTTAAGGTACGACACAGTGATTAAAGTCGGTATGATTTGCTGTTTTTCAGTGGAAATAAATGTAGCAGAGAAGAAACTTCTGTAGAACGTTGTCAAATTCATTTGGTTCTTAAGATAAAGTGACTTAGCTACTAATACCAAAGTGAAATTATTATCCGGAAAATCCTGAAATTTGTCATTAAGTCAAGAAATCGTTTTTTTTTTAAGCAAAAACAATTTTATTTATCCGGATTACTCAACCGTTTACAAGATCAAATCTAAACGCATTACGCTGGTTTTTCTTTAAAATATTTCCAGGACTTGACGTTCCAAACACACACGAATCGGTTATGGTTCGGTGCACTGATTAAAAACACAAAAAAAAAAAAAAAACACCGAAAACAAAACAAATACAAATTGCGATTAATTGTTAAGTCATATCCCGTCTAGAATTTTTTATTTTTTTTTATTACGATCAAATAACAGCAGCAGCAGCAACGGCAACAACAACAACAGAAACATGACTTACATTCATTACAGATGCAGAAAACCGATTAAAAAAAAAAAAAAAAACAAACGAAATTGCAATAATTTTTTTCAAAAGTCAAAACAACAAACGAAGCTTTTAATTGCATTTTGATTTTGTTTCTCTTTAAGTCACCTTTTATAATTAGTTTTCAATCAATTGATTGACTTAATTTTAATTAAAAAATCTTTATTAATGCTGGCTTAAGACCCATTCGCTATATGTTTTTAAAATTGTTTAACCAAAGAAAAGCAGCAACAAAGTAGAACCAGATTTTACTTAAACAATTAATTAATGAACGATCGGTTAAAAGTCACCTGTGTATTTTCATGATTACAGCAAATTAGTGTTAATAACAAACATAAACAAGGTACAAAACGGATTAATGAATAAAAAGAACAAAACAAAAAAAAATGTTTAAAACAAAACAAACAACGTGCAGAGTAAAAATCGTTTATTTATGCAAATGAATTAATTAAATAATTTTCGCGAATAAATTTATTTTTCTGATTATTTTGCTATTTTTGTGTTTTTTAGTTACGTTTGCTTGTGGCTTTAAAATATGTAACTACGATGCGCATGCGTGTTTTACTTAAATTATTCGATTTTTAAATATTTTCTTGCAGAAAAATTTGTTTCGTATGTCGAGTTTTAATCGCTTTTACCGGTTTTAAAGGTTGGTTGATGGAATGACGAATTTTTTTTTTTTAATAGGATATTTGATTGCCTATTTATTGGGTGATAAGGGGTTGGGATTAATATGAATATGACTTAAACACCTTTAGGCATTTTGTAGTCACAAGAGGAGTAAATACGGAGTCTAATACGGGTTTAACAATGTGATTAACTTTGTAGAAAATTTCTTTTAATTTCCACAATCATAAAAGTAATTAAAAAAGCTTTTGAAAAAGCTACGAAAAGTACAAAAAAATAAAGAAAATATTAGTAAGCCAGTTGCTTCAACGATGATTTTTTTTTTAATAATGCACTCAGGTGTCGAGCTTAATTTATTTTATTTTTTTGATGTTTTGTCTCCGCTGCTTTAATTTTTTAATTTTATTCAAAAATTATTTTTGTTGAGAAACAAAAAATAAAAGAAAAAATAATTTTTTGTGAATTTTTGCATAGCAACAAAGTGATTGTGTTCCATCCTTTTTGTATTTTTTTGTCTAGTTTATACGATACAGTGTTTAGCGTAGACTGTTTTCCCTGCATTTTTATCGGATGATGATTTTTTTTTTTAATTTTTTTTTAAGCCACTTATTGGTGTTGCTACTCTCATGTTTTTATTACTTTTGTTTATTAATTAGTTTTAGTTTTTGTTTTATTTTTTTTCGTTTGTTTTTAAGTCACAATTATGTGACTTCTTTATTGGCATTTACAAATTTGTGGTTTTTAAGACAACAAAATTGCATTCTTTAGTCTTGTATTCATCGTTAAATAAGCGAATTAAATAATTAAGTAACATTGATTTAGCGTGTTGTTGGTTTTGTTTCTTTTTATTGGGCGAATTATATTGAATTTCCTGGACAGGAGACCTTTTAAGAATTTTTTGTTTTTGTTTTTTTATTATATAATTTGCATATCACGTGTTGAGCTGGTGTAGCGTTAAGTCACTCATTTTATGATTGTTTCTAAGGTATTTAAAGTTACGCATAGCTTAAGCGGTTTTATGTAATTTTTTCTTACGTTGAAATGTCAAATAGATGCGTTGTTACATAAACGCGCATGCGTTAATAGCTTACATTAACGTTTGTTTTAAAGCATAAAAACAATAAAGCATTTAAATAGCTTAAATCATGCACAATTATTAACTTATCCAGATTGTATATTTTCATAGTATAAAAAACTTGTATTTTGCGCATGCTACTTACGCAGTTATCGTTGCAACATAAATTTGCTATCTAACATAAATCGCTTTTAACTGATTTAATATTTTTAATGCATATAATTTCTATATACACCTACGTATTGTTGGTGAATAGTTAATCTCTGCGCATCTAGCTTACGCATAAATTTTTTATGTTTTTTATTCTTTTGAAACGAACGAACGAGCTTAAACTGATACTGATTACAACATAAATCAACTATACCATCGAAACCAGATTAATTCAACATTACAAAACCTATCAGGGCTCGTATAAATAAACCAAGTTAAGTGACTTAAAATATAAACCAACTTTATAAAAAAAAAAAAAAAAAACCTCTTTATACCAGTTTAACCATAAACCAATAAAAAATAAAATCGAGCATTTATAGGAAAATAAAATATTTTATTTTTTCATTAATTATTATTTCTGTTGTTACTTAACGTAAGCCAATGTGGTTTTAACATTTAAATATTAAAACAAGAATATTAATATTAACACATTGTTGAAGCTTAAATTAAATTAAATTAAATTAAAAGAGAAAAAAAGCACAGTAAGCGCAGAATGAAATCAACACGATCTTGATTGCCCTGTATGGAAGATCAGAAGAAGCAGAGAAAAAAAAAACCGAATTTAATCACCTTAAATTAAGTAAGTAAATAAAATTAGCTCAAGGTAGTCAAGGCAGTAAGTATTCGTCTTCTTTCTTCAACGGTTATTTAGTTGTCGTTGGTTTTTTTTTACCTTATGGTAACCAACGGTGACAAATATTCTTTGCAGTCTTTCAATTCAATTTAATCTTATGTTTCTCTCTCACGTTTTCATGTTTCAATAATTAATTTGTTGGAATTTTTAATTATTTTTAATTATTTTTGGATTTTTATTTATTAATCAGAATTACCTGTGTTATCTTTCGTGTACTGTTTATGTCATATATGGTGCAAGTAGAAACTATAAATGGTTAATCGTGGTGATTCTTGATTGTTTTGCTGCTGTTGCTGCTGTTTCTGCAGCGTTTTTGTTTTTTAATTTATTTTTTGGCATCCAAAAGTCTGCCAAGGCAATGTAATATTATTAACAGAAAAAGTACAGAAAAAAAAATGAAATGTAAACTAGCCGAACAGCCACTAGTGACATGTTAAAAACGACATGGAAAAAAGAATTTTTTTTTTTTTTTATTTATGACTTGGAATTCGCACGCAGTTTAATCTCTATATACAGTAGTTGGGCGTCTTGCTCAGCCAACATTACTTTACTTAGCATAAGTAGAAAATAAATTTTTAAAAAATATGCACAAAACCGATTATTTACATCAACATCAACATGCCATCCACGGATTTTTATTCAAGGATTTTCTTTTGCACAAAAAAACAGACGAAGCGAAATTTTTTTTTATTAACTTTAATAATTAAATAATTATTTTTGTACTAGATGCAGACTTAATTAAATTTTTTTTTTTTTTTTTTTAATGAAATTGAAAATTCTCGATGCATTACAGAAGTGAATGAAATATTCTTTTGGGTGGTTTTTTCGTTTCGTCTTCTTTTTTGTGTTGTTTTTATTTTGATTGACTTTAACTAGCTAACTAGCTATTAAATATTCTAATCAAGTTAATTAATCAATTATTATAACCGTTAAATATATATTATAGTATGTTAATAACCTTTCTTACTTGTCGATTGCAGGAATGGCCAACCTTTTGCGAGAGAAGAATTGTGTTTTTTTTTTACTTATAAAAATTGTATGTGGCTTGATTATCTGTCATTCTTGTAGCTCAGTTTATGATGACTTTTTGTAAGCTCTGGTTATGATTAACTGTGGAAATTGCAGCTTGATTTACGTTTCAAATGTGAAGCTTGAATATCGCTGAGTTTTTAAAAACTGCAGCTGAGTTTAACTCTCTGTAGCTTTATTAACGATAGACGTTTTATCTTGCGAATTTGTAGCTTTACTGATGCTTTTTCTTTTTAGCAACTTTATTAAATTATCAACTGTGCAGCTTAGTTTAGTTTAACTTTGATCATCGTAAATGTTATTCTCTGTAGCAGTAAAGCTGTGAGCGTCTTACTTTAAAACTAGAGCATGTCAATTTTCTCTAAAAACACGAAGTTTAGCCATGCATGAGATTTTCGTAACAATTTTCAACAAAACACAATGGAAAAATGTTATAAAACCCAGAGAGTTTATAGTAAAAATAATTTTTTTATTTTTATTAATTTTCTTTACTATTATTAATTAATTTAATCAAATTTCTGTTTTAATTATTCAATTAAAAATTTATTTTTTATTTTTTTTATATTTCATTGTCTGGTTCCGTTTTTTTTTTTTTTTTTTAAATTTATTTTTCATCCATTTTCCATGTGTACATTCTTTGTATTGAAGCAAATTATTCGAATTAATATTCGATTTGATTTATTAATGAAATTATTTTAATTAAAAAATTGAAGAAGAAGAAGCAGAAGAAGCAAAAGAAGAAAAAGCAGCAGCAGTAGTGGTGAAAGAAAACAAATGGAAATAGTCGAAGTGTTTGTGTCTAACGTGAAAGAATAGAATCGAAGAAATTTTCAACAATAAATTAGGCTGTGTAGGAATGAGTCAGACATAAAACTCTTTCTTTTTTTTTTAATTAATTAATTAATTAGTCACAGTCATAGCGAACACGGACATGAATTCAATTAACCAAAAATAGAAGAAAGAAACAGAGAAAAACTCTTACTATCGCTGTGTTATTCGAAATGTAATAAAGCAAACAACTTCCTTCCGCCTTTTTTGGAATCCCCATATAAAGCTCAACACACAAACACACACATAATCCGTCTCCAAATCCAGTCATAACCTAAGTAGATTTTATATTAACCAAATAACCAGCGTAAATAACCTTCCTGCTGCTTTTAACTTGGCTACACCACGGTATAACCAAGTCCAGTCAGTCTAGTCCAGTCCAGTATTTCTCCGTCTATTTTTTCTCCCCACAGTTATGTTTGCTTTGCTTTGCTTCGTTGAACTTTTATGCTGCACAAGAGAAAATAAATGGAAAAAACCTAAGAATCGTATTTTTAGCGTAGGCTTAGGCGCTGACTTGACTTAAGTTTAAGCTGAATACAAAGTACAGACAATATTTGATTAGTAATAAAAACAAAAATGTATTTATTATCTGTGTTACAGTGGTTGCTAGTTAATATGTAACTAAGTTGACAACAATTCTGGGTTTTAATTTCTAAAGTCTTTGAAATCGTGCATCTAGCAGCAAAAGATTCGTAAGATTTTTCCGGGTTTGCCATGTAATTAGCCTTGAGTCATACCGGATTAATCACGTAATTATAACAGACGCCGTACAATTAAACACTTAAACGGAGTGTCGCCTTGTTAATAATAATATCACCTGATAACACCGATTATTACCTTAAAATTACCTAATAATCGGATCACGATGCTACGTTACGCTTTCGCTGTTGCTGCTGCTGTTGTTGTTCGCATCGCTTCTAGCGAGCACGTACCGCCTTAACACTTAAAGAATTAAAAAAAAAATTAATCACAACGAACGAAAATAAAGCAACAAAAACCAAATCGCACTTACGGCTTAAATCATTTTAAATGCAAAATGGAATAATAAATCAAAAAATAAAAAAAAGCCGTAGAAGACTAAAGCAAAGCAGATTAAGTGCGAAAAGAAGGACGAGAAATCCTATTTTTAGCCGTACAACGTTTAGCAAGATTTATTACCTAAAAAAAAAAAATATTTAGTGGCGCTTAGCGTATTGACTTTGTAACGGACACAAAATCACATCGCACGTTCTGAGTGATTTTAATTCAGCAAAGTCTGTAGCAAAAACGTAAAACGATGTTTTTAGGGGCTGTACACTGCTAATAACCGGACTTAACTGAAATTTATACCTTTCTGTATTCCTAAGCAGCTACCTACTTTGTGGTCAAGCAGCAATAAAAACGAAAAAAAAAAAAAAAATTGCTAACGCGAGTAACAAGGATAGAGAAGACGTCAATCAGCGTTAATTAGCCGCCACACGACATTACAGAACTGAGAATAAAACAATTGAAGAAAGGGGGTAATTAGGTTTTTAAGGCAATTTAATAAGTAACAACACACAAACACACATGTTATTCGATTTATTTAATTATATATGGACGGAATGGGACGAGACGAGACAAGACAAGACAAGACGAGTTGAGTTGAGTTGAGTCAAGACAAAAACTCCTACTGTCTAAATGAGTTAATTTTGTATCCGCCGTCTAGTCATTCTGGTTTTGTTATGCTGCGCTGTTACTCGTGTGCCTGGCTGTATCGCATTTTTGTATTTTTTTTTATTGCAAATGTAATTCAATTGAATTTCGGAGTTAATGCAGAAAATAAATTTGTGCCAATTGAGTTTTAAATGGCCAAATGGCCTTTCAGTGTCTTGAATGTACTTATCGCAGTTGTTTCGTCATAACTCTTTCAAAATATGCCTCAGAACTAAGATGTTTAGCTTTTTGCAATCCTGAATAAACACACTAGTAGATTGCAATATAAAATGTGGGCACTAGGTACCAATTTTTTATAACAAATGCCATTAAACATGGGAAAAGGGGTTTTGTCTTCAATTTTCTGAACTTTGAGTACTCATAACTCGTGAAATAAATTTTTTATCGAAAAACTCCAAGAACTAAGTCGATTCAGAACTGTCTAAAGAACATTCCTGCAAAGTTTCAGCACGATCTGAATTTATTGAATTTTCACCTGAAAATTAAAATTTTTCCTGATAGTATGGATTTTTTGTGAAAAAAAAAAATATTTTTAAATGAGCTGAAATTTGGTCAGAAGTTTTGTATTGGGTCCTTTAGTATGCTGTATAAAGGATTCCGGCCTAAAAAATTTCAATCAGAAGTTATGGCCAGATGAATCTCAATTCCTTCGTTTTTTGCTTTCTGCATTGGTATCGAATGTACTTATCGTAGTTGTTTAGTCATAACTCTTCCAAAATAAGTCTCAGAACTAAAATAATTAGCTTTTTGTAATCCTTAATAAACACACTAGTAGACCGCAATGTAAAATGTGGGCACTAGGTACCAATTTTTTAAAACAAATGCCATTAAACATGGGAAAAAGGGTTTTTTCTTCAATTTTCAGAACTTTGAGTACTCATAACTCGTGAAATAAATTTTTTATCGAAAAACTCCAAGAACTAACTCGGTTCAGCACCTCTTAATGAGCATTCCTGCAAAGTTTCAGCACGATCTGAATTTATTGAATTTTCACCTGAAAATTAAAATTTTTCCTGATACTTTGTATGGATTTTTGGTGAAAAAAAAATTATTTTTAAATGAGCTGAAATTTGGTCAGAAGTTTTGTATTGGGTCCTTTAGTATGCTGTATAAAGGATTCCGGCCTAAAAAATTTCAATCAGAAGTTATGGCCAGATGAATCTCAATTCCTTCGTTTTTTGCTTTCTGCATTGGTATCGAATGTACTTATCGCAGTTGTTTAGTCATAACTCTTCCAAAATATGTCTCAGAACTAAAATAATTAGCTTTTTGTAATCCTGAATAAACACACTAGTAGACCGCAATGTAAAATGTGGGCACTAGGTACCAATTTTTTAAAACAAATGCCATTAAACATGGGAAAAGGGGTTTTGTCTTCAATTTTCTGAACTTTGAGTACTCATAACTCGTGAAATAAATTTTTTATCGAAAAACTCCAAGAACTAAGTCGATTCAGAACTGTCTAAAGAACATTCCTGCAAAGTTTCAGCACGATCTGAATTTATTGAATTTTCACCTGAAAATTAAAATTTTTCCTGATACTTTGTATGGATTTTTGGCGAAAAAAAAAAATATTTTTAAATGAGCTGAAATTTGGTCAGAAGTTCCACATTGAGTCCTTATGTATGCTGTATAAAAGATTCCTGCCAATGTCACAAATAAATAAAAACAAAATTCCTTAAGCCTGGTTAATTCTTAATAATTTTTTTTTTATTAATTATTCTTTGAATTTCATCTCATATCTCTTTGTTTTTTTTTTTTTTACCACAATTATTAAATAACATTTATCGGTTATAAATATTTACAAATTATTGATTAAAAATAAGAATCAATGAATGAATAAATGAATTTATTAATTAATTAATTAACAAACCTCAGGACCTCAGACACAGTAAACGGGCTTTTTTGAATATGAATTTTTGTTTTTTTTTTCTTTCTTTCCATAGTGCACAAATAATTTTTTTTTGTGCAGTGAATGAATTTCGGTTTACAATCGGTGCCGAAAATTGTTAATTAAAATTAAATTTTTTTTTTCTTTATTACAAAATAAATATATTTTCTGTGTGCTTTTATGCATTAATTAAATAAAAAACAAAAACAAAATAAACTTTCATCACTTTAATAAATAATTTTTCTTTCTCCTTCATTTTTTTTTTTTTTTTCTTTCGGTTAATTAAAATTTTTCTTCTCTTTCACTAATTATTAAACATTGGAATGATTTTTGTTAGTTAACAAAAAAAAAGAAAAGAAAATAAAATAAATAAATACAATAAAAGCTCAACATTAGCTTATTTATAATAGAAATGAATAAGCATTGTGTGGGTGCTGAAATGTAATGGAAATCTTTACCACAATCCTTAACCATGTTATGGACTTAAATCAGCACTCATTAGACTTGAAAAAAAAATAAAAAATGTAAAAATAAAGAAAAAAATCGGAGCAACAAGATTTTTTACATTTTGAGCTTTTTTTTGGGCTTTCTTTCGCATTTTTTTTTTTTTTTTGTTTATTTTTATGTCATGATCACAATATAGGTTTGTTGGTAATAATTTACCTTGTGACTGTAATACGATTAATTATTCTTAATTAAATTAAGGAGCAGCAGCAGCAGCAGCTACCTTAGTTATTGCCATATGACCATTCAATGATCTTTCGTTGCCAACAACAACTAAGTTAAATTAAATTAAAAAAAAAAACGAAGGAAAATGAAGACGTAAGACAACAACAACAACAACAACAACATCAACAATTTTGATTAAACTTTAGTTATTAATTAATTAATAATAATTTAATTTATTAAATATTAATTAGTCCTTATGAACGTGGTAAATAGCCTAATTGAAACCATTTAATTAACTCCTCACGTAAATCAAATAACGATAATTTCAGTTCAACACCACCCAAAAATTCGTTCTCTTGCAATGAATCGTGTGACCAGACAGTCACTTGCAGAACACGATTATGTATATAATCTATAGGCATTCGGTATTCCAACTAAAATAAAATTAAAAAAAAAAAGAAAATCAAAGAATTAACGAAAACAAATCACAACAACAATCATCGCATACCGTTTCCATAAAACTGGGAAAACAATTTTTTCGCACAACTTTTGTTTTACGTTTTGTCGCCTTTGTCGGATCTGGCTTTAAATAAACTTTTACATAGGTGTTTGGCTCTTGTCCGCCGGTTGTCACCGGTAAACTTCTTGCATGATGTACCTAAGCGATAAGGATGATAATTAATAAATAAAATCCAATTTTCCTGTTTAAATCAACGAACCATAACCGTTAATGCACCACGATGATACTGCAACGATAATTTTATTTCACCACAAACACGTTCTGATGGATTTGCGGTCGGTCGTACATCTAAAAGATGAAGAAATAAAACGGATTAATAGTCGTGTGCGGTGATTTAGAACAAACCTTTGACTTTCGCCACATGAATGTCAGCCTCCTGTTGATCCCGTAATAATGGATGAAAGAATGTGTACACCAAATCCGAGTGTGCAATCTCATCCGCGGAATTAAACAAAGAGATCAAAAAGTGTCGTATTTCCGGTAGCCGACGTTCCGCTACTGTTTTTATATTTGAACGTCCAACATGAATGCCACTGGGCAAACTGTAAATAAAAAAAAAAATGAAGAAAACACAAAATCAATCGAAAATCAATTATTATTATCTAGGTGTATAGAGAGGTGGTGGTGTAGGTGGTGGTGGTGGTGTTAAATGCGAAAATTAAATACATCGCATGCGATAAGATATGAAAAATTAATTAAACATTTCGTTGTTGTTGTTTCTGTGTTTCGGGACAAACATTTTATCACACAGAAAAAATTAATTATTGCGCTATTTTTACCTGTCTTCTTTTTCACACCTACAACTACACGAATTTTTTTCCAGTCACTCTTAATGGGTTTTTTGATTGTTTAAATGTTTATCAGTCTTATCAAATCAATTAAATAAATTTTTCCGTTTATTATTCATCAAGAAATTGATATGAAGAAGAACAACACAAACAACATAATCGATATTTGAGCAAATAATGTAAATTGAGTAATTTATAACAAAACATAGAAAAATTATTTATTTATTATTTTTTTGTTGATAATAGTAGTGTTAAGTCCGTAATACCAGGTAATTATAGTGATTAATCATCGATATCTACTTTATCTGATTGTTAGTTTTTGTATTATCAGAACAATAAACTAGAAAAAGATCATTAAAACGCTATAAAAATCTCTTCAAAACAATTTTAATACAAATTCCAGGTACTACTTCAAAACACAAAACGATAATAAAGTAATAATAAAAAAATACTCCGGACACCATACAGTTATTATTATCGGGCATTTACTGTTATAAATTTTATGAGACGATAATACAAAAAAAAATAAAATTCTTATCAACGATTTTTAATAAAAAAAATTTTTTTTTTGTGTTTTAAAAATTTTCAGAAGGTGATTCACGAATTTTTTTTTCCAAATAAATCAAAACATATTTATTGAGTGACTAGTTTCATTTATTTAGGATTTAAAATGCACAGGTAACAGGTGATTAACCGATACGATGATTAGCGTAATGTAACTTTCCTGAAAAACGAACGGATTTCAAGAGTACTGAAGAATTTCACTTAAAACACTTAACAAGAATTCAAAATTCAATTTTATCCCGACTACACCTCAATAATAATTAAATAAAAAACACTTTGCGTAAAATTTACATTTAAAAACCGCTAAAAGTAAACGGAGCAAAGTGTTTACCACTCCGTTGCACACGGAATTTATTTTTCAAACGGAATTTACGACAAAATTTAATTAACAAAAAGACATGACATGCGTCTTGCATTATCTTTTTTTTTTTTGTTTTAAGTTTTTTCAATTGTAATTTCGTTTCACTTTTATTGTAATAAATATTTAATTAATTAATTAATTATTCATAAATAATTTGTAATGTTTTAGAAATTAAAATTTATTGTTGACAATAATATCAGTGTTATTAGGAAATTTTGTTTTCTTTTATAGAAAATATAGCGTGACACAGTAGGTATCGGAAATGAATTTATTTCAGGAATTTTTATATAAAGCGGGTTTAAATTATTTAAAGAATTTTTAAGGAGTTAAATTGGCTTCGATTAATTAAAATAATCAAAAAAAAACATTTCAGAAGTTTGTCTGGAAATTTTTAATTAATTAAAATTTTCTACCGAGTGTTTAAAGCAGCACAGACATTAAAATATTCAGTAAACTTGATTAAAGACCCGTAAAATACAACCAACACTAAAAATCCTATCAAGGTAAAAACGATTTAATATTTCAGGAATATTATGTAAAGCATGTGTTTCTTCGATTAAAACATTTTTTTTTGAGGAGTTAATTTTGCTTCAATTAATTAAAACAATTAAAAACACTTCAGAAGTTTGTCTGGAATTTTTTTTATTTTTCAACTCAGTAGCTTAATTAAAATTTTCCACCGAGTGTTAAAAAGAGGAAAGGTATTCAAGACTTTAGCCATCAACCAAAAATACAATCATGTTATAAGCACCCTGTGTTAAGGTAAAAACATTTTTTTTTTCATATAGATTATTTCGATTACTCAATATAAAAATTAAATAAAAATTATAATAGAGTAATAATAATAATAATAATTATGGTGAGGTGATAAAATACAATGAAAACAAAAAAACAAAACAAGAAAAAAAAATTAAATTAAATTAATTAATAATAAGCGCGTAAAACCACTTTTCTTATCCACAATACATGAAATAATTGCAAAGAAAAAAAAAAAAAAATTTTAATTTTCTTTCGTTTTTTTTGTGTAATGTGACCGATTGATTTTACCTTTTTTTTCAATTTTTTTCTTCACTTTTTAATTTTAATTAATAATAAAATTAAAAACAAAAAAACATTAATTAATTTACTTTTGTTAAATGTGCGGTGTGTGTGTCTTCGTTTAGTCCACGGTTTAATAACAAATAAGAAAAATAAAAATCACCGAGATTAGTGAAAATTCAATGAAATTAAATTAATTTAATTTAATTAATTAATTACATGTGAGACGTTTACGGATATAATAAATGGATTAAAGTTAAGTGAAAACGAAATTAAAATTAATTAATTAAAGTGAACAAGACATGGTTAAACTACAGTCAGTGCCGACGACAGGTAACAACAAGTGTTTTTGATGACCAAAATCATTTTGATGGACGTTTTTCCATTAATTAATTAACTAATTAATACTTTCGGGAATTTTTATAGAAAATTTTTTTTTTTTTTTTTTTTAATTATTTTTGTAAATTCCTTCATCGACATTTTTTAAAAAATTTTTTTTTTATTTATAACCAAAGATAAGATTATTTCCGTCATAAATAAAAATGAAAAGAAATAAAAAATGTATTTTTTGTTTAAATCATTTCAGGAGCCTCCTCAACATTAGATTACTCAATAATTGGCTCAATATGTATACTCATCACAATGGTGGTCACACTTTTGGGTATAAAATTAAAATGGTTTCGACATAGGTTAACATTTGAAGGTGTCCCAGCGACACCCACACCAGAAAACAATCGGAATGAGGTGAAGAAAAAAAAAAAAAATTTTTATTTTTAATTAATTAAATTTAAAAAATTAATTAATTATTTAATTGTTTGTTTGTTTATCTAATCAGAGTGAAGTTGTGTTATTGTCTGGTGTTTTCCGGCGCACTGAAGATTTTGATAGTTTCGTTGATATTGAACAACCGAAAATTTTACCACGTAAATTCCTTTGATTAAACATTTTTTTTTTTGTGTTTTTCCAAAAAATTTGTTTTATTTATAAAAATTTTACAGCCGTACGGATTGGTAATTCTGCATCATCCACATCGTCAACACGAGAAACAACACCGAAGCTTATTCTACCAAAACCAAAAATAAAAACAAAACGAGCACCGGATATACCAAATGGAAATTTTACACCGGTTGCCCCAACAATACCGTTTCCAACTAATGAAGATCCGTCGATACAAAGAATTTATCCGAATGAACGTTTTGTTGATAATTTACCGGCTGAGACGTCAACAGTGCCGCAATGGCATGTAGAATCAGAAACACCACCGGCCATACCAAAAATTCCATCTCCACAGAAGGAGACTTTTAAGAAAGTTGTGCCAAAACCACCAGAGCGTGTAACTTCAGTTGAAGCGGGAACGTCAAAAGGTAAAACAAAATTGCCTCCACCACCTCCGTATCAGTACAAAGATCCTCTAAAGAATAAAGAAATTTCTGCTCCGATAGTGATTCAAATACCAGATATTCCAGCTTCGAAAATAATTCAAACCCCTGCCATTGCAACACCAGAAGTGTTCGAAATTCCAAAACAAACAAAATCTATATCGCAGCCAACAGTTCCAGTGCCACTGGCACAACCGGTTAAAATAACTGACGGACCCTATATACCTCCAGCAGATTTGCATAAGCAACTAGGAAAGAAAAAGGAAATCACGCCATCCGACGCTTCATTACCGGGTCCCAGTAAACGTGGCTTTTTTGGTTTCAAATCAAAATCCACAGAACCAAAACAACAAAAAAAACCAAAACCACAAATTGTGCGAGTTCTAAAGCAACCGAAAACGGAAAAGGTCAAAGATAAAGCCAAGGAGAAGAATAAAGAAAAGGAAAAATCAAAAGACAAGAAAAAAGTGATCGCCTCAACGGATTTAAGTGTAGCAAAACCAAAAGAAATGATCGGTGTTAGGCCCGGTGTGACTTTTGCTGATGAGGACACCGTAATACCATCACCAATGGAACGTACGTCAGGAATTGATTATCGCTTCGATTACAAACAATCTGATACAAACAACAACAGTCCACTTGAACGAAATTCCGAAATCAATGATCCGATAACGATTAAATTCTCAAAAGTAAATGAAAACGAACGGGAAATAACTAGAAAACCAAATAGAATACATTTCGCCGATGATGATGAGAGTGATGACGATGAGAAAGGAGGAAAAAAAGACGAGGAGATTGACAGTTGGAATATGATTGCAAGACATAAACAAAATATTAGCCATACGATGGCGGCACAATTAGAGGCGAGAAAAACCAAACTGGAGATAATACGGAAGCAAAAAGAAATTGAGAATTCATTGCGAAACAATAACAATGCAAGATCAGCTTTTGTACCACCTCCAAACAAGGATCAAACATTGCAAATAAATCGTCCAAGGACATTACGTGAAATGCAAAATGATAAAAGGCACAATCAGGTGGCATCACAGCCAACAAAAACTCATTCTGGGCAACACAATTCCGATACCGAAGCATAAATTTTATCTTTAATCCTTTGCTCCTGTTTTTTTTCTTTTTTTTTTTTTTTCTTATAAAATTCTTATTACTTAGCTATTAAGTTAGGTTTATTGATTTTGTGTAATTTATTAATTATTTTTATTGTAATGACGTACAAATCCGGAGAGAAAGGAAACAAAACCAAATAAAATAAAAATAAAAAACAAATTTTTGCGACATACCTGTGTAGTTTCGCTAATGGAAAATGTAAACAGAGTTTCTGATGAAATTCAGAAAATTCCTTGTACGAACGGAACAGATAGGCTGGATCCGGTTGATTTTGACGTGTCACCTTCAGTATATACGTGTAATACTTTTCTAAATCGTAACGCTTCTGAAATCCGTGTACAGTTACCGATTTTAATCGTCCATCCTGTGCCATTCTGTAAACAAATAACAAAAACTTAATTCAAGAAACCACAAACAAAACCCAACTACATACGTGTATGTTCTGGGAACAAAACTTAAAAGTTCTCCGCTACCCTCATCGGCAGTAAATCGTAACTGGGCCAAATTATGTAAAAAGAAATTAAATTGCGTAAACCATGATTTCAGTGAGATATGAATCATTTTGGCAAATGATGCTGCTGCCTCGGGATTCGATTGTCCAGGAAGTAATGCTCTGCGTACATATGTGACAGCATCTGCTGTTACCCCAGGTATACCTGATGTCGCCATTAAGGCTAACATATGCAGTATTAAATCACCATGTTTTCGTACAATGTTAAAGGCTTTACAGCATAAATCAACAAAATGATGAAATTTCGTTGATGGACGCTCACCACCATTTATCACATAAGCCATATCCGATGTTAATACAAACGGTGTCCGATCTCTAAGCACACATAAAAAAAAAGCAAAATTTGTATGAAATTACGAATTTTAAATGAAGTGAGAATCGTTAATTACCTTTTAAAATTACCAAACATCTGTGAATCACCTAAAAATTTACCAAAATCTATGTGGAATAAATGTCCAGACGTTTTTAGCATAATATTATCATTGTGCCTGTCACAAATACCCAATATGTAAGTAGCTACACTATATCCAGCACACGATACTAATTTAATAAAAACGAAAAAAACAAAAAAATTAAATTACAACAAATTAAATTATCTTTCATTTCGGTGTTGTCTCACCAGTAAAATTATCGACAGCCCTTTGATACTCTAATTGACTAGGATTTTGTTTAGCTAACCATTCAGCTATTGGCTTATCTTTAAATGAACCGGTCAAACCAAATTCTATTTGTATTTTACGCAATGTTTCGGCATCCGAGACAAGTTCAATCATACCCTTTTTATGGCCAGTCGGCACACAACTAAAGGTAACCATTTTTAAATCTAAACCCTCCTTCAACCATAATTTATCCATTATTCGAACTAATTGTAATGTCAGCATGTCTTGCTGTAAATCATCACCGCACTACAAAAAAGAAAATTAAATAATTAATCATAGAGAGCTAACCAAAAAAAAAAAGAAGGAATTTCTAACCTTAAAAATAGCTGGAAGTAATCCACCATCCGGACATAGAAAATTAATTTTTAATGGCAATGTATTGGAATTAAAGTAGCTACAGTTTCTGACATTGACACCAGTCACTTCTAAGCCGGGTCCTAATGGCAAGGAAGTAGGCCGCTCTAATAATATTTGATTAACCGACTCCAGACCCTGCACTAACGTTTTTTGACGCATAGACTCTTTGGCAGACTTTACACTTTGCGCCACATCCGCTAAACTTTTACACATCATATTCTGTGCTAGAAATCGTGCTGATAACTTTTCTCCGCACATTGCCAACAGAGCACGTAACATCATTTTGTTACGACGATGATAGCGTGCTTGGGTTATCAGAGATTCATCAACTTCGACTTGTGTTGATTCGTTTGTGTTTTGCGGAGAATCACCGGGCAAATTATGTACTAAATGCCAGTAAAGGAAATGAGCAACACGCGGCGATTCTAAGGAGCGACACAGCAGAAATCTTGCCATTGGTGATGCTTCGTAAGTATCGTGTTTTAGTGCTTGTAACAATTGCGGCAGATAATCGACTAGTTGATCATTTGGCATTGCGGATACCCATTTTACTGCATGACTACGAATTTCCATATCAGGGTATCTAAAACGTGAACAAATGTTTATAAACAAAATCTTGAAAATGAATCTAATGTCATGGACTTTACCTGGGCAAGAGTAATTCAAGCGCTTGTAATGGTGTCAATGGATGCCAAGATTTTAACAGAGCATGCAAATCAACAAGACTAGCAAAATCCCAACTGTGTGCTGCGTGTAACACTTTAGGTAACGCATGCGGCAATCCTTGAAGATAATGTCGCTTCTCCCATAGTACTTCCCGTTTATCTAACGCATTCGGGTAACCTTGCTCAGAAGTATCAATCAGTTCCTGCTGTAAATTTTTATCCAAACTATTAAAATCAAAACGAGGTGCTGGCGGAGGTTTATTTAAGGGCTCTGGAAAAACAATTCTTCCACCATAATTTGGAATTTCTATGCCTAAAACTGGATACAGTTCAGCATGCGGATGTGTTCCTTTAGCTGGTGCCGGTCCTAAAAATTTATCCGTTGTCGGTGGCCAAAATGTTAATAAATACTGGCCATGAATCATGTTCCGTTCAAAGTCAAAGAATTGTATTGAACACCAGCCCAATTCGACTTTTGTTACTTTTTTCTCTGGATTAGGATCATTTTTATCTTTAGAATTATCACCACCCTCAGCCGGTTCCGTTGTGCAACCATACAGCACAAAGATCAGTCTTGATTCTCTTGGCAATGTACATACCGGTATTCCCTCAAAATTCAACCAGGAATCAAATTTAAGCCTTGGATAAATTCCACTAATTTCATTTGAACATTGTGTTACTACTGCCTCCCCAATATACCGTGTACCATGGTAAATTTGTGCTCCTAGTATGTAATCATCGTGTTTCCAATGCATCGGCGGACGATGCAAACACATGATGTGAACCATAACTGCCTCAGAAACATTCGATATTGGTACTGGAACTAAGGATAGTGGAAAATTAATTAAAGTTCGAGAATACAAAAAAAAATCAATAATTACTTGAATGATACTCAGGGGTGTTAACGCTAAAGTCCACCCGAAATGCACTAGAGTAAACTTCTAATAAATTCTGTATAGCGTCGCGTACTTGGTGGCATCGATATTTAATTTGTTCCGTAACTGTTCGGGGACGTATTGATACCTCAGCATAGTCACCACTCTCTGATAAAATATCTAATTTCCCCCCATTATAAATTGGCTCCTTATAGCTATAAACCGTTTGCCCGCTGGAACAAACATTTTTCAATTGAGCGATCGATTCTGTGATATCTAAAGTATCGATCGATCCAAGTAGGGCACAAATAGCCTTAACCCCTTGTACAACGCCAGAACATGTAAGCACTGAATGTGGATTAGAATCTGCCGCCGATGATTCAAGACGATCAATTTCCGTTTCTAGCGTCTCTAATAAAATCATCAGACTATCATAGCTTATCGGTGAGCCCGGTTCATGCGCTAAGATATCAGCCGGTTTTATCTCTGCATCCCTTATGTCATCTTGTAATGTCCTCGATATAACACGCATGTTAGCCATCGATTTTGGACATAACCCTAATTGCACATCTTTCTCCAATTTAACACTATTGTGGATACATTCTAATTGATCAAGCCGTGATCCTGGTGATAACCATTCAACGACACCGATCGGTTTCAGGACAAAATCACTTACACTCCCCTTTATCTGCCCTTCTAATTCACAAAACACGTGCATTATCACATGCTCAACCGTTGTGCTTACTGAAAAACAAAGTGAACATTTTTTTTTTAATTTTCCGGATTAACATGAAATTTCTGTTGCTCGTTCTACTACTACTTACTATCACAGGTGAATACAACTGGTGGGCCATATCCTTCGATTTGCCCTTTACCAGTATTTAACGTGCTGTTACACTCGATACTTGTACTGTGCCGATTATTGACCATCGCATTCATAAGATTACTTTCAATACACTCGATCGCCGGATGGACTAATAATTTAATACTGCTCCCAGCCGGATATTGACTGATAAATTGACAGGCGACAATATGTCCAATATTTGTTTTAACATCGGTATGCTTATATTCGGATCGCAAATCGATCACCATATTATAAAATGCCATCAATTCACCTTCATAAGATTTACGGACTAAAACATTTTCATAGAGTTTCGTTGGTAATTTTCTACGATCTAAAACTTGATAATTTTCTTCAGATGTTAATGATTCGGTATTACGTGGCGGTAATGGTGGTGGTGTTAAGGCACCACTTGAAAATGGTATATTCCATCCAATTGGCGGTGCCCCTGATAAAAGAAAACATTAAGAAAATTCATTTAAAAAACAAAAAAAAAGCAAAAACGTAATTTTATTACCTCCAGACGGAGGTGATAATGGGGTTCGTTCAGTTTTATTAACCGCTTCATAAACCGGATCGGAATAATTTGTACCGCCACTACTATATAAATAATCAAAGGGATCATATTCTGAATAGTATGAGTAGGCATTTTCTGAAATTGTATCACCTGAAAATAAAAATAAAAACAAAGAAAAAAAGAAAATTAAAATGGATTAAAAACTCTGTCCTAATCGATTTAGATAACAAAATTAATTAATTAATTGATTAACAGGGTGCTGGAAAATGTTTCTCAAATAAAAAAGAAGCAAATTAAGATTGAGAACCCACTGAAGTTTCTGGGATTATAGACTAGCAAGAAAACATTTGTCACGTACACAAAATACGACAATTTCCAGTACCACAGATCTTGTTTCAGGACGTAAACTTCAAAAAAAAACATTAACAAAAAAAAAAAAAAGAAATGCAACCAACCACCATCTACAATAACCGGTGAATATTGTCGTTGTAGCTCTTGTAATTGTATTTGTTGCTGTTGTTGTTCCCTCTCCTCTTGTTTATAAACATCATCAAGATTATTATCATCATTAAATTGATTAGACATATCAACATAACTATTATCATTATGATGCAACAATAATAATTCTGTTTTGTGTACGATCGTCTCAACAAAACGATTATGGAAAATTTTATCAAAAACACGATGCATTAAACATTTAATGGTTGTACAACAAAACACCAATACACAGGTAAATTATAATTAATTAATTAATGAACTAATAAACTAATAATTTTTTTTTATTAATTGTTGGAACAAAACCAGACACAAAAACACCACATGATGCAAAATTAAAAAATTAATTGAGTAAAATTAGCGACACGGTAAAGTAAAATTCTCTCAACTAAATTTTTGATTAAGGTAAAAAATAATTAAAAAAAAAAAATAAATTATTTAAAGTAGCTTAGAGAAACAAAAAAAAAAAAAAATACAAAAAACATTTTAATAATACAGTAGAGTCTCGTATAAATAGGCGTTCGAATTACATGACCGCATTCACGGTAGTTCCCTAAGTAAAGCTTTTAATAAGCTAGATAAACACTTTTTGTTTATCACAATCACAAATAAAACAAAGATAGAAACTTTTGCACTGTTTTACCAAAATCATAACACTCACCTCTACCACCAATAAGACACAACGTCAACAAGACTTAACACAACAACAAAATAAATAAATAAATAAATCGGGACAAATAAAAACACAAAATTTTGGTTTGTTTATTTTTTTCTTTAATAGATTAGATAAGTCGGATTTAAACGCTTAAATACACTTAAAAAACAAAAAACAAAACACACAACAGAAGGGAAATATTACCCAAAAGCAAATTTACTTAACAATTATTAAAGATTCGTAATTGGATAAACAAACTAAAGCCGTTAATGTAAGTTAGAAAAATCATCCGTAAATGAGTCGCAACGGAAGAAAGTTAAAATCAAATAAGACGGTTTTACTACTGGTAATTCGTTACGTAAAAAACAACGATTTTTACCGTCATTACCACTTCTGTAATCAATAAGAATTCCTACAAAAAAAAAAAAAAAACTCAGTACTCAGCTTTATTCAGTGAATTGAAATAAACAAAACAAAAAAATAAACGCCATTCGCAAAAAAAATTCAAATAAAACAAAATGGTGGAATTTTACTACGTCGGATCTACGTTTTAACAAAAAAAAAAAACAAAAAAACGATTTAAAAAACCTTTAAACGATGGAAATTAAAACAAAAAAATTAAAATTCAAGTCGGAATACGACTAAGCAACAAACTGAAAACTAACAAACAAAAAATTATAATTTTGGCACAACAAGTGTTAGCAGCGTCAATTTAGTAACAGCAGCAGCAGCATCAGTATTTTTCCTTCTTCCTCATAATTTAATTTAATTTAATTTCATCAAAAAAAAAAAAACTATTTTAATATTAAAAAAGTGGAAAAATCAACAGAGAAGAAAAATAAGCAAATCACAAGGAAAATAAATCTAAAAATAATTTTTTTTCGCTTTTTTCGTTTTGTCAACATAGAATTTTTCTTTTGTTGTTGCTTTAAATCCTAAGACTTGATTTACGCGGTGATTTAAATTTTTTTAGATTTCTGTTTTCTGTTGTTTTTTTTTGTAGAGTGTGGTATAGACTCTGAGTGTGAATTCCTTGAAGAAAACTTTCTCAATTTCCACCATAAACAGTTTATTCTTGTTCTAAAACTTTTCTACAATCAAATGCATCGAATATTTTACGTCAAGCAATTTGAAATTCATTCAATTAAATCATTAAAAATAATCACCAACCGTATTAATCAGTAAATATAATAAATTTCGACTTAAAACAACTACTTTAAGCCATATTCAACTACTCAAAAATTTAAGTAACAAAAAAAAACAACTCAGCGAAAATTCTAACCGAACGTTACGCTTTCTTTCTTTCTTTCTGCACTTTTAAATTAATTAATTAATTGATTTAAAAAAAAAAAAAAAACTTCAATTGTGTGGGTGGGTTAAGTGTGTTACGTTTGTTTAATAAAAAAAAAAAAAATCTCCAATTCTATGGAAAAATACACGGAAAAACGTAATTAAAAAGGCAAAAAGCAAAAAATTAAAAATTCTTGTGAGTGTAGGAGAAACAGAACATGAAATAAATACTAATTAATTAAATATGTGAAAGAGACATACCTTTATCATCATAATCACTTGTTTTATTCCCCATTAGTAGTGGATCAAATGCTTCTAAAACACTCACCCTAGAACTGTTGTAAAAAGGAGAAAGAAACAAACAAAAAAAAAAAAAAAACAAAGTTAGATACAAAATAAATAAAAAATTGTTTTATGTTTTGCAAGGCGTAAAAAAATGAGTTAATTAAATTTTTTTTTATATTTTTATTTAGACACTTTATGTTAAATAAATAAGCTAAATTAATTAATTAAAAAATTTCCCTTTTCTACTTGGTTTTTCTCTTTTATTTATTTTTGCTTTTAAAAACGCACATGTCGTAGATGAAAATTTTTTTCGTTTTTTCTTTCTATCTTTTTTCAAAAAATTATTTTTATAAATTTTATTTTTTTTTTTTATTAATAAACTTACTCATCATTCATACTAGCACAATTTAAATCAATTAAATCGTCGCCTAATTTTCTCTCAACACTTTTTCGTTGTTGCTGTTGCTGTGAATTTAATTGTAACGCTGCATAGCCGCCACCAGATGTTGATGGTATTTGTGGAAAATTATTATTAATAACTGGTGCAACAGGTGTTAATATTGTTGGTGTTGTTAATGGACTTGTTGGTGATCTTAATTCAAGTGTTTTTAATTGATTTACCTAAAACAAAGCAAAATGTTTAAAGAATTATTAAGCAACAACAAAAAAAAAAAAAATTCACATACTTTTGGTACATGAACAAGTGCTGATTCAGGATTTGTAACAATATTCGGTTGTATAGATAGATTTGTTGTTTGCTGATTATAACCACCTAATGTATAAACACTTTGATTAACATAATTTGATGGTAAATATGTTGGTTGCTGATTGTGCGTTTGAAAGCCAATTGCAGGTAAAACACCGGTTTGTAAATTATTACTATTTTGATATGTTATTGCTGGTTGATTACTTATTATTGCTGTATGGGACTGTTGCTGGTGTTGCACACCATAAGGCATATTATATAGTTTATTTAAATTATCCAATGTTAATGGAACATTGGAATTATTATTAATTATCTGCTGATGTTGCTGTGGCTGTTGCTGTAAACCTAATCCAGTTTGTTGTTGATAAATTGGTAATGTAGGTGGTTTTGTGTTATAAATTGTATTCGTTTGTATTCCATATGGTATTAATTGTAAATTACCACCAACTGTTTGTGTTTGTACTTGGTAATTACTAAACGGCGATGCAACACTATGGCTACGATATTGTTTCGTTAAATTTTCATCATTTTTCATTCTGGAAATATGTAGAAAGGGAAAAGAAACTAATTAATCATTAACTGAAAGTGGTTATTACGTTATTTGAATATTTCATTTTTAATCAATAAAGATATTTTGTGCTAAAATTATTAAATAAACTCTCAAGTGGTTGGTTTTTGTGTGTTTTTAGGTTAAAAAATGACAAACATTTGTAAGGTTTTAAAATGATTATTTCGATGTAGGTTAGGGAAAATTTGGATAATTACCTATGGATTTGCTCACAATATTGTAATAAATTAGCATGTGAATCATTGTTATCAAGATTATTAACATTTTGATTAGTTGTAGGACTTGTAAATGATATTAAATCTGTATCTTGTGGCTTATTATTACCATCAACGACACTCGCATTTGTATATGAATTTCTTGTTTCACTGTGTCGCCTCGATGGTACTGATGGTGGTGGTGCTATTCCAGGTGAATTATTATTTACATTATTATTATTATTATTATTATTATTCAACGTATTAATGATATTAATTCCGGTTGGTGTATTTATAAAACCGATTGGTGGCGTATTTAATGAGCCAGGTCTAGGCCTCTGATATGTTTGGTTATCCTGTGATGACATGACTTCAGCATATGCTATAAAAAAAAAAAAAAAACGAAAATTAAGTATTAACAAAATAAATTTATTGTTTTATTAATTCAGTGTAATTACATGGTAATGAATTTTTATATTTTGCTATTGCATTCGGTGTTATATCCGATACAGAATGTTGAATTTTATTACGACGAAATTGTTCCATTGCTAACGTTTCCATACTAAGTGCCTTTGCCTTTTCTAATTCATCTTCGAATTCCCTATCATAATCACCATCCTCTGTATTTGCCATTATTATTCTTACAATGTTTATTCTTCTTTAATTAAATAATTTTCTAATCAAATCACCTGAGTAATCTAACTGAAAGCACAGAAACATTTGTGAGTAAGCGTTCACACCTTTAATCAGATTTTAATCAACAAAACACTGGATTAAAAAATTATTTTTTAATCAAAACATATAATCTTTAGTATGATAAGTAATTTTTATCCAAAAACATTGCAAAAAAAAGTGATTAGAAAGCGAAAAAAACAAAACAGAATTTTCGTTTTACTCTACGTGCTGTGCCTTATTCTGATTTACATTCTTCGGTGTAAAAAACGCAACAAAACAAAAAAAAATATTTTTTATTTTTATTAAATTATTATTTATCAGCAAGGTCGTTTTTATTTATTTATTTATATTAAAACAATAAATGAATTAAATTATTTATTTAAAAAGAAAAGAAAAGAAAAGAAAAGAAAAAAACTATAAACAATTGCATAGTTTTGAAAAAAAAAAAAAAAATGACATTTGAATAGTTTTAACATTCAAATGCATTTATTTTTTTTTTATTTTCAAGTGTCAAAACCGTTTTTTTCGTGTTAGAATAAGCATAAAACATATAATTAAGAGCATAATAATTATTTATTTACAGTAAATTAAACATTTTTTTTTTTTATATATATATTTATTTTTAAAGATTTAATTCACATTTTAAATTTCTATTCGGTTTATTCTGTTATGAAAATTACAAGCAGTACGATGTTCAAATGCCCAAACAAAGTGAATAAAACGTCGAATTACAGTTAAATGAAATTAATTAAATAAAAATAAAAATTGGTACAAATTGTAAAATAGCACGAAATAATTTTAATTTTAATTTTTCTTTTTTTTTATTAAAAAATACTTTTTTACAATCAAATGATGTCAAAAGTGAAGACCCAATGACGTATGAATTGTCGATGATGATGATGATGAAATCAGTGTAAAACTCAGGCAAACGAAGAAAATAAAATTCTTTTTTTTAATCAATTTTATGGTTTTTTTTTTTTATCATTTAAGCCTGATTATATTTGGTTTATTATTTATTGGAAAATATTTAAAAAAAAAAGAAACATATATATAAAAGCGTCGTAGAACCAACCGATAAACATAAAAATCAACAAAAATCAAAAAAAATTCACAGGAATAAAAACGTCGCGATTTGACATAAATATATAATTAAATTTTCTTTTCACCTTTAATTAATATAAATAAAAACACATTTATTGGACACGATAATTAATTAATTAATTAAATTTTAAATTTATTTTTCTAATACAGAAAAACATGATTTTTATTTTTTTTTTTTGACACTGGATTTGTTGTGTTCACGCACACTCTCACAAAAAAGAAAGAAAAAACACTTGCACAATTACACAGTTTTTTTTTTTTTTTTTCGTTTTTTTTTTATTAATCTGATAAAAACACACAGACTTTTTACAACAATATTAATTAAATAATTAATTAATAGTTTTAATTAACAAACAAACAAACAAACAGAAAATATAACCAAGAAGGAATTAAACTAAATAAAAAAAAAGAAATAAAAATATAAAACTAACAAAAAATTACAAAAAAAAAAAATAATAAAAAAATATGTTTTGTGTCTGCTGTCAGTTTAACTATGTTGCACTTTTCTTATTGGAATTTCTACGTTTCTTCTTCGCACTATCGGTTTGACACAAAAAAAAAAAAAACGTTTAATTTATATACGACGGGTCTGATTAATAAAAAATTAATGTGTTTGAGGGAGAAAGGAATATAAATAAATTTTAAAAAACAGCATAAATTACCGGTTATTTTATTTAATAACCGTTTTATGTTAATTGAAATTATTATTTAAAGTAAATATATTAATTATTTATGGAATTTATTTATGATTATTATAAAAGTAGAATTTTAATTATTTTTTGTAGTTTTTTAATAACCGAAAGAAAGATTACATTTTTTTTCTGCCTGCATTACCATCATCATCAAGTTGTCAAAATATCAACAGAACTTCAGCATTTTTGTGTATCTCGAAACGATAACAAACGTTTTTATTAATTAAATAAATAAAATTCAAGCATAAATACATAAATAAATTAATATTTAGTCATTCAGGTAATTGTTTTAATTGATAAATTTAATGTGTTTTGTTTTAAAGGGATAAAATGTTTAGTTTTTTTTTGTGTTGAGAAAATAAACTCGTGAACATAACCTAGAAATTTTGTTTTTTTTTTTTGTGGTGGTTTGACTAAAATCGTTTTTATTTTCTATTTTAGGTGTTTATAAATGGATTTTCAAAATCGTCCCGGTGGTAAGACCGGCGGTGGTGGTGTCGCATCATGGTCAGAAACAAATCGTGACCGGAGAGAACGTTTACGTCAATTAGCGTTGGAGACAATCGATCTGAACAAGGATCCGTATTTTATGAAAAATCATCTAGGATCGTACGAGTGTAAATTGTGTCTAACGTTACACAATAACGAGGGTAGTTATCTAGCGCATACACAAGGGAAAAAGCATCAAGCGAATTTAGCACGTCGTGCCGCTAAAGAAGCAAAAGAGGCACCACAACTATTGGCACCGGAAAAACCCCGTGTTGAACCGAAAAAATTTGTTAAAATCGGTCGTCCCGGTTATCGTGTGACGAAACAACGTGATCCCGATATGGGACAACAGAGTCTTCTATTCCAAATCGATTATCCAGAGATTTCCGAGTGTATTATCCCCAGGCATCGCTTTATGTCGGCGTACGAACAAAAAATCGAACCACCAGACAGAAAGTGGCAATATTTGCTATTCGCTGCCGAACCCTATGAGACGATCGCATTTAAGGTGCCCAGCCGTGAAGTTGAGAAAACTGAAGGTAAATTCTGGACCCACTGGAACAAAGATACGAAACAATTCTTTCTACAGTTCGCATTCAAATTGGAACCGAAAATAATTCCACCGCCACCACCAAATATGCGAATGGCTAATATGCCACCACCACCAATGCCACCGCCAATGGCAAATGTACCGCCACCACCAAGACCACCAATGTTTAATCCAGTGCCACCACCACCGCCACTCGGTGTCCTACCCGTGCCACCACCACCAATGTAATTTCAATTTCTTAGTCCGATAAAAGTAAATAAATAAAAAAAAAAATTTTTAATGAAAAAAAATTTCTGCCTTTTTAATTCTCCACTATCCGGTTGTGATATTCGCTGAAACTGGTATAATGGTATAATCGAAACGAATTTTCATTTAATTTTTTTTTTCCATTTTTATTCTTCTTTATTCATAAGTAATTTACAGAAATTTTTTTTTAATTAAATTTAATTAATTTTTCAGCCAAATTAAAGATTTTTTTTGTTTTTTTTTTCTCTCATTTCCTTTTTCTTTTTTTTTTTTTTTCATCTTAAATTACTAAATTTTAGTACACAAATTTTATTTTCCACCCTAATTAATTAATTAATTAATTAATTTACTCATGGTTTTATCCTCGACAACAAAGGTGTGTTGTGTGACTGTGTGTGGGTGGGTAGGTGCATTACATACAATTTTCCACACACACACCACTACCACAACCATCGCCAGTGTTTTTGTTTTTTACTCTGTTTTACTCTCGGTTTTCTTTCATTTAATTAATTAATTAATTTTTTTTATTTCCTATAAATAATTTTAATTTAAAGTTTTTTTTATAATTTTATCTGTTGCTGTTTTTTTTTTTTTTTATTATAAACGCGACAGGTGAAATAATTTTATTTACAAACAAAAAAAATTTTTTTTTATTTCTTTCATGTTTCATGCTTTTAAAAAGTGTTAATTAGGGGACTGAAATAGTTTAATCAAGGTGAATTAAACATTTATTTACTTTAACGTTTCATTTTAGTGTAATAACAGGTGAAAAACGGGGGGGGGGGTCAAGGGGGCGTTCAGATTAATTTTAAAATCTACTCAAGTTTTTTTATTCTAATGTTTCTTACATGTTTCAAATATGTTTCATTTATGTTTCACTCATGTTTTTTTTAATTTTTTACTGCGATTTAAACTTTTTTTTCTGTGTGTGTATTTTAAGCTTTATTTACTGTTTTAATTAATTTTTTAACATTTTATTTTTTTAACTATTTATTCCTACAGTTTTTTTTTCTTCTCATTATTTAGTTTTAAAGTTTTAAAGAATTTCCTGTGTTTCTCTCTTGTTATCTAAATTTCTGTTTTATTGCTATTTTTCCGGGGTTGTGTTTTTGTTTTTTTTTTTTTTTTTTAAATTAATGTAGAAAAAGGTTTAATTAATAATTTACGAAACAAAAAAAAAAATCAAAAAGAAAACACAGAGACAACAAAAAACTTTTTATACAAAATCGAAAAAAAAAAAATGTTTCAGAATTTTGTTCAAAGCTTTTGTGTTGTGATTAAAGTAAATAAGCTTTAAAGGAACTTTTAGTGTTTTTTTTTCTTTCTTCTTCTTTATCTTAAAAAAAAATTAATTAATTAAATTTTTTACTTAGGTTAAAACATAAAAAATTTTACGCTTCAAAAAAAAAAAAAATTTCTTCTTTCTCTCAGTAAATTTTTTTTTTATTATTTTTTTTTTCTTTTTATCTTTTTTTTAATTATTTACAAGTTTCATATATATATATATAGGGTTTATTTATGTTTTATATATTTAATAATAATAATTATAATTAGTATATTAATTAATTAATTCATTAATTAATTAATAAAAACAAGAAACTGTGTCTCTAAATCGAAAGTTATTTTTTTTTTTTATTTATTGCTTTTCATATATATTCTTAGTTAATTTAGTTAATTAATTAATGTATAGAGGGCGGTGGAAGCGGGGAGTAGAGGGGGCGGATAGGTGGGAGAGTATAGGAGATTTATATTTAATTAATTTTTAATTACATTTAATTCTTTTATTTATTTATTATATATAAATTATTTGATTTCACTTCTTATTTTTATTTTTTTTTTATTCCAAAATCATCAATATTTCATTTTATTTTAGACTTTTAATGCAAAAATATCACTTAAAATTTATCCCAACAACTCTGGGTACTTTACTTTACTTTACTCTCTCTCTCGCTTATTTCTCACTTAATTAATTCTTTCTTAATTAGTTCTCTCTTCATTTTTTTCTTCCTTACATTTTTTTTTTATACATTTAATTAAATTTAGTTGTGATTTTAGTGCAAACATTTTTAATTCTAATTTTTTACTTAATTAATTAATTTATTTAGTTACTCATTTAAAATCTATACATGTTTACTCTTTTTTTTCTTTTATTTAAATTTTTTTATCTACAATATTTATTTATTTAATTAATTAATTAATTAGTTTTGCATTAATTAATTAGATGAATTCGTTTTAAAATAAGAAAATTTTGTGTTTGTTTTTTATTATTTTTTTTTTTTTTTGGTTGGGAAAGAAAATAGGAAATAAAAATTTTGAAAAATAGCATTTGCTATGCTTTTGACATATTTATGTCGCTTTTAATTAATTAAAGTAATTAATTATGTTAAATAAACATAAAACAGTTGAAACAGGAAAAAAGGAAAACAAATCAACGCATTTAAGCGTCTTGAAACGTTTTTTAATTAAAAAATTAATTAATTAATAAATTTCAGCAGAATTTAACAAAATTTTTTATTTTTATTTATAAATTTTACCCTGTAGAAGCCAAGGAGGAGTTTTTTTTAATTTTTTTTTTAAATTTTTTAAATTAAGCTAACGAAAAATTTAATTATTTGTTTCGTGGTGTTGGTTTGGATTAAAAATGAGCTTTTTATTGTGCCAAAGAAACAAATTTTTTTGGCAGAGTTTCTGAATTTAGCTGGCAATAACAACAGAAGTTTTTTTTAGGAAGTTTGTAGGATATCCGCTTTTTGCTATTACAATGGTTGAGAGGAATAAAAATAGAAGTTGAGCTTTTCAAAGCTTTTTGACTTAATAAAAAAGTGATAAAAAGAAATTTTGTTTGATTCTCTCTAAAAAAAAAATGAAATTAAGTCACTTAAACTGCGTTGCATTGCTTTGAAAAATAATAATTTAGTACTGAAAGCTCTATCAAACATTTCTTTAGTACAAAAAATTTAAATTGAGTACTCGCGATTGGTATTTCTATGGAAAAACCAATTTTTAATCCATTTAACAAAATAAAAACGAAACTTTCACACGCTTAATGCATAAACATTTCAGCTATAGTCATCTCTTTAAATCTCATTAATTAATTAATTAATTAAATTTTTTTATAACGGTTATCAATCAACTATCTAATCACAGAGAGAGAGAGAGAGACAGATTTTCACTATATAAAAATGTTACATGGATAGGGAGAAAGTGACTGAGTTATTTACTTCTTTTTTTTTTTTTAGTATTAATTAAGGGATTATGCTTAATATTTATTTATTTAATTAATTTTATTTATTTTATTTTATTAATTATTTATGCAATTAACTCATGCAACAAACTATTTGTTTTCCTTTTTTTATGTATTCATTTTTTAAAATCATTTTTCTTTTCTTTTTTTTTTGGGTAATTATAGCAAATTGTATAATTTGTGGATGATTTTAATTAATTAATTAATTAATTAATAAATTTTCTGTTTATGTAATTATTGTTGGCGGTTTTATTCATCTCTTAATAATTATGTACGCCTTGTTTGTAATGAAATACAGTTTCCAATAAGTAATCCAGCAAAAATATTTCTTAATTAATTAATTAATTAATCACATGTTTAGTGTAGTTAATTAATTAATTAATTTGTTTGTATTTTGTTAAATAATCAGTGTGTGGCGCTGTCTTACTGTATCACTATTTACATGGCTTATTAAACTGATCGGTTTTCGTGTATTAATTAATTTTTTCTTAATTTTTTTTAATTAATTAAAATAATTTTTTAATTTTACTGCTGTTTTACAAATTAAATTTTTATTTATATTTTACTCAAATGTTTTTAATCATAATTATAGGCCTAAGGGTTGATTGCATTTTAATGTGTCACAATTAAATTATTTTCTTATTTCTTATTTAAATTAATTAATTAATTATTTTTACTTAAAATTATTTACTTAAAATTATTTCTGCATATAACGACTAATTTATTTTACATTTTTTTCTTTTGAAATATTTTACTTTTCAGTATAAATTTTGGCATTTTAAATGTCCGATTTAAATTTTTCTTTATACTTAATTAATTAATTTTTCCATTAAATTAATTAATTAAAATTTTTATTATTTTTTTTTTAATAAACACAATTTTATAGAAAATAAAAACAGACACACACACACACATATAATTTTTAGTTTATTTTTTTTTTTTTTGTTTTT
The DNA here is from genome assembly GCA_961205885.1 of Ptychoptera albimana. Taxonomy (NCBI): domain Eukaryota; kingdom Metazoa; phylum Arthropoda; class Insecta; order Diptera; family Ptychopteridae; genus Ptychoptera; species Ptychoptera albimana. Next base: position 1,842,485 of record OY540802.1, on the reverse strand, counting down.
TCTCTTTAATTAAATTATGGCACCAATAATTTTAATTATTTAATATTGTAATCTGTAATTTTCCTTAGTTTGGTTATTTTTTTTTAATTAAAATTATTTTACGCGCACTGTTTAATTATTTTACTTAATTAATTAAGTGTATTAATTACGACGTTAATTAATTAATTAAAAACACAAAGAAAAAAAACAACACATTTTATATCAAAATTTGATGAATTAATTTTCTGTTGTGGTTTCATTGTGGTTTAACGACATTTAACGACGACAAAAATACATTTTTAATTAAATTAATTAAATAATTAATTAAGATAGAACAGTACAGTAATTTTGCTTAATTTAATAATCTTTAATAATTTTTTATTAATCAGTTTTTACTTAATTAATTACTAAAAATGATGTCATGGTTTGATTTTTTTTTTTTTTTTGGTGTAAACACTTAAATAATTAATTAACTGTCTGTTTTTTTTTTTTTTTTTGTTAATTAATTAATTAATAAAAAAATTATTCTTTTATTTTTAAATAAATTTATTTAGTATCATGGAAACCACAGAATTTTTATAGAAAAATATTCTAAGACCTGGAGTTTAGGTGTCTTGATTGTTATTTGGTTAATTAATTAAGAAAAAAAAAAAAGAAGTCTTTTTATTCTCCTTTGTTTGATTAATTAATTTTCAATTTTAATTTATTAAAAACATTTTTATACAAAGATGTCTGACGTGCATTTTCTTTTTTTTCTGTTTTTGGATCGGTGTTCACTCTTTTGTTTTTTTTTTTTTAATTCGCCATTTTGTTTCCTCCTTAATTACTTTTAAATTTTTTTTTATTAACTTAATAATTTAGTCCGTTAATTATCACAATTCCGTTGCTTAAAATTTATGCTTTAATGAATTAATTAATTCATTAATTAATTAAATTTTCTTTTAGATTAATTTTTAAATTAAATTAAATTAAATTTTTAATTTTTTATAAAAAAATAATTCACAAAATATTTTAATTTTTTTTTTTTATTTTTTTTATATTATTTGTGTTTGCAATTGCTGTTGCTGTTGTTTGTTTGTTTGTTGTGTCTGTTACTGTTGTAGCAGCCGGGGCTGTTGCTATTGTATTTCACGAGTCATGCCTAGCATGGGAACGAACCGTTGAGCTGGATATACGATGGATGCCGCCACTCTTTCGTCGTTTACGTTTGGCGTCACGTTGAAAGGCGACATTACCCGGATCATCAGCTAATTGTGGATATTTGTGTATACTATGAATGTCGACGCCGATCCAACCGTCAACGTCGCCATGGGAAATGAGTTCTTCTTTCTCCTCCTCTGTCCAATCACCACGACCCTGGAAACCAGCGGCAACTAATTGTTTCTCTAGTTCCCATGCCCTCTCAACCGCTCTCTTATGTGCATGCTTCAGTATGCGATGTCGCTCCTGTTCTGGATCAACACCGTACTTAATTATCACCACAGCGTCTGGACCATGAAGGCGTAACTCCTTGCTGGCAGCGCCACCGTGCTCATTTATCTCGTGCGTGGATATATTAAACATTCCGCCTAACCGTTTCAGTTCTTCATTATCATCACGCAGTTTCAGTACATTGTCCTTGACGAAATAGAAAACATCTTGGTCGTGGATGCTAAAGTGCAAATCAAGGAAGAAGGAATTGTTGAAGACGGACGAAACGACATCTTGGACGACACTGTTTGAGCCATCAACAACGCTGACCAGTGACCGGCCACCAATTCTTGAGATGAGAACACCTTCACCGAACACTCCACGGCGGTAAGCTACGCGTGGAAGTAAATTTCTTGTCTTTGGCTCCATTTTTAATAATGGCTTTGGTACAAAACCGAAATCAGAGAATTTTTCATCAATCTAAAATAAATTTAAAAAACAAAATTTAATTTAATTTAAGGAATAAATCCTGAGATAAAATTATCCAAAACTTACCTTTTCAACAATGCATTGAAGACCAGACATAACTCCGAAATCGGGTGCCAATCGGGATGATTTAATTGTTGCTTGTGGATTATAAGACATTGATTTGGCGTATTTTGATCCTTGCATTCGTTTCAAATCAAATCCGAATAATTGTAGCCACTGCTTAAGATTTGTCATGTAGCGCATTGATTCCTTGCGATTAATTGGATCGTTATTGTGGAACCGATAGATGAAAACATCAGTCGGCAGACTCATTTCTGTTGCCAATTGCTCCCAAGACGGTGTCATCCATTGTCCAACGGCAGGATCGTATAGTCTCTGTTCCATGTACACAAGTCGTGTATGGGGATCTAAAAGACCGCCATGGAAATCAATTGGGATAAACAAGTCTGGATTTGAATCTTTAATAATGCGACCAAATGGATTTCTGCGAATCTCTTTAACAATATTTCCATTTATATCGAAGAAAGCTAATGGGGATCCATTTTGGTCAGTTGCAGCATAGTAGCGTTGCTCGTTTGCTTCCACAGCTATTAAAATGTCACGATCGTCATACAGGAAGCGTAAAATTTTACTTGTTTTTGGGAATGAAACGTGCGTTACTAAATGCGGTGTCATTGAGTTGGCGTAGTAGTATTGGGTAATGTTGCCCTTTTCGTCATGCCACGACACTAAACGTGCCCTATCGTCATAGAAATACCAAGTCTGGAACTTGTCACGTTCAAACGCATGAATCAATTGACCACGGTTGTTGTATCTGTACTTCTGTTCACCACGACGCACAATATAACCACGAGCATCGTAGCTATTGAATTCAACATCACCAACTTGCACAACACGATCACCAGTATCATATCCCAGATTTGTTTTATCCCCTTGTTCTAAAATGCCAACTGTATTACCATTTTCATCGTACAAGTATTTCCAATTGTTTGTGCCTACAACTTCCATAACATGGCCATCAGCATTGTAATTTACTTTATCAGCGGTAGTCGCACGGCCCACCATAGTCTTATGCGTCTTAATGCGATTACGCAGATCATAATCTAGTTCCAAACGGAATACGTCAAATGATTTTATATTTATCAAGACACTCTTCACACGGCCGTGATCGTCAAAGTCTGTGATGGCAAAGAATTGCTTTGACATATCCTGGACGACGGTACGATTGAATGAATTTCTCGTTATTTTCAGATCGCTCACGGCTTCCAAAATGCCCAGATTTTGACTAAATTTGTATTTGAACATTTTCAATTCTTTACCATCGATTTCCATTTCGATGCCACTCAGTCTTGCATTGCCATCGTATTGATATTTGTAGTGTGTGGAGGCTAGGTTACCTTTGGCACTGAATCTAGTCTTCTCCTCTTTAAGCACACCGGTGTGGAATTTAAATTCACGTCGTAACTCAAAGCCGGGCTCAACTACATCAACCGCTTTAAGAAGGCTCGTCGTTTCTTGGTAAGTGTAATGAGTCGATGATAATCCAGCGAGAATAGTTTCTAAGCGTCCGGCTGAATCGTATACAAAGGCCACCTTACCAGATTGATGTGGATGGATTTTGGCTAAAATTTGTCCATCGTCATTGTACAAAATCTCGAATGGATGACGATTAATTGGCGAGAAGTATTGATATTTGAAGAAACCAAGGGATGTTTGTAATGAGAAGGAGTGGATGTGGCCGCGCGGTGTTGTTAGCGATTGCAAAGCCCCAGCATCATCATATTGCAAAAGGTAATCCGATCGTCGAGGCGTTGTTACTTTCAGTGGTAAGCTGCTGAACATATCCTTGAATGAATAGACAATTGAAGATCCATCACCATATTTTATTTCATTAAGGCGACCAGCGCGATCGAAAGTATAAAATTCATTGAGATCGCCCCATTTCCAAGATGTCAATCGTCCGAAACGATCATAATCTAAATCCACTTCAGCATATTCACCTGATTGCGGTTTGAACGCGGTTGGACGTGCTGATCGATCATAAGTGACATTCAACAGTTCAGTCTTATCATCGATAAATACAACAACCGACGATGTGTCACGATCATACTCCAATGTCAACACGTTTTCACCATTAACACGTAATTTGCGTCCTACTTGTGATACTGGACGCTGAGATTTGCCCTTTCCTTGGAGACGCTTTAAGAAGTAACGCCATTCAAATCTATTGGCCAAATCGCCGCCGATTTCAGTTCTCTGCTTAGCTGGAACCGGATAGCTTTCACCAAGCAAAGGATCAATTTCTGCCAAAATGCTGTAAGTGACCGTATCCATGCCTACTTGCAATCCCCATGGCTGAATGCTGGTGGTTGATCCATCAGCTTGTATTGTTGTTTTCGTTTCAGCTGAGCCAAGTCGTGTCACTACACTGGATCCTTGGATCAACATTGAGACTTCTTTTTGTGAATTTTCAGAGATTTTAATCGTTGCTCCCTTGATGCTTAGGTCAAATGTTAAATCAATGACTTTGCCAGTTGGTGTCACAGCAGATGTTAAACGACCGAACTCATCGTAATTGTAAACGTATGATCTGCCGGTGGAGTCCAGCTTGGTTTTCAGTAACCCAGTGGGTCCGTGGTACTCGAAGGTAACATTGTAATTATCTGGTGTGCTTAACTCATGCAACATTTTCATTCTAGTTAATCGAAGACGGCATTTTTGTCCCTTTGTATTTTCAATGGAACTGACCTGCGTTGCGTAATCTCTCAGCAGGAATACTTTGTTGCCTGCGGCATCCGTTACTGTACTCAACTTGCCATTTGATGTGTTCACGTTGTATGTAAATAAATAGCTAGTTTCGCCGGTGAGAATATTCTTGGTAGCAATGTGCTGTCCAAATCTATTGAAAACGTAAATTTCTTGTGCATCTGGAGCGAATATTTCGTATTCGCGAGATGTGCTTGCCTCTGGTATACTGGACATTACTGAACGAATGCGATAATTTGCTTGATCGGCAATATGAACATGACCATCTGGAGTCACTCCCAGCGCTGATATAGTATTAAACTTGGCGCTGGTAGCTAAATAGTGATCAGCTTCGTAACAATCACAACCACGCTCCAAACAATTACATTTCGATTCAGCACCTGCAAAGGGAGCAATTTTGCCATCTGTACCAATGACACGAACACGATTAATACGTTGCGAGTCACTTTCAGCAACAAATAAATCTCCGGTAGGACCAAACGCAATACTTTGTGGCATAACAAGCGTTGCATGTGCTGCTAAATCTGGGTCAAAAGATGCAGCTGTTGAAGCGCAATGCAATGGACGGCCTGCTATAACTCTAATTCGGCCATCTGGTGCCATACGAAGGATCATGTGATCGTCAATGATGTGCAAAGTGTCATCTAATGGATTAACAGATAGCTCAGTTGGCCAACGCAAATGCATCTCCTCTACTTTTAATGTTCCTTCACATGGAACTGGTTTCCAATGTGATTTGTGCATGTGATCACCAATGAGCGTGGAAATTAATCCATCACGATCAACCATTCGGATATTTGTACCATCAGCGAAATACAGAATATTATCTGATGACACAGCGATACCCTTGGGATATGCCAATTTGGCATCACGAGCTAAAGCTCCATCGCCACAATGCGCTTCGTCACCTGGTAGACAACGTTCACCTGATCCAACCACAGGTTCCCAATTGCGTTCTGGATCACTGAAATCATCCTTATTTCGTACTTTGATAATTTGATGCGATTCTGGATCAGAGATATACAGAGTACCATCTAATGGACTGAGGGCCATATGATACCGATAGGAGACTCGAGTGGCGTTTAGTTTGACTACAGTTTTCACTGTGCCGTCGGTCATGATGCGGCGAATATAATTGAAGTCGCCCACATATAAGCTGCCATCGGGAGCTGCAGCTAAAGCTACAGGAGCCAAGAGTCTTTGTTTCGTTGCAATACCGTCACAGTCACTGCACTCCAATGGTCGCTGATGTCCATCACCCATTGCAGTCAAGATGACTCGTGGTTTATGCTTGAGATAAATATTGGAACCGTCACCCTTCTGTAATATTCCTTCATGGAAGTTATACCGATGATGAATGTCCAGATTCCACCCTCCGACTTCAGATATTGTCATATCGTGACCACTTAATTTTGTGGTTTGCACATCCCAAATAATATCCTTGCAGTCACTATACTGGTAGCCGACATTTACAACTGCGGTTGTCACACCGTAAACACGTTGCCGGTAAATATTTAAACGATTCCAGGCATACGTAAACTTGATGCCAGGATCTGCTTCAAAAACCCGATCGAACAGGATACCCTCAATAGTGATCTTCAAATGAATTAATGTTAGGGTCGCTGGTATTACTTCTGGGGTCAATTGTAGTTTTATTGTGGACAAATATCCAGGTGCACGGGAACTGTGATACACTAAGTTCAGACCAGTGCCCGGTATTTGTAAAGATTCTTGTACAACTTGTGATTCTGCTAGAATAGCACTGCGATCCGGGCATGCACCCTGAAAACCATGTTTCCATGTGGCTAAGACAACTGGCTTCATTGAATCGTAATCATGCGAGAAACAGGTATGCGTTAATCCCGTATTTGATTTATCCTCAACGACAGACATCACAATAACACTGGTAATAACCACCTCGTTCCATGGCACTTGAATAATTTTACTTTGTGGCCGGAATGGTGAACGTCCAAATTGTAATGTCACAGCACCACCGCCATTCACCATCAGATCAAACCAACCGTCCTCACGTGTCAATGTAAAACCTTCCAATGGCGTTGAGGTGCTCACACGTACACCAACCAGTCCCATACCTAACGAGGTAACAACACGTCCACGTATTACCGCCGAACGACTAAATTTTTTTTTTTTGATTTTAATTTAATCATTCAAGAAAAGAACAAACGAAAAAAAAAAATAAAAAAAAATTTTAATTAATAAATCAAACATAACGGGGAAAAATTCATTAATCTAAATTAACGAAAAAAAAAAAAAATAATTAACAAAAATCAAAAGTAAAATAAATAAAATTACATAAAAAAAACACATAGATGAAACATGAAACATACAACAAAAAACACATGTTTCATCGGTGACATGTTTCACTTTTTTGTAGTAAATCATAAAACATAAAATTGTGAACAAAACAAAACATAAATTAAAAATTTTAAATCACACGATAGACAACAAGGATATGTTTTTGACTTTTTTCTATTTTTTTTTCTTTTCCACATAATATAAAAATGAATTAAAAATTTACATAATAATAAAAAATAAAATAAAAAAGTGTTTTTTTACATATGAAACATAAATAATAAGGAACATGCATGTCAAAATATACAAAAAAAAGAAACAATAAAAAATTAAAATCAAAAATCAAATGCAATTCTTAATTAAAAATTATTAAAATTAAGATGATTAGTTAGCAAAAGTTAGTTTAGTTAATTAGTTTTGTTTAGTAAATGCAATAAAAAAAAACCTTTCAGGTGACTAATGTACGAAAAAAACGGAAAAAAAAATGAAAATAAAACTCAGACTCTTTATTGGCACGATGATAATTAAATAATACGTGTATGTGTGGGTGTGTGTTTGTTACAAAAAAAAAAATTATTAAAATTCAGGAATCCTGAATAAAAAATTTCTGCTTTTCGAATGTGACTTTTGTTTTTACTGGTTTATATGAAATCGTGTACTAAAAATAAAAGCTTTATTGTGGTTGTAATTAGTACAGGACGTTAAGTAATCCTGAATGCTTATCTTGTACGATTTTTCAAAGTTTTAAATTCACAATTGGAGCGTTACTAGCTTCTTAAACGCACTGTTTATGATTTGTGTACTAAAAAGCTTAAGTAAAACAGAAGTTATATACGTTTGAAAGCTGATGACTGTCATAGGATTTTATTCAATCTTATTTTCGTCGTTGGAACGTGAGCGCACTGATTAAATTTTTAGTACTACAAAAAAAGCTTTACCTAAGTAAATCTTGGTTGAAACATTTAATTTTTTATTACAAAATCACTTTTAAAGCACAAAAAGCATACGAGGATCATTAAAGTGTTTAAAAAGCTCGTGAAAAACACATAAAAAAGCGACAAAGCTTGATCACTGATCACAAAATCTCAAAAACAGTTGAGAGTGTTATTTTGTTCTAAAGATTGGTTCTAAAGCGATAAACAAATAATAAAAGGAAAATTAAATCATACAAAAAAATTATTTGTGAACTAATACACGTGTCACTGATAATTTGTGTCAATAAAAATAATAAATAAAAAAAATTCTCTAGAGTCTTATGGTGAGTTTTTTTTTTGGTTTTGTTTGCTGATATTTGTGGTTTATAAATTGTTGCCTAATATTGTTGTTGTTTGTTTTTTTTTTTTTTTTTTTTGGGTTAAGCTTACCTTGCATTAAAATAATTCCAAAAGACGCTGCACTCGCGTAGACCATCGTACACACACAGATAGGACAGAGTTTGTTAGTTTTTTTTTTTTTTTTTAGTTTTGTTTGATTTTATTTTATTTTCAATTCATATTTGATATTGATTTTGTTTGTTATAAAAAAAAGGAGAGAGAAAAATAAAATCAAAAAATAAAGCAAAAAAAAAAAAAGAAAGGATTTCGTGTTAGAAAAATTAGCAAAAATTATTTTTGGTTAATTAATTATGTTTGTTTGTTTGTTGTTTGTTAATTTTTTTAATTTTAATTTAAATTTAATTAGTGCTACCCTACTACCAATTATTTAATTATTTATTATTTGCTAAACTAATTTTTTTATTTAATTTTTTTGTGTTTTCTTTTATAATTATATTTCCCTGTTATTTATTAATTATTTTTTTATCTATAATTTACAGCGTTGATTGTATTAAAAAAATATATTTTTAATTAATTAAAGAAATAAAGACATTTGTTTGCGGGATATATTCCCGGCTGTGTTAAAATTCGTTATTAAACCGAATTAAAAAAATAATCAAGTTTATAACAGAATCTATCACGACAAACATGTCTTAATTAATTATATGAAAAAATTATAAAACTATCTCTCACTCTCTTGTGCTTCTTTTTTTTTTTTTTGAATCAAAGAAAAAAAAACAAAAGAACTCGATTCGCTGAAGAATTAAAAAAATTCAAATAAAAAAAAAATGGCGTATAAGAATAGAACAAAAAAAAAAAACAAAAACAAAACATAAAAAACGAAAAAACATTTAATAATTTAATTAAAATAAAAACAATTAAATTAAAAAATAAACAGAAACAAGTTGGTTATATAATTAGCATGTAGGATTAGTATATAGACGGGGGCACAACCTCGGACGTTTATAAATAAATAAATATAACAAATATATATATATATATATAACAGTTCTTATGTACAATAAAAAAACAAAAAAACAAATCGAATTTGTTAATCAATTAATTAATTAATTTAAGCTGCTGCAATAATTTTATTAATTTTTTTTTTTTTTGTTCATTTTCATTACGATTAGAAAAAAAAATTGGTTTTATATTTCCAAACTCACCTTTCATTGAACGTTTCTAATTTGGCATAATTCTGGAGGCTGCCCTCATCGATTAAGAATTTCATACGTTCAAAAAATGATGCGGTTATTGCGGGTGGCTGTTTCCTTAATAATATATCAATCGGTTTTGGTGCTGAGACACATAATTGACTAGAACGACACGCTGGGCTTATACAACATTCTGGATCCTCACAATCGACAAGGCCATCTAGAGAAAACAAAACGAATTTATTAAATTAAAGGGAAAACGAAAAATTAATTTAAAACTCAGTCGTTTGTTGCATTACCTTTATCATTGTCCTTGTTATCACCGCAATTTTGTTCTAGTGCAACCGCACAATCTGTACCGTCCCATCCCTCGTAGCAACGGCATTCCCATTGTGACTCGATACCAACACGACATTGTCCATGATTTGAACAACTTTAATACAAACGATAATTAGTATAAAGGATTGAAATAAATTAATTAAAGAACTCACCCAGCTGGACATCCTTCGATTGTACAGTGTTTACCATTCCAACCGGTTACACATAAGCATGTACCATTTTTGCATTGTCCGTGCTCATTGCAACGTGGATCACATAATTTTGAATTACAATATTCACTGCCCCAGCCCTCATCACATTGGCATGTCTCACCAACGCAACGACCATGCTGACCACAATCCAAATCACACAATTCTAAATCAGAAATCAAAATTAAAGTTTTCTTGCCATTTTCAAAATAAAACAAAAATTTACCCTTGGAACAGTCATCTCCACTCCACTTGATCTCACAATTACACGTTTGTGTATCCAGATCAAAGGTGCCATGTCCCGAACAATCCGGTAAACATTGTAACGCATCCTGATCGGTGGTTGCACAATCGGGTCCCTTCCAACCTTTTTTACATATACAAGTGCCATCAGCGCAAAAACCATGACCAGAGCACGTAGGATGTGGGCAGTCAACTACAAAAGAATAAACAAAAAAAAAAAATTTCGTTCAATAAAAAATTCGAATTTAGAGAAGAGAAACGGGAAAATTTTATTTATTCAGGTATGTTAGTGGCAAGTGTTTGAAGAGGGAGCTTAAAAATATTATAACAGTAAATAGTGCAGATTAAAGCGATTATAGCACTTTTTATTGGGTTAATTAAATTATTTAAAACAAAAAAAAATTCTCATTAAATACTCTCTGTAAAAATAGAAAAATTAATTAAAAAAAAAAAATAAATTAAATAATTTGTGGGCGAAAATGAGGATTTTTCAGGTGTTTTCAGGTGTAATAATTGTTTACCTTCTTCACAGAATTTTCCCTTGTAGCCACGTACACATTGGCATTTTCCGCTAACGCAATGTCCGTGCCCATTACAATCGGGCACTTCACACTCGTCATGCCGTAACGAACATTCTTTACCTTTCCAACCGGGATTACATTGGCATTCACCGTTTATGTATTCACCGCGTTGGGAACAGAGAACAGGGCAAACACCTACAACAAAACAGAAAAAATAAAATTATTTAGATATTTTAGGTCTTTCTTCTATTTTTTCTTTACGACTTACTTTCACTACAGTCGTCTCCTCCGAAGCCAGGATTACACTGACAATGCCCGAGCAAACATTGGCCATTGCCTGAACAACCGTTTGGACAATTCTGTGTCATATCCTCAGCGACAGCGGCGTAAAATGTTATTTCCTGTTCGTCACCATCATCGTTATAAATTGAAAGGAACCAGTGACCTGGTTCCATGTATCGCGTTACCTCCCGACTTACGGATGGCTGTGAAATTTAAAAATATAAATTAAATTTTTGAATTTATGAGAATCTTTCGTTTGGCTTACATGTGATGCACGGGTTGTCCTCGCATTAAAACCACTTAAAACCTCTTTGAAGTGATATTGTGTATGCGTTGGTAACGCATTACGTCTAGCATAAACACCTATGGACGCTCCTCGAGGAATATTATAATCGAACTTCACATACGCCGGCTCTGATTGGTAGAACTGCATATTCCAGTAGCTGTACGGCGGTATTTTCTTTGATAATTTTTGTCCAAGGGTAATTTGTGCAAAGGTAGTACCATCTGGTGGGTAGCTTCTAGCTGGGAACGTTCTTGCTCCTAATTTTTTTTTTTTTTTATTTAAATTTATTTTTAAGTTAGTTTTCGGCATTAGTTAAAAAAAAAGTTTTTATTTAGTAAGAAAAAAACAGAAAAAAACGAGCACAAAGTAATAAAAGCGGGTCAATGGTTGAATGCAAGCAAAATACAAAAGCTACAAAAGCTTTAAAAGCTTATAAAAATGATGAACTAATTGATTTATATAATGGAACATGCAAGGATGTTAAAGGGTGTGAGTGTTAAACAAGGGCAAGGGTTTTGTAACTGAAATGAATTTTTATTTTATTTTCGTAACAAATAGAAAAGCAAAAAGCGAAATTAAAGATAATTCTGATAATGGCTGCTCCATTTAAACGCGACTAATAATCATAATAATAAAAAAGGAAAAGAAAAAAAATGTTTACGTTTTAATCGCCCGATTGCCTTTATACAAAGATGCAGCAATGGATGAAACGGAGTGGCAGTGGCAGCTTAAGTGTAAATTTTAATTCCATTTGCTGATGCAATATAATTTTTTTTTTTTTTTTGCTTTCTTTTAAATTTTCTTGCCGCGTCATTAAACAAAAATTAATAGCGAATCGTAATTTGTGAGTGATTTAGGGAGATGAGATATGGTAATTATAGGGATTTCTAATAATAATAATAATAATCATTTTTTTGGGTGTTTAAATAGGAAAATTTAACATTTTAAATGGTGCACAACGAATAAAAGGGGAAACAGGGAAAAAGTTATTAAATGAAAAAGTAAATTAATGCGAGTTAAATGAGAAGTTTTCGTTCCTCATTCCTCGTTCCATTTTTCTACGCGATGATTATGATAAATTTTTGTTAGTTCTTGATTTAGGTGAAAAGTTTTGTTAGATTTTTTATCGATTTGGCTGATGATGCACTCGTTTGTGCTCACCTTCCAGTATTAATATTGGTGCCATATCGGGACATGTTGTTGGTATTAAGGTTGGTGCCTCTTCGAAAATTGCTTTATTTTCTGCTGAAGATTCCAGTATTTCTGTTGTTGGTAAATCTTCTATTAAATTATTTTTCGTTGTTATGTCAAAGAGAAAATCGTCTGGGGTTTCGGTTTTAATTTTTGTTTCTATTGAGAAATCATCATATGTGGAACTTTCTTCGGTTGTATCATCACCATCATCGTCTTCAACATGATCCTCAGCTTCTGTATTATTTTCTGCTTGAGACAATGGCAAATTATTGCATGCGCAAGGACACGGTGGTGCAGGTGGTAACTTTGGTGGACAGACATGCTGGCCGTCTTCAGAAGATTCAGCCTTTTCAGCATCTGGATAATGTGACTGTGGCATAATACCTGGATCAGCTGGAACAGAAACATGAAGCATGTAAACGGCATGTTTTTGTGTGCCTGATCCATTATCTGTTGCTATAGTCACATTAACCAGAATACGCTGTGTACCACTAGACTGGGTTGTTTGTGGCTTTTCGTGCATGGATGCGATTGTGGGAGGCGGATTATTGTCATCAAGCACACGATAGATTGGCACCTCGGTTATTCTATCATTAAAAGCGGTAACCAAAAAATCTGTTTTCTCGACTTCGTTCTCATAGCGATAGCGGTCATCGACCACGGATTTCTTTTTTCCCTTTGGAGCTTCTGTGTTCAAATTGTGAATTTCAATGTCATTTTCAGATGGCTCATAGGCTATTCGAGATTCATTTTGACTATCAAGCCCAATTATTTCCAGGTCGTCATTATTATTCTCGTCGACTTTTGAGTAGCTGATTAGTGACGGCGAATCATTTTGCAACATATCAGCGATTTCGGTGAGATTTGAATTATCAATAATTTCAGTGGGATACATTTCAGGAAGCCCTGAATCTTTTAAATTAGTAATTAAATTATCCCCTAGTACCGTGTTAGTATCGGCGAAAATATCAAAATCATTAGTTAAACCAAAAACCTCATTTGGTTCATCTTCATTGACAGAGTCGTCATCGCCCTCGTTATCCGACTGCAATGCTATCGGTATTGAGGGCGCGACACTTGTCTGAAGTGAATCAAACTCATCACCAGATGAAACCAATAAATCTAAAGGTGTCGGATCACTACTTAATCCATGCAAAATAAAATCAAAATCATTATCATTGTGGGTGTTAAAAGAATTTGTGGATGCAGTAACAGAACTCATATCATGCGGATTATTATTTGCAACATCGATTGCGTTCCGACGCTGTCTCGAATGTTGCTGGAATTTAGAAAAGGGTTCTTTACCTCCGGTTGTTGAAGTACCCGTTCCTGTATTAGACGTCGTTGTTGACGGTCCCGATGATGCTGCACCTGTTGTTGTAACAGCAGGCGCTGTTGCCGATGGTTTTGATCTATTCGATGTTGATCGATTTGTTTCTGAGATGGTGCTCTTGGCGGCTGATATTTCTGAATTTTCACCGACAACCACTGTGCATGGGTTTGACGGATGATACGACCAGCTTAGGACGTTTGAAGCTACAAGAGAAATAATAAAAAAAAAATTTGTATAGATTTTAGTTTGATTAAATAAAGGCGAAAATTCTGGAAACTTACTAGCAAAGTAGATTAGCGCCGCTGATAAGAACACGCTCATTATAATAACAACGATTGCCGTACATTTCCACGTACAGCGTGATGCCAGCCCCTTTCGAAAATTCAATGGGGCTGAATAGTGATGTGATGGTGGGCCGCACATTGTGCTGCGTGGTGGAAGCACCGGACCCATACAAGTACGATCGTAACTTTTCAGTGTGTCTTTTGTAGGCGTTGAGCAGCCTGAACCGCTCTTATAATCAATTGGTGATCCTTTATTATTTAGATCTGGAAATAAACAAAAAAGAAAAAAAAATTATTTATTAATTGATTGGACAAACAAGATTTATTTATTTTCTCTCTATCTCTGTGAGTGTTTTTGTTGCAAAGTGTCGTGACTAGCGAATATAAATCTTAAGATTTCATACCATTCGCTAGTATCATCCACCTTCATTATAAATTTCTTTCTTTAACTTTTTATTTTTTGTTTTATTATCATAGTTGTCTGCGACAAGTGACACGATTACTGCATTAGTCTCAAACTCAAGCACAAATTCACATTTAAGATAGAAAAGGCGACAGAAAGGAAGGCAAACAAAAGTTATGCGAAGGCCCCTATATAGCGCGTATTATTTTTTTTTTTCTTGTTATCATTGGTAAAGTATAAATTACGTTACCACCATTCTAATACAAATAAATAAATAAATAAATCCTGCCATTACCAATTTAGGGTTTTTCTTCATTTTTTTTTCGTTTTATGTTGGAAAAAACTTCGCAACCCTCAACACAACGCAGGCGACACATAAAATATACGAAAAAAAAAATGGATTTATAATAAAAGCGACAAAAGTATTAAACTGATTTAGATTATTAAGAGTGATGAAAAAAAAAAATTTTTTTTTAGCTAATAAATGGTGCGAAAATAAATTAAATATTTATTCTGTTTGCTGAAAGAAATCCAGTTTGTAATAAACTCGCATTAAAAAATGAAAACGCATATGAAGTCTGGTGACACTTGCTTGCTGCATATTCCAGGGAATTCGATTTTTCTCATTATTTATTACACATAATTGAAATGCACGCTATGATTCAATTAGTTATGCGTCGCGTGTATATGCTGCAATTATTATTAATATAGAAAAGACAATTTATATGTAGAGAGGATGACTTTATGCATTTATTTATTCCCCCTTTTTTTTTAATTTTTATTACAATTTTACTTAGTTATTAACATTTCGTTACGTAATTTAAAACATTATTAAACTGTGTGTTTGGGTGTTTCGGTTGTAATTTTTGCATGACCCTTACCAAGTAAATTTACTTTAAGTCATTTAAATTCCGGCTTTGTTCAGATGAAATATAAAATAATACGGGAAATTACAATAGAAATTATGTAGCAGTTGATAAAAATACAAATTAAATGTAGCTCAGTGAAACGATCGCGATCGTTACCAACACTGTATAAATTCCTAGTAAAATTCTTTATACAAAACTAAAGTTTAACTGATTACGGTCCTGTTTCTGTTATTAAAGCAGAGGAAATAAATTATTTTTCTATTCTTGATCGCTTTTTTAACTCGTTACAACAAATAATTCGATTAAGGATTTTGCCTTTTTTTTCTTCTGAATAATAAATTGCATTTTAGTAATCAAGATTCTCTATTAAGCTATTTTTGTGATTTTCTAGATCTTTGACTGAATCATTTCTTGGTACTTGGTAAGGTAAAAAATTTAAATTATTAAAATCAAAGAAAAAAATTCATTTAACATTAGGAATTGTGTGCTGCAAAAAAAAAAAAACAAATTAAGGAAAACAATAAATTTTAATGTCTGCGACGCCTCTTTTTTCATTTTTTTTTTCTTTATTCCTTGCAAATTTAAAGCTATTTAACGAATATTATTAATAAAAAAAAAATTTATTTTTTGCTCAACAAAAGCGGTATTATACAGGTAGAACAAAAAAAAAAAATTAAATTTTATAAAACAGCGACTTCACATATGATGAATTACGACAGCAAACGCTTTGCTATTTTAAAAAAAAATTATTTTCCTTCACAATATACCAACGATTACCGCAAAAAAAAAATGTTTTTTCTTTTTTTATAATAACATAAATGCGGCTTTAATACTTTTAAATGCTTATATGGTTATAAAACTTTTTTTTTTTTCTTTTTTTACTTTCAAGGCCAGTTTTTCTGTGTCTTTTTTTTGTTTTGTTTTAAGGCAATAATCAAAGCAAACAGAAGCAAAAGGAGAGAGAGAAACAAGTCAAGCAGTGATTTGCCTTCTTATTTATTTATTCCTTAAACGATAAATTGGTTATGTTTACCGCTGTTACATTTACTAATGTCTTTTGGTGGCGATGGTGGTGATCTAATTTCATTAAAATAACTTTTTTTTTTTTTTATTTGTTGCCACAGTGATAAATTCTCGCTGCTTTTTTTTTTAATTTTTTTTTTTCATCAAATTATGTCTAAATATGTGTTTATTCGTAATAAAAATAAAATAAATTAATAATTCGTGCATAAATAAATCATTGTCTATATGGGTTGTTAATTTGTCGCAATTCTTATAGAAATTAATTCATTTATTTATTACTTTTTTGTTTGTTATTAACGATTATTATTATTAAACCAAGTCCGGTATACAAAAACCATTTCTGTATCACTTGAGCAAGTAAATAAGCAAATATTTGACTGAAGGCTAACAAAAAACCATTAAAAAATACAAAAAAAAAAAAAAAATTGATTAACTTGGTGCTACACACTTGGTGTTAATTAAAGTCTACGAGTTTACGATCATCAAATATTTAACTGAGTTGGTGAAACAAAAATAAAACAAAGCAACGAAAATACAGCGAAAAACACATCGAAAAAAACTCATAAATTACATAAACATAAAACAACAATAGCTAATTTTAATTTTTTAAGTAATTATAATTTTTTTTTTAATTTTATTAACACTTTATTAACACGAATTATTCATTCATCATGATTAAATTTTTTTTCGGTGTTTTTTTAAGCGTTTAATTCTGTATAATTGTGTTTCCTGTTCTGTTCATTAATTCGACTAAAAAATGTTTTAAAAATTTTCTAACCAAATGCTTAGTGCTTTTAGAATTTAATTAGATAAAGTTGCATACGATTTAAAGCTTTATATAAAAAAACTGTGAATTTTTTATCTTCGTATTTCTTAATAAATGTTGATTTAATTTTAAGGGATTTTAAGTAGCAGGTAGTTTCGCTGTTTTTGTTACTGACTTCATGTTTATTTTTTTTTTAAATAAAAAAGTGTTAAAAACCACATCAAAAACAAACCCCCGCTCACGATAAACAAAATTTTTTTTTTTATTAAATTAAATTTTTCCCATCAACTTTGACGTTAGCGAAATTTTTTTTCAGTTTTACATTTTCTACTTTCTTAATTTTAAAATCAATACGCCACTAAGAAGATGTTATTCGGTTTAAATTTTACATACGCATAATTAAATTACATTTGACGGTAAATATGTATGTGAGAACAGCTAAGGGGGTAGGGATTAGGTGGTAAATATGCCCGTACAACATTTCTGCTAACATTTTTTTTTTCTTGTTAATTGTTTTTAACATTTTTTACTGGATTAAAAAAACAGCGAAAATTTCCGCTTTTTTTTTTTTTTTTGGTTTAATAAAGAAAACACATTAGGGGTGGATGAAATAATTTTTTTTTTATAAGCAATAACCGTGCGTGTTGTGTTTATTTGTTACGTTTATTGCGCGGTTAACAGAAGAATAGAAAATCCAATCAGGTAAATTAGATTTGTAATGAGGTAAATTTATATAAGCTACTGTCGCTTAATATTTAATACGTGCACACACACACACCGCACACATACAGAAACACACGCACAGCTTTTTTTTTATTTATTTCTTTCTTCGTATTATTTAGTAGAAAAATCGAAAGAAAATTTCATTAAATGCCATAAAAATAACGAAAAAAAAAAAAAATTAAAAAACATTTTACCAAGTATTTACCCATAAATAGGGTAAGGGATGAAAAGTAATATTTGAAGAATTTATTAAATAATTATATAATAAATAATGTTTTGCTGTTGCTATTACGTTTTTGTTCGGTATATCCACAATACGGGACGGCACAGCATCAAAACATTGTATGTAACACACATTTACTTTTTTACTTAAATAAATTATAACGAAGTCATATAAATGTCTAATTGTTGTTGAAATTAATTAATTTATGGCTTGATACATTGCCAAAAAATAAAAAAATATTCCACCCCCTTATGTAAACGCCATCACCTTTTCGTTACCTTGGTGCGTTTATTACACAAAAAATTGGTGAAACAACGAAGCAACCAACCAATACTTTACTTAAGTATTGTTTAATTAAAAACGGATTTATTGTTGGAAATGGAAGAAGCTCTTGATGATGATGATGATGATGACAATGTTGGTAATAAGAAAATTAAAATGTTAACGTTAACGTTAAGGATGTAAGGTGATTTTGGTGACGTGCCACAAGTGTTATTAATGAGAGAAACGGGAGGTTCATATTCATTTGACTTTCATTGTTTTTAATAAAAAAAAATTATTTCCTATTTATTTTGACTTTATTATTAATATAAATATTAATAATAATAATAATAATAATAGGGTGGCTATAAAATAAAATAAAACCCCTCACACATATAAAATATTTTCTAAACGCAAAGAATAATAACTCGGGAATATTTTCGCGTTTTTAGCTGTACGTCGTAGACAAAACATACGATAAAATAATATTAATAAGATAAAGGAGAATTTTTCCAACCCTTAAAAAATTAACGAAGAAAACCAAAATAATAATAATAATAAACCTCGTTGTATGTATAAAACGTCGTGTATTCTAATTAAGGAATCTTTAATGTTTGCGTATTATTATTAAGCATATGGGGGGGGGGGGGGTGTTTTCTTGTGATGGTGGTGGTTTTTCTTCTTATTTTTACCACAATTAAAGTCAAATAGCAAAAAGGGTACAATAAAAATAAAAATAAAAATAAATAAAAAACCAACAATAGACACTGACAATTCTATTTTAAAATAAACATTTCAGTCGTTGTTTTAATTTATTTTATTTTTTTTCTATTTCATGTGTGTGTGGTACAAAAAACAACGACTGCCTATTGTTGTTAATAATTATTAAAATAATAATGATGACGTGAGTTAAAAAACGAACAAACAAAAAAAATCAATTCCTACAATATATATATATGGAAATAATAAAAGGGATGTGTGGGTGGGGTTGGTTGGCGTTTCTATTCTAAAAAGGGGTGGCGAAAATAAACTTTGAAAAATAATTAATGAAAACCCAAAAATAATAATCAAGACAAATGTGACTTAAGTAAAGACGATTGTAGTTGATTAACACACTCAGCAAAAATTTTATCGAAATGGGGGGGTTAAATAATTTTTCCGGATAGCACGGTTATTTCTTAGCGTGAGCAGGTTGTTACAAAAATTCCTAGCGTTTTACACATAATTAAAAAACAACAAAATGCACAGTACGGTATTAAAGTTTTTTGTTTTCTTTTTCTTATACAGCTTCCCACAACCACAATCCACCCTTTTCCAACTTAATAATTTATTCAACTTTATGCCTATTATGAGTGAACATTCAAACCACATATGCTGGGGGTATTTTTTTGCTAGTCGCAACAAACGAATTTTTTTTTTCGTTGTTTATTCAATTCATTGCGAGAAACAAATAAAAAAATTTAATTGAAAATTGTAATCCGGGATGTAGGTGACTTCAAATGATTCAAGGAAATTTACTAGCAGAGTGGCAAAGTAACATTTAAGGGCCGACCCTACTTCAAATCAGAGATTTTTACCTGCTGTTTCCTTGTTGTTTGATCGAAAATTCCTGATGTGTGACTGCCGCTGCCGCCTTGTAAACAATTTTACGATTTTTCTATTTTAAATGTCAAACGTGTTGTAGAAGGAACATTTCTAAAAGTTTTTCTCCAAAATTATCACCATAAATAAAAATTACTCGTGTGCGTGGGCGAATGATGGCGTCTAGTAATTAATTTTTTTTTAATGTTTATTCAAACGAAAGTGGGGGAGGATTAATAAACGTAAAAACAAAACAAAACTTTTTCGGAAATATAATTATGCGGGCTCAAAACATAATTTCCCTTTAATTTTTATTTTTTTATTGTACCATGGTGTACGGTTTTTGTTTTAATTTTTTTTAATTATAGAATAAAACATAAATAAGCAAGAAACGAATTAAAATTAGAAAAACTCTGTTATTGCTGTCGTTCGTGTTCTCGGGATTTTTTCCCAAAGCGTTTTTAATCATTGAAATGCTGTAGAAAAACCGTGCCTGGATTCCCGATTTAAGCAACAGCACTGTAACCAACTTCATGGTCTTTTTTTTGAACCAATAAGAACTGACCTTACGGGCTCAGATAATAATAATCTTCTGAAATGAATGAATGAACCAAGAAAATTCTTTTTTTTGATTATTCGTAGCTTTAGATCGTAGCAATAAATCTTCTAGGGAAAAGCTCGTATGTATAATTCTATTGCCCAGTTGGGGGTCATCTCTTGTGTCAATTTTTCTCATCGTGTTTACGATATTATTATGTCGTAAGCATAAATAAAATCACGATAAAGTCTGATAACTGATTAGGAATTTTTTTATTTTTTTATTATTATTCAAGATTTATCCAACCAAATTTATTAGCAAAAAAAAATTTTTTTTTACTTGTTATCGGGGTTTGCGGATTATTTTTTATAATTGGAATTTGTTGCTTTTATCTTGCTCAGGTGTTTTATGGGGTTTTTGAAGGTTTTAGCATTACAAAAACGCAATAAAAGCAGCGATGAACGATCTAGAAAAAACGAAACAAGAAACAATAATTGCATCCGGTTGTAAAAAAAAAAATCTGGCAAAATCAACACCAAGTGAAAAATAACAGTGGGACTAGGTTTGGTCTTTGTAGATCATTACAATAACAAAAAAAACGTACTTAAGTCGTTTTTTTTTTAATAAATAATATTCTTATTAAGCATTTCTCAATATTTTTGCTTTTTTTTTTCTTCTTTTTTACGCTTTAATTATTTCTCTCGTTTCTTTCATCATCTTAATGATTTTTCTGGTGTTTTTTTTTTTTTGTTTGTGTTTAACAATAAAAACGAAATTTAAATTGTTTTCTCAAAATAATATTAATAATAATAATAGCAACAAACAGCAGTGATGTTGATGTTGATGATGATGATGAGGAAAGACCGATCGATCGTTCTTTCATTTATTTTACATTCGATCAAAATATAGAACATGAATTGTTATTAATTTTAATTTATTTTTATTTTCATCTATTTATTGTATAAAAAAGAATTAATAATAATGAATAAAAGACGAAGAAGAAGAAGTAGACGAAGAAAAAAAAACTTCATTTAACTATATGTCGGGAAAGTTGAAAAGCGAATGAATTGTAACAATTGTTGCTAGCGAACAAAACACTCCTGAATTAGTTCCGATAATAATTTTTCGACTTAATTATTATTTATTATTATTTTTATTTTTTTTTGTGTTATTAAAAATTGTAATAGGTGGGTGGATGTATGTGTGTGCGTGTGTTTGCTGACGGTTACAAGGCGATACAAATAATTAAAAAAGAGAAAAAAATTGTGCCATGCGTGGGGTGTGGTGAAATTTTATTTTTAACAAATTTTTATATCAATTTGCGACATTACTTAATTTAATTTTTTATATATTTGCTACAGTCGATTTGCTACTCAATTATTTTTCCAGGGCACGCTTTATCGTTGTTACCTTAATTAATAATTTTTATAAAAAAAGTTTTTTTTACAGACGATTAACGATCAAAATTGTTTTTAATAAAGAAAATTTTATGTTTTGATTTGAGCCATCTATTGGGTGTACCAAGGTACTAGTACTTATAAACAACAAGACTTAAGCCAGTAAATTATGTAAAATTATTATTAAAAAGCAAAAAAAAAAGAAGTGTTTTACCAACAGTAAATTAAAGTTTCCATTCTGAAACTACATCACGTTTGAACATAAAAAAAAAAAAAAATCCCCCGACAAAACAGCAATAACTTCACAGCAAAGATAATACTTTTTTGATAAAAAAATTATTAAATCACCAAAATGAATAATTCATAATGCAAGTTTGCCCAAGCTTTTGCAATAACCGATAATAATGTAAATTTATTAAAAAATAACAAAAACGACGTTCACAGAATTATTATGCAAAAAAAAAATTATTATTTTTTTTTTTTACAGGTAATTGACATTTGACTGTGACTTAAAAGTACTTTAAGCCTATAATTGTTTTTTGTATTTTAATTAAAATTTGTTTTTTTTTTTTGTTGCAACGTTTTTTCCTCTCTCTCTCTCTCTCTCTGTGTGTTTAAAAATATATATTATTAATGGGAACCCTAATGACGGGTTCATTTAAGCTTGATGGAATAAAGTCATTAAATAACAACAGAAACGAACATAAAAAAATTATTTTTTTTCCATTATTATTATTGTTGATGTTGCTTATTGAAAGTCAAAATAATTTATTTGATTTAATTCTTTAAATTTTTTTGCGAAATTCTATTTTACAGTAGATTCCCGTTATTGTTATCGTTGCTTTTGGAAAAGTAACCTCGTTTATTGATTCGTTAACGCTGAAAACACTCAGTTGTGCAGCTTAAACGTAACGTAGCCACACATTAACGAGACTTTAGTATGTGTTTTTTTTTTTTTTTTTTATTAAATTATGATTTAATTTAATTTATAATAAAAATATTTTTTATTATAGCGAAGGAAATACATCTTCGATTAATTTTATTTATTTAGATTAATTAATATTTATTACTTGTGCTGTATAAGCATTATAAATGTATTGTGCTGTTGCGTGCGTCTTACTATTTATTATTAATTTCATTTAAATCGTTTAATTGTTGAATTTTTGGTGTTACAGAAAAAAAAAAAAAAAAAAAGAAATAGAAAACTACGTTCTAGCAATTGAATAATAATTATTTGGTTGTTTTTTTTTTCTTTTTGTGACTTGTCGGCATTGATCAGCTTGATTGATTTTTTTTTTCTTTTTTTTATTGCATATTAAAGTTATTAAATAAAATATATATATTTTTTTTTGCTTCTTCTTTACTTCAATCAATTAAATTTATTAAATCAATATAAAAATTATTATCATAAAAAGTCGAAACAATTGCTTTTTGGTTATTATTATTTTTTTTTTTTTTGTACTTTCAATTGACAAATTTTTTTTTCGATTATTTTAATGAGGAATAAACACTACAATGGTAGTAATAAAAATTTGGTGGATTTTAATTGATTTGTCTGTTGAAATAATTTTTTTTGATTTTTGTTTTTCTTTACCAAATTTCAAACTTAGCTGCACAAGAAAACATTTTTGCATTCTAGTCACAACCATAAACAGTTTTGATTGGTCAAACGTCAGCTAAAGTCACGGAGTTCAATCACAAACGTATCTAGATCTAACCAAATTTAGCTTTTCAACAATAAATTTCTTTTTTTTATAAATACTGTGACAGCCACACAACAGAAAAATAATTATTAAAAAATTTATCGATAAATAGAAAGAAAAAAAAATACTTTTTTTTTATTTTCAATCAAAAATCTTCATAACAGATCGCCGTTTTATTAAATTTTTTCGATTTTAAAAATTATAATTGGACAAGCGTAGAGAAATATTTGTTTTGTGTATTGAACTTGACTGATTGATAAAAAAAAAATAAACTTATTTTACAATACAGTCAAGCTTCAAAGTTATTAGCTGTAGCTGTTTAAGCTGCTCAAAGTGTTTTATTGCAGAAAGTAGAGAAAATTTTTCCTTTTTTGCACATGAAAACGGAACATTACTGTAGTTTAATTAAATTTTTCGGTTTTGGTGAAAGAATTTTTTGTGCTTTAACAGAACAAGCAAACAAAACAGAAATCATATATGATGGGTGATGGGTGCCTGACAAATAACAACAAAAAGGAGAATTTTTCTATTATGCGTCGTGATGATTTTTTGATATTTTTGTGGCTGTCATATGTTTGATCCGCTATTGTGTTAATGATGATGATGATGATGATGGTGTTTTTCGGGGTTTTTTTTTATTGTTATTTATTTTATTAATAAAATATCGAGTTGTTTAGAAAAAAAATCTAATTTAGGCCTCAAATAATTAACTTAAAAAAAAATAAATGTAATAAAAATATTTTTTTATTTAGACTATGTGAAAACGCAACTAATTAAATAATTAAACAAAAAAAAAAAGCTATAAACCTGCTTCAGTAACGAATTTATTGGGGCAATTTTACAGTGAGTGAAAATTATGATGTGAGAATTGTATCGACATTTCACCTTAATTACTGCAACCGTTTTCTTTGCTTTTATTAATTCTGCATTGTCGTAACCGTTTTTTGTGCGACATTTCACTTTAAAAACATTCAGTAATGTTATTGTAACAAAGTGAATTAACCGCCACTGTGCTTTTTTTTTTTGTTAAATTCTCGTTAAATTTAAATGTAAAAATGTTTGAATAAATTTCTAATTAACTGTTACTGATGTTTGTTGCTCCACCATTTATCCACCTAATTTATATCTAAAATTTTCTATTTAAAACACCGGTGATGGTGATGGTGGTGGTGGTAACAAATAATATAAATTATATTTTCTCCTCTATCTGTTTAATTGTTGTTAAAATTTCTATTTGATTTTATTTATTTATTTATTTTGATTATGTTTATTTAAAATGTTGTTGGCTGGATTTTGCCTGTTTTCACTGTTTTTTACATTCTTTTCTCCACAACATACAACACAACACAACAAAACACACGAAAATAAAAATAAAAATTATAAAATTCCTAAATTTTGCAGCAGCACCACCAATAAAAAAACAGAAAAACAGAGGAAAAAACACTGAAAATTCGCTGCTATTGTAGAGATATATGTATATATATATATATATATATATATATATATATATATATATATATTGGGTTAATCATTTGAGAACTTTTTTTCATTGTTGTTGTATTGTAATTAGAATAAACAAATAAACAATCAAAATTTATAATAAACATGATGATGTTTTATTAGGTAAATAATAGAATTTAAGGCAAATACACATTATTTATGTCTCGATTTATGTGAGTGATTTACACGCAATTTTTGCATATACATTTAATGTAAATAGATATTTGCATAGGTAACAACAAACATAGTTAGTATTTTATTATAAATTAAAATTTAACAGATTCTACTGTGTACTAAATAGGGAATATCTATCTATCTGTACAATGTACTAACAAAAAAACAAAAACGAGGATGATTAAATCACGATCATTAAATAAAATAAAATCTAATCAACTTTAAACCAACTTTCAAAGCAATATTTTTATAGTATGTACAAAAAAAAGATAACCTTTAAAAGTCTAAAACAAATTTCTATCCATATTTTTAATTAGTACAAACAACAAATGGCACTAAAACTATTTAATTCAGTAGTCGAAAACCACTTTAAAAATTTAATTCTAGTAACAATACGTTGGTGGTACTAAAAATAAATATTTCTGACTGGTTGAAGTATAAACACTTGTGATTGGTTGTAATGAGTACTAACAAGGCTTTTTTGGCTTCTATGTTCTAAATTAACGAATTATTAATGGGAAATGCGTTTTTTTTTTTTTTTTTGAAAAGTATTTTTCGTATTATGCGTACAGCAATTGTAATACCGTGTAAATCAAGGCTTATAATATTCCAGTGCTTACAAAAAGCTTAATTAAATTAAATCAATTAAAAATTAGCTTATTTATTAAAACAGTTGAAACATAGAGCTTATCAATCGGATTCATTTAGTTGATATTTGATTGATTTCTTTCTCCTTTTTTTTTGTTAATTTAAATGAATTGCTTTGATTGTTAATTAATTAATAAATTATTGTAACGATAATTGTTTGAATAAACATTTTTTTTTTAATAAATAAATAAATTCGAGAAGGATGTCCTATTGAAAATAATATAAATTTATAATGGATAATTATAACGATGATGATGATGATAGAAGATCGTATTATGGTATAAATGTCACATTGAGACCACATATCAGTGGTAAGAGGTTTAATTTGTTATTTTTGTGGTTTCCCATATAAATTGACCAGCATTGGTGATGGGGTTTTTAAAGTAGTTTTTTTTTTCTCCATATTAATTTACCTTTCCGAATTCGTTACAGAATTTTCACAAAAAAAAAAAACTTATGAACTTGTCAATAATAAAGGGAAAAGCTCTGTTTTCAATTAAATCCACCACTGTGTTTAAATTTATTTCTCTTTTCTTACTCGTCTACTAAAATATTTTAATTTTTTTTTTTTTTTTTTTTGATAAAATAATCTAACCACATTAATAATAATTTAATTTAAATTTAATTCATGTTTCGTATTATTATTGTTATTGAAATTGACTCACTAGAAATACATTTTTTTTTTTTTTTTTGAATAAATATTCATTGAATCAATAACGACGATGAATTTTTTTTTTTTTTTGGTTTTATTATAAACGATGACGTCTAGCTATTTCCTGTTATTAATTTTTTTATTAAATATAATTGAAGAGACTTGATAAATAAATAAATAAAAAATCCTTAGTAACCACCCTCGATAACTAATTTTTGCATAGAAAATAAAATAAAACAAAAACAAAAACCAAAACCCATGTCACAGCTGCATTTTATTCGAAATAAAATTTCTTTCGATATTTTCTAATGGTAAATATAGTAATTTTCAAATTAATTATAGTTTATTTGTAGAATTAATACAAAAAAAAAAAAAAAAAGAAAAAAAAGATTTATTTTGTAAATAAAATGGAAGCGAAATAATAATAAAACGAACAAACAACCCACATTAAACTGCCCTTAATTAACATTTGCAAATATTTCTTTTTCTAATATTTTTGTTTGTCTTGTAAAATTCAACGGACTAACAGGTAAAATAAAATATTTTTTGTTCGGTCACTTAAAAGCACACAAATTAACAAAAAACACAAAAGTTAAACTACATTAGAGAATTGAAACTCACTTAAATTTCCGCTAGGAATGTAGACGTTGCCCGATGGGGTTCTGACCAAACAGGATGGTTCAAAGTCAACACCTAATTCTGTAGGATTTCCAGTTACACGACCGTTCATCCGATTCATTGTCGGATTACGTGGTGGAACATCGGGTGGTGCCGAAGGCGGGACTCCTTCAAGGAGGCAGCCTAAAATAACAAAAAAATAAAAAATAATAAAAAAATTATAAAAAAAAAAAAAAAGAAAAATAATAAAGAAAAAAAA
The DNA here is from genome assembly GCA_961205885.1 of Ptychoptera albimana. Classification (NCBI taxonomy): domain Eukaryota; kingdom Metazoa; phylum Arthropoda; class Insecta; order Diptera; family Ptychopteridae; genus Ptychoptera; species Ptychoptera albimana. The sequence goes on along the minus strand of OY540802.1, from coordinate 1,815,053 downwards.
ACGCAAAATGTGAACCTAAATGACCATAACTAAAATTTCTAATTGTTTACTTCACTTGTTTACATGGATTTATTATTATTAAATAAATAAATAAATAAAATACGTGAAACGATGACTATAGCTAATTCTACGTGACGATTGTACAACGAAACTTGATGTTTTCTAGACTGTGGTATTTTTCTCTTCACTTCGTTTTTCTCCTCTTCTTCTTCTTTTTAATAATAATAATAATAATAATAATAATAATACATTAACAGCACACAAACAATACATAAAACAACATCAAACAAATTATTTATTATAGAAAAAACAACGAAGTAATTTGCAATAATCAAACAAAACAACAAGAGAGAAAATAAAAAAAAAAAATATTTTTATTCCTTCATACATAACGTCGTCGTCGTGGATCGTCGCGCGTGTTTGTCCAATTTGCAGTCAAGTGAAGCAAATAAAATAATAAAAAAATAAAAAAAATAATATTTATCCGTTCCGAAGAAATTTCTTTAATCAAAAAAAAATAGACGAGGCAATTGACGACTTACGATGGCTTACGATGCACAACGGTTATGTGTTTTTAGTACGAAAAAATTTGATTATTGAAGCCCCTGGATTCACCTTTAATCAATCTTTGCTACACATTTGAATTTATTTTCACTGTGTCAACAAATCCGTTGACACAACAATCAAGACTTAAGTAGAAATTAATATTATGAATGGACGACCCCCGACAAATAACAAGCGAAGTAGTATTGATGTCATCGCATACAGACATACAAATAAAATTCCTAACAAAAGGGATGATTTGGGTTAAATTAAATTAAAATCAATTTATTTATTACTTAATAGCCAACCACTTTGCATTGTTTACTTAAGAAAGAGTTCTTTTTTTTCCTTCTTTTATTGCAGACCCCGGATTTATTGTTGCTTAAGTGTGGCGTCTACTTAATAATAGTTTAATAAAAAAAAAAAAAATTTTATAACCAATAAAGAATTTCAATCGTTTTTATTTGTTAGAGGTATTCAAAGTCATTTAGATTCCTTAATAAATTTTTTTTTTATTTTTTTTATTAAAGGTAGCTGCTGTTACTGCAATAGACGACTACAAATTACAACTGCATAACCGTATGCTGCACATGTTACGTTCGGTTGTAACTATTATGCATAACTGCATACAAAATTCATTAAAAATAATAATAAAAAAAATTCATGTAGGGTAATTAAGCATTTTTCAAGGCAACAGTAGTAAAAAAAAAAAATTTTTTTTATTACATATTGAGGCATTTAAAAGGTTCCTTTATCGGTGTGTAACCAAAAAAAAAAAAAAATATTATTAATGAGAAACACATACGTAAATACCTACGGAAAACATTTCAAAACTAATTATACAAACAAATTTTCGTCTGTGTTTTACTTTTAGAACAAATAACGAAAAAAATTTCTTTTTATTGTGAGAATAAAGTAAATTTGACATTTTTGTCACGTTAATTAATTAGGCATCAATCAGAAGTGCATTCATGTAACTTTAAATGGAAAATAACTTTGTTCTTAACTCATGATTATTGAGTTTTAGTTTTTTTTTTTTACTGGAAATTTATTTACAGCGAATGAAACACGCAAGAAACGTAAACAGAGTGTTTCATTAGCAGAAATTGTTGTTTCTGAGGGGGGGATCACTAATGATTGTAATACAGGAATAGAAAGTTTAAAAAAAAAAGATTGACTTTTGTACTTGTGATCGTACAACAATCGTTGGAAGTAAAAAATCCTGAAACACCCTCTAAGAAATCAAATAACATCTGTTTAAATGAATTCTTTGTTGTTTTTTTTTTTTTTGTTTAATTACGTACAGAATTCTCAAACAAACATCAACCTCCACTCAGATGTTAATTATAATGTGGAGGTTGACATGAGTACGACACCGGGAAAAAGATAATAGACGAAAAACTTGATTTTTCGTTTGGTTTTTTTTTTTTTTTGTCTCTGTTGATTAGACATAGCGCGTGCATGCACAAACGACTGAAAATAAATTAAATCTGTTAGAAGATTTATCTCTATATACTGCGCTCTTGTCGTCTTATTTATTTATTTATTTATTTACTATTCTATTGAAAACTCTTTTCACATTTTATTTATCTAAACAAATAAAGAAAGAAACAAACCGAAATCAATAAATAATCAGGTAAAACGATAAGAATCTGTGTTGTTTGTGTATTCTAAGCCAACGATTAACTAAATATTCTGATAGAGAAGAAAAACCTCGCGAGTAACGCACCTCATTAGAATAAGCACACTAAAGTTACGTTTTTACCGTTAATTACCATTTTTTTTTTTATTTCTTAATTCAATAGAAAATTTCTTTTTGAAGATTTAAAGATGAAAATTTAATAAGAAATAGAAAAAATCATAATTACTGTTACAGGTGGCTGAATTATTAAAGAAAGTTTTTTCAAGATTTTTTAATACAAAAAGATTCAGGTAGGCTATTAAAGTTTCTAATACGCTACTAATAGATGTCGTTAAAATTTCCTAACAATTCTCAATCGCATCATTTCGTTATTTATTCTCTGTAATTAAAAACTTAGATATACCTGCCTAATTAAACAAAAAAAAAAAAACACTTAAAAATAATCAAATTTCCATTCACTACGTTCTATGAAAACAAAAAAAAAATTAATTTATTAATTAATAAATAAGACGCAGACGAAGACGAAGAAAAATTTAATCGACAAAAACGTTTTTTACTTTTTAAAAATATTATCACCGCCTATTAAAAACGTTTTTCAATCATTTTTTCGTTTAGATTGCTTCTGAAATTATTTATTTTTCCTACAAAAAAAAAAAATAAATAATAATAATAATAATAAAAATCTTTCATCAAGAATGATACAAAGTCATTTGCAAACTTATAAATGAAAAGAAACATTAAACAGGTCATTTTGATGTAATTATAACAGGAATATTAATTTTATGCTTCAGAAGTTTTTTCTACTTGATTATTTGAATGAATTTAAACGACGGAACAACAAAAATAAACAAAACTTCTGGTTTTAATGGACAAAAAAAAAAAAAAAAAAAAAAATTAAATAAATAATAATAAAAAAAAATTTAATTTATGAATAGACGAAGTTGACGAAGAAGTAGAAGAAGAAGACGAAAAAAAAATTACAGAAAATAGTAGCAAGGTACAAATGTAACGACAATAAGTATTTAGAAACAAAAGTATAGTTTCGTGTTAATGGGTAATGGTAATGGTTAATGGTTAATGCTATTGTTAATGTTCACCCATAAATTGTTTTTTAATTCACATTTGTCACTTGGTTTTGTTTATGAAAAAAAATTTTTTTTTTATTTAACCATTTTAGCGGACAATATTCAGCTTTTTTTTTAAACTTATTTCAGGAGTGTAGTGTGAGTGTTAAAAGTACTGTAACAGTATTGGTGATACTCGGAATAAAATTTTTAATTTGTAAAGCTATTAAATGGACTAAACTCTATGAAATGCTGTCCTGAAAAAAATGTTTTTATAACTTGTTGTAGTTTTTTAAACGTCAGTTCATAGCCAGTCCGGTACTGTATAAAATTCAACTGACTTAACAGTTGTTACATAAAAACCCATTAACATTAATCTGCCTACTTTAAGAGAAATAATTAATAAATAAAGAAAACAACAACAACAAGAATATAGACAAAAGCAATTTGAACGATTTGTAAAGATCACTTGAACTTGAAGTCAAAATGGAATTTAACAAACAGAACAAAAATCCATCAAAATAACAAAATAGAATAATTTTTTTTTTTTTTCATTTTTTTCTATTTAAAAAAAAATAATAATTACAAATATCTACAGCAAACAAACAAACAAATAGAACTGAAAAAAAATGTTTTGAACGCCCATTTGTACTCTGAGTAGATAAAATGTAGGAATTGGGATGTTTTCTCAATTTGTTTTATCGAAACAACAGGTATTTTGTACTGTTCGAAGGGGGTGTTTTCTTGACATTTTTCTGTTTTATTTATTTACTTTAATTATTTCTTCTACGGTTAATAAATAATAAACCCACACACACACATACACTTAATTTTTTTTTTGGTATTTTTCTCATTTTGTAAAATTTTATTTCATTGCTTAATAGACGAAATTAACTCTAATTGTTATGCATTATTGTTATTTAAATAATTAATGGTTAAGACCGAACGTTTTTTTTTTTTTTATTCTTTCTATTCTTTAAAAATCATTTCATCAAGTAAATATTTAATTTTCTATTCTTTCTTTTGTAGAAAAATAAAGAAGATGAAGAGAGAGAGAGATCGAAGGAACATTGAAAATACAGATATACCGGGAACTACACAAATACCTTGAATGTTTTAAAGAAAAGAAAAAAATTATTCTGAAAGTAGGAAAGGTTTTGAGTAGTGAAAATAAATACTTTTCCGGATGTCATGAATTACGCAAAATTCTGCTAAAAGAACTAAAACATTGATAAATCCGGATATAAAATATTTTTCGCAGCTTCTGCTTAATTTCAGGCAACAAATTTTAACCAAAAAAAAAAAATTATAATTCCGGTTATAATTCATCCAAAAAAATAAAATAAACGAGCTTTCTGAAACACCCTGCAATAACAAGATAAAAATCAGTGAATTTTTAGTTAATTTAATTCTTTTTTTCTTTCTTTTATTTAGTTTTCCATAGTTTTTTGTTGTTTGCCACAAAAAAATTGTTTATTTTTTTTTTATTGTTTTGTGCTTGAATTGACTTCAAGAAAAAACGAAAATGTTTACTGGTGTTTCGGGTGTTTCGAATGGTCAGGAAAGATGTTGAAAAAAAATAAAAAGTAACAAACGGTGACACAGCATTAATTATCAATATGACACAGCGTTTTTATGTCAAATTTATTTTTAAAATAGTTTTCTTGTTGTTTCTCAAGAGTTTCGTTTACGTTTTTTCTTTTAATTTTTTTTTGTTTTTTTTTAATGAAAAGAATTAATTTAAAAAATACTTGAGAAAAATTAACAATTACAGCCACTGTAGCGTGTTGCTGAAGTTTTTATTGCATTGTTCATTCATTTGTGTCCAGCTCGTTTTTGTTTTCAGGTAAAACTTTTTAACGTGAAAGTTATGAGAGAAATTTTATTTTTCAGAAGAAAAACCGAACACACAATTTTGCTAAAATACCGATTAGAAAAATCGGACACAAGACCAGCTTATCAACCAAGGAAAAACCAAAAAACATTACCCATTCTCTGGTCACATCAAGACGTACAGGAAAAATTAATTACATATTTGCTGATTGCTGGTTTCATTGTCCAGAAGATAAAACGTTTTTTGGATGAAAAAAAAAAAAAAAATTCTCTCAATATTTATGTTTAAAAACGATAAAACAAAAAATCCCATCAACAAGTAAAATAACAAAGGGACATCTTGAGGGTGTTACTCGAGTCTTTTCCTTTTTATTATTTTTCTCGTAAATCTTTTTTGTAGAAACCAAAAATTTCTTCTACCTGCTTCTTTGGTTTCGTTCTCTTCCCATCTTTTCACGTTAAAATGTCAATTTTTTTTTTTTTAATGTTTTTTAAACGAAAATATGCGGCGATAAGGCTCATTTAGGGATTTTTTATATTTTTTTTTTTGCGCCTAAACTCGTAAAAAATAAAAAATTTCTTGAAAATTCATAAATAATTTTTTTTTTTTTTTTTTTGAAAAAAACGCACAACAAACGGCATTATGATATTGGAATTAAGGAAGAGAAATTTTTCGTTGAAAAAAAATAGAAAAAACTGACAAAATATTAACACATGGTGCTTGTTTTGTAGGCCGATTTACGTTTTTTAATTTTGATACATGTGCATACAATAAAAAATAAAAACAAAGACGAAATTATATTCAAAAATGCTTACACAGAAATTAAAAAAAAAAAAAAATTTCTAAACAAACATTTAGATCAATGCGTGTGACAAATAACACAAAAAACGTACAACGTTTCAACGTGATTGCAAAGAAAGAAAATAAATTTATGCGGGCTCTTAATACCCATTGAATGATTAAAAAGAAGCAAAAATAAAACTCCAGTCCAGTCCAAGTCGGTCGTTGAGTGAAATCATCTTCAGAATTTTATAAATTTTTTTTTTATTCATTTTCCTCTCTTGTACAGGCGATTAATGGTAACGACCGTGGTGAGTGAACAATGCTATAAACGTAATGTTTGGTTATAAAGTAAAGTAAAGTAAATACAGGGAGATTTGGGTCGCCCTCAACATTAGCTAATAATTTAGTTACCTTTGTTTGATAAGCAAACAAATACAAAAAAAAAATCCGTAGAATATGTGTCCATGCATATATGGATAATGATCGTCCACTAAAATTATTTTTATTTTTATTTTCATAAAGGTTATACCACAGGCGTTCATATAGGCCGAAAGGAAAACAAAAGTTAAGTATTAAAAGCGAGTAAGATCGCATAATAAAAACGCATTAAATCGCATAAAATCTTATGGTAGGCACTTAACAGCGCGATTGGGATTCTGTTTTCTTAAAAATGTTTTCTCACCCTCCCACATAGAATCCACCCGTCGGACTGTTGTGACCAAAAAGAACATTAAATTCGTGTTTTCTGGTTATACAATGAAATAACGAAATTTCCCGTCGATAGTTTTTCTGTATGTAACAAAAGGGCACTGCGTAACATTAAACGAAAACTTAAATGAATATTGAAATGGGCATAAAATGTTTATTTATTAGATTGCTTACGATAAATGTATAAGGAGTTGTTACAAATAATTCCCTTTATTGTTGTTTGCCTGGAAACAGTAAAAATCTGTACAACAAAAATGCCTGAAGACGTCGGGACGGGTCGTTTTGGTTACGATTTTTATGGAAATTACCACAAAAAAAAAAAAAAAAAACATTTAAAGGTTTTCAAGTAGAATAAAATTACTTTTATACCTCATCCTACTGGTTTATAATTATTAAATTATCCTGAAAACTTCTATGAAATCACCCAAGCGAAATTCTACATTAAAATCACCAAAAGATTTCGATTAGAATTTCCTTGAAAATTCACGAATCTCTGATTCATTTCATTTAGAAATGTAATTCCGTTAATTTTAACGTTGTTTTTATTAAAAACAAAAAAATTTATTCACCCCTGACATTCTATTAATTTAGCTTCAGATTGTTAACCTTTTGTTCCCCTCACCTGAATTTACTTATATTAATTTTTTTTTTTTAAAACGAACCAAAACAAACAAAGGCAAACATTTAATGCGCTTTTAATTGTAAATAAATAAAATTAAAATAGTCAAATTGCCTCTTAAAAAAAACATCGAATGTGACAAAGTCATTCACATTAAAAAAATAAAAATAAAAAAAACGTTAAAGAAACGTCGAAAAAAAAAAACAATAAAAATGTTTTTCTGTTTCCTAAATAAAAAAATTTCTGTTTAATCTGGCTAAAGGAATCTTTTTTCTATGGAGACACGAGAAATCACTAATGCGATGACGACCGGTTGGCTACCGTTAAAAAGTTTAGAGAAATTTTTTTTTTTTTATTATTATTACTTAACAGATAGAGAAAATTCACTGAAATCAAAGTAAGGAGTTTTATGTTGTTTTTAGTAATAACGAGAATAAACTAATAAAAGAAAAAAACTAAATTCGACGAATTGTGCGTGAATTGTTTGTTTCTTAAAAACCGTATACTGTGCCCTAGGATGATGATGATGATGACGATAATGATAAAACATTGACAAGACATGCTCTAGTTATTTTTTATTTAACTCTTCACGTTTTCTATGTTAAGTTTCGATGTTTTTTCTTTTATTCTTTAAAAATGTAATAAAAACAAACAGCCAATGCGACATGTTTCGTATTGTTTTTGTTATTCTTTCTGTAAATAAGAAAAACCCATCTTGAAATGTTTTTTTTTTTTTTTTTTATTAGAGTAAATTTACTTGTTTTTGATGTTACTAAGGAAACAATTGGTGGGATTTTTTATATTTTTAGTTATTTCTGATTGTTTCCGGAGAACATAACATGGTAAATAAATTTGTTGGTTACTGTTGAAAATCAAGAACTAAGCCAATTCGGATAAAATATGCCTGAAATTTTGTTGAATAATTCTATAAAGGATAATAAATCGACTTTAGTCCCCGGAAAAAAATTTAGTTTCCGAGTTACAGAAATTTTTCGATCAATCGATCAAATCTTATCGTTTGTTTGAAATTTTTTGTGTTTTTAATTCAGAATAAAATTCTTAAAAGAATTCAACAATAAAATAATAAACTCTGGAACGAATTTTTTTAGATTTTTTATGGCCGAGAATACACCGATTTGAGTGTAGGAGTCGCGGTAAATTCAGCTATACTTCGATCAAATCTTATCCTATGTTAAATTAAAATTTTTGTTACTGTTCTCTGATATTTTATAACGAAGAAATAACAACGGCAGCAGCGATATAACATCAACACAAGTCATTAAAAGCGTAATTGACTTAGATTATTATCAATAAAAATGAAGAGAAAAAATTTTGTTTGTGTTAAATAAGATAAATTCCGATATGGTCAAGTTTTTTTTTTTTTTTTTTTTTTTTTTTTTTTTTAATAATAATAATGTTACATAGTTTTATGAATTTTTTTTTATAATAACTAGAATAACAATAATAACGAGAATAATAATAAATTTTCTGTTTTTAGAAAGACAGGTAGACAGAACAGAAAGAAAGAAAGAAAGAAATGAATTAAGAGAAGAAAACCGATTTAAATACACAGATAAAATGTAGGTTTTAGGCTTTCTATCTTCTTGTTGTTTTTTTTTTTTTTGTTAATAATTTTAATAATAAAACTAGAATGCTACGGTTTTTATAGTTTAATGTTTAAAAATGTTTAAAAATGTTAAAACGTTAAACCTTTAATTTATGTTTTTTTCGCTTTTTTTTTTTCACTATAATTATGTATTTTAGATTAAAGTAATGAAACGAGAAGAAATGAAAACAGTTTTTGACATGAAAACAAAGGTAGGTAAGGAACAAACACTAGGTGATCCCTTTAACAAATTTAATTTCATTTAATTTTCTTCTATCAAGTGAACTAAATTAAACTAGAGAACAAGATACAAGAAAACTCTCATAACAGCACGACAGTTTTAGGCAAACAATTCCAGAATACACTGGTAAAGGCAACGTAGTACAACGTAGATTTTTATCTTAAAAAATCCAACTAAAAGTTGGAAAACATCTCCACAACATCACACTTGGGGTTTAATTAACTGATAATCATTCCTAAAATGAACGATAATCTATTTTCTATTAAAAAATTTATTTTGAAAAAAAAAAATAAATAAAAACTAGACGAAACCAGCGGCCAACGCTATAAGAAATAAACGAAAATCTTCACGTCGCTTTAGGCGGAGTTTTTTTTTTTTAGCTTAGTTTAGTTTAATAAAGTTCCATCAATGATTACATAAAAACATAAAACTCGCAAGAAATTGATTTTTAAACTAAATTAAATTAATTTATTAAAAAAAAAAATATTAAAAAACAGAGGAAACAAACTGCTTTCAAATGAACCAAATATAATAAAAAAAAAAGCTCAGCTTTTGTATTAATATTAAAAAATTAAATTAAATTAAATTATAACAGCGAAATAAATATTAAAAAAAAAAAAACACAACAAAATAATAAAACAGCAAAA
>OY540802.1:1768734-1805166 GCA_961205885.1 Ptychoptera albimana | reverse complement strand
TGCACGCTAAACTTTATTTAACATTCAACGGAAAAAGATCTTGATGAAGTGATGTGATGTACACTGGATGACCCCACATCGAAAAATTATTATTTGATCAGTGCTACAAACCGTAATTTATATAGATATATGGATTAAAATACTGTACATTGGATATATGCATGTATCAATGTGGTTTACTAATGGTAATTAACCACTTCAGTAATTAACCACAAGGAATTTCAGGAATTTTTTTTATATAATTTTTGTTAGTTATGGCAGTAACTTGATTAAATGGAATTTTTCTGGAGAATTAAACACAAAAGCTGCTTACACGACTAAACTAAACTTTTCTTTGTAAAGCAAACTGAAGTTAATCCCGATTGCAGTAATTTTAAATGGGAAATTGAATTGATTTCCGGATAGTTTGTTGAATGAGCAATAATCCAGCAATAATCCGGTAATCTAACCATTAGATTATTTAAATTTGTTAAAAACAAGTCATCCACGATCCTAAACACTCTAGAAAACGGTTCTTTTCTCTGGATTTTAATATTTAAATTTTTTATTTTACATATTGAAATTTTATTTTTTTTTTCTTGTTCTTTTTTTATTTTTCATTGACCTTTAATACGCACATTTCGATACAACATACACAACATGGAATGGAATTAAAAGACGATTCTATGACTCAACATTTATTAATTAAATTATTTATTAATAAATTATTATTTAATTCATTTATATTAAGTTTTTTTTTTTTGGGTGAAACAACCGAATGTGTACAACAGTAAAATAAATCGTGAATAAAATTATAATTAATACCATATTTGGGAACAATATGGATTTGTCATCGATGTTTTGCTAAAATTAAATTAATTCATGAATAAAAAAAAATTAAATAAAGAAAGAAAGCAAAGACCAGGTAACGATAAAACAAAAAACAAAAAAAAAAAAAACCGCGAATGGTACACTCATCGTCTAATCTTTTTGAATAAAATTAATTCGCTAAAGAAAAATTTCACGAAACAAACTCTTTGCGGTTTTTATGGTTTTTTATATGCAGAGAATTTAATTTAATTTTTTTTTTTTTTATTTATTCATATTTCATGTGAATAAAGATGATAAAAAAAAAAACTTTTGTACACCATCAAAGTAATTTGTTTTAATGATGCTCCAAAAATATATACAGAAAAAAAAAACTACTTTGCGCTGCAGGAAAATTAAAGAGCAAAGTGAATAATTCTTTTATTTTTTTATTTTACGTCTGATATATACAGAAACAATCTTTGTCATATAATTACAGAATTGAATTATTATTTATCTCCTTGTGAATATTTTAGAATATTTTCTGACTGCACAACATGTGAAGGTACACGAAGGAAACGGAATGAAAATAAGTAAAGCAGAGCACAGTAAAACCATAAAAAAGAAAAGAAATTAAATAACCCATGATGTCTCCATGATAATTATAATAATAATAATATTTGTCAGTGTTTTATACACACACAGAGTAAGTACTTAGCTAAAACACAACAGAAAAAAAAAAAAAAAAAAAAAACGCAACAAACAAACAAAACGATATACAATGTTGATGTCGTCGACGTCGTTTTTGTCTTGTGTTTATAAAAAAAAAATAAAAATTCTTTTTTTATTTTGTACTTAATTAAAATTAATGTTTGTAAAATAAATTTAAAATAATTTTATGTTTTCAATTTTTGTGTGTGTTGTTTTTTTTTTTTTTATTATAATTTCGTTTAGGCTGGATTATAATATCGGCAGTGCTATTCAAACGGTGTGTGGGTCTTTGTTGTTTTTATCATGATTATTGGGGGCTACAGGTGTTTTGTGGTTTAATTAATTTGGTTGTTTTTCTGGTGCAGTTGGAGAATAATTAGTTTTCAGGATTAGTGATGCTTTGGAAATGAGATTCAAATTTATTTTGTTTTCCGGACTCTAGAGGTTTTTGGTTGTGTAATCAATGATTTTCCGGGTTATAGATGTTTTGGGAATTAGATTAAACAAGCAAACACCATAATGAACTCTTTTTATACCACAAAAAAAAATATTTTTCTTCAGTTAAATTTGAGAAACGCTGCATTACATTAAGTCAAAAACATTGAAATAAACTATGAAAGAATTAATTTATGTACACTTTAAACATGGCATATAAGAGCTGTTTATTTATATTTAATAGAGAAAATAAATAAATAAATAATCCCATTGTCCAGTCCATAAGTTTTCTATTTTAATTTCTTATTCAGTTTCATTCATTTAATGTACATTTATGCTGTTATTATGATGATGATGATGATGATTATCATTACGATTCTAATCACTTAACAGAAATAAAAAGAGATGAAATTCTATATAGAAAATATAATTAATAAAAACAAGAAAACTAAACGAATGAAGAGTAGAAAATTTAAAAATTATTTAAAAGCTAATGGATAGGGATATTGGACTGTTTTTTGATTTTTGTTTGGTTTGAGATGCTGCATAATCTAATCCAGCCCACAATTTTTTTTTATTTTTTTCTGTATATACCGGTTACCCTAAGTCTATGTTAATAAAGCCGCGCACTGTCATCTACTGTCTTCTAAACTACTGTGACTGTTAAGAAAAAAATCATTCCCGAAAACAAAAAAAAAAAAATTATTAAGAATTGTTTTACCAACTAACAAAATCAAAATTGAAACTATTTAACAATTATTGACATGCTAATAGAATCAATTAACAATGTAACCACCATTAAACCATTATTGTATACGATTATATTACATTATTTATTTTATTTTAATGCTTTTTCTCTACATCTTCATGGTTTTTTTTTTATTTATTTATTTATGTACACAAAACGAATCTAATGTGATAGAACATTAAAAATATCATCAACATTCTAACACTACCAATGTAGCGTAACGATGGGAAATTATTTTTATATTAAACCAACATCAAAAAAAAAAAACAAATGGGGAAGTGGTATAAAAACAACGAAAAATTCAATCAAAATAATTTAAAAAATAAAAGCGAAAATCAGGAAGCTTTTACACTTCTAAGAATAAAACAATAAAAAAAAAAAAAAGATTTTATTTTACTGGGTGTAAAGTATAGATGAGTTTTTAATTGCAGAGAAATTTAGTTGTGTGTATAAATAGTGAATTTTTATTTGGAGAGAATTTACTAGCTAAGCTTAATAGCTGCAGCTTGGTGGCTGCAGCTTACTAACCCTTTAACCAATGAGAATGCAATAAAAACTCAGCCACATTTTTAAGTGAGAATAAAAATAAAAATTCCAACACTTAAAATTCATGTTTTATTTTTTTGTTAGGCAATAACCATAGAAATGTTTTTTATTTATGACTTTATATGATTATTGCCACATTTCTTGTACTCTTTTTTTATGATTATTATTTATTAAACGAAATAATAATACACGGCAACAACCACAACACTTCTATACCAAACAATAAATTGATTTTAATCTATCTACCTATCTGATTTTCTATTTATTTGATTATTATGATAATGATTATGATTATTAATAATAAAAAATTTTTATTCAACGATTTGCTACTTCTATTAATGTAATAAAAGTTTATTAGCTTTTTGTGTATTATGCTATGTTTGACATATCGTGATGAGCATTTGCTTTCAAACAAAACAGAACAGAAAAAATAAAAAATCCCATCGCATATGAACGTCAATCTTAAAGGCTTTAACTGTGTTGATTAAACAAGAATAAACGTGAGTAAAATTCGATTTTTAAATGCTTTTATACTGTTGACCAACAGTGGGCGGAGTTGAGTGCCTTCTACCTGGAAATAATTTTAATAATTTTTCGTTTTTAGATGATTGAAAATTAAATTGTTGGCTTCTCGCTACCAATTTCTTTTTTTTTTTTTTTTTTTTTTTTGTACAGACAACTAATTTACGTTTCCTTCTGCTTATTTAATAGATTTTGATTAGAGCACACATTTATGCTGAAAAGTGAGAAAATAATTTTAAATAATAACCACAGTCTATTTTGTTATTTTTTAAATTAAAAAAAGAAAAAAATCTGCATACGCGCAAAAATACCCAACAACGGAATTCATCACGTTTGCTACCAATTACTCTGCCGCAAAAACTCATTTCTTGCTGTTCAACAAGATAAATAATTAAATTTCCAAAAAAAAAAAATCATATTGACTTTGTCACTGACTACGTAATAATTCTCAAAATGTAATCGGTAATAACCCTGTGGTTGCATTACGACTCCAATTATTGATGAGAGAAAATTTTTCGTTTTCTTTAATCAATTTTGTTTGATTATATTTTCTGCGGTTTTTACTGCTTCTTAGTTCAACGTGTGCGGTGTGCACGATGTTACAGATTTTTTTTTTTTTTAATCTCATAACAAAACTCCTTTGTATTTGTAGCTTTAAAGCTCTATATAATTAATACAAAACTTTGTGTGTTTATTATAAGAAAAAGGCAATCAGTGCACGATTTTTTTTTTTTTATTCATTTCTTGTTGCTTAAAGACTAATTAGCCTACCAGCAAACATTAATGTAATATCGGTGTAAGGTAATGTTGATGAATGGCTTTTTAGATGGAACCACACAAAAAAAAAAAAAATTAAAGAAATCAACGCTAACAAACTAATTACTTAACAATAGAATTTTTCGTTATTTCTTGATTACGCGCGAACATATTATTTTCAATTTAAGCGTTTTTTGTTTTACACTCGGTGTGCTCGCATTTTTTCAAAGTTTTAGTTTTAGTTTGTTTTTTTTTTTTTTTATTAATAATGCTGCTATTGTTCTACCAACAAAATGAAATACGATGATGGGAAAACTATGGGTATGTTAGGTACAAATATACTTCAATTACCTTGTAGACGTTAACGTTAACATCTCTGTCTTTTGTTCAAAAATTGAAAAAACGAAAAAAATAAAAAAAAAGCACAAATTAATGTTTTTATTATAGAAAATATTTAATTTACAAATTTTTTGTGTTTCAACCTTTTTTATTATAAAGAACAAAGAATAAAGTTATTAAACTAATTTACAAATAAAAAATTATATTTAACTTGTTTCTAATAATCTGTTTTCGTTTCGTTTTTTTTTTTTTTTTTTATAAATTAAGAGACGCAGCAGCAGCAGCATCAGCAACAATAAAACCAACCAAAAGCACAGTGAATTTATTAACAAAAAAAACCAAATCTTTAAAACACAAACATTTCTTGTTTGCTGTGGCTATAAATCATTTTCACGCAGTAAATTCTCTTACTCCATAATGATTTATTGAACTTTATTAAATGACTAACGAAAACAGTATTGTTGTTTCCAGGTTAATTATTTTTCCCCAATTCTCATTCAACATTCTATATTTTCGTTACTCTGGTCATTCATCGTTCATAGATTTTTCTGCTTTTTTTTTTTTTTAAAGCGTTTTTAGTTCTAATTCCTTTCTATGCCTGGGTAACTTAAATTATAGTGGATAGAAATGTTTTCTCTTCATTTATTTAATTCGTCTTAAATCTTGATAAAAAAAATTGTTTTTTTTTCCTATGCCTTCAAGCAATATCGTTGTATTATGCGTTGCGATCCGATAACGTAACTGATATTAAGCTGTGTAGGCGATGGTTGTTTTTGAAAAAAAAAAATAAATTTCTCTATAAAACTGACTGACAAGATCACCTTAATTATATTTTTACCGGTTATATAATTTTAATAAATTGATTTGTTGTTGTTTGAAAAAATTATTTTATTTTTGGTACAAAGATTAGAGATTAAACCGGACGTTTCCAATTTATTGTAACAAAGAGCAAAAAATGGAAAAAAAAAAAATAAAAACGAAAAGAAGATAAATGATTGGCTAAAAATTGTCACCCAGTTTCAGTTTGTTGATTATTTGATAGAAATGATAAAAAAATTCCAACAGAGATTTTTCTTTAAATTAAATTTTTGTAAAAATCCCCACATGAATGATGTTGCAGCATCCGTAGAGCTACTTTACTACGCCTATGATCGGTTCTTTTTTTTTCCTTTTTTTTTTCTATTAACTACGATCACGATTTTTTTATCCAATTTAAAAATACAGAAAAATTAACTGATTATCTGTTTAATCTTATCAGAAGACAAGAGAAATGAAAGAATAAACAAAAAAAAAAACCATCGAATCTTTTCTATAAGAAACGAAGCAATAAGCACAGTGGATTTTTGTTTACAACAAAACGATTCACTGGTTTTACGACGGCGACATCGTTTTTATTAATTTTTCTTAAATATAAAATTACGATGGAGTTGTCACAAGAGAACAATACACAGTTCAGCATCAGGTTTAAGTTACGTTAAAGTAAAGAAAAATGTTTACCAATAAGTTACTTAACAAAAAACGAAGAAAAATCGTTTATAACGAGGCAAGTCTATTACTCATTTATGTTAAATACAGTGGCGCGTAACTAATAGGATCATTTTCGATGTCGTTTTTCTATTTAAAACATTTCAAAACAATAATGACAATAAATATGTTTTTTTTCTCTTTGTATCGCTTTTAAGTCAACTAACTTAACTAAAGAATAAAGAATAAAGAAAGGCAAACAAATAAAAATGCATAAAAAGCAATAAAAAACGAAAATTTATTACTTTACATTAATTTTCGCTTGTTTTTTTTTCTGTTTTAAAGTGACCACCGCACGTGTTTTAAAAATTGGTGAAAATTAAATTCAAAAAAATTTAGAATCGAACGTGCTGTGTGTTTTCGAATAACGAAAATATTTGAAAAGTATAAAATGGCGGAATGTTAGCTAAATCAATCATTTACTTGCTGTTTTTACTGATTTTATGCACAGTAAAAAATACTTTTTTTGGTCTGTTAACAAAGAAAGAATGAAAGAAACAAACAGCAATCCTATTTACGTAGTTATGTAAAGCTTGTACAGCTTTTTTATTTACTTTGCGTTTTTCTAATAATTTTTTTTTTTTTTAATTCAATTAAAAATCAAGATGGAAAAAGAATTTATCGCTTTTTTTTTCTTTCATTTCGTTACAATAAATAAGGAAAATTTTGTAACCTGAGATGAATTAATTGATCGTTTATGGTTAACACCACATAAGTTCAGCGGTACCAGCATTATTAAATTTTTTATTAAATCGCATAGAAACTTGTTTCTAATATCAAAAGAAATTTTTTTCTACTCTCTCTCGGTTTTTTTTTGGATGGAAAACCAAATATTTCTACCACTTTAAAGCTAAACCAATAGACGTATTCTTCTTAATGCATTTTATGTTTGAATTAGATATTCAATTACCATATATTTTGGTTATTGTTATTCTTAATAAGTTTTTTTTTTTTTTTTGTATATATAATCAGAAAACCCATAAAGATGATGAACCTTTATGTATGCGATGGCTAGTGCTATTGCTTTATGTTTAAAAAAAAAAAAAATGTTTTTATTAATTTATCCAGCATAACAATGGTGATGGGCACAACAATACAGTAAATATTACAATAAGACAAACAAACAAATTCATATATTAGGCAGATAAGGCTGAGTAGAAGAAGAAAAAGAAGACACAAGACACACTGTGCACCGCGGACCGAACGTTTTCATTTCCATTCTTTTGTTGATAAAAATTATAATAATAATAATAAAATAAAAATTGTTTGTGTAATAATATTAATAATAATAAAAATAAAAGAAGAAAATGAAGAAAAGAAAAGAAAACGGGACGCCCGCGATGTAATGTTTTTTTTTTCTTTCTTTTCTTCAAAAATTTCTTTTGTTAGCTGTTATGCTGTTAGCTTTTTATCTTGTCTTCGTAAATTTATAGAAAAAAAAAACCGAGGACCGATG
Source organism: Ptychoptera albimana (assembly GCA_961205885.1). Lineage (NCBI taxonomy): Eukaryota > Metazoa > Arthropoda > Insecta > Diptera > Ptychopteridae > Ptychoptera > Ptychoptera albimana. The sequence goes on along the minus strand of OY540802.1, from coordinate 1,797,343 downwards.
GATGATGATAAAAATAAATAATTATACAAAATTTTCAGTTCGCTATTATTAAAAATGATCAACAAATGGGCGAACAACAAGTAAATTTTTCCAGTATTACATGGCGAAAAATACATTTTTTTTTTTACTTTACGCTTTAATTTATAATAAACAGCCGTAAGCGGTATTATAAATATATTTTTTAACCAGAGCTGGAACTGGTACAGTGAATGTTAGAGCGTTAGAGATCCTTAACATGGTCTCCCAGTTAGTAAACGTGTTAAACTTCAGGATTAAATCGTAGAAAAGTTTTTTAACAACATAAATCTAGTCCGCGATATACAGTTTTGCTGTTTTATTGATTTTTTGTGTGTCTTATAAATGCGTTGGCGTTGTTATTGCTTTAAAAAAAAAGGCAAAAAAAGAAAATTTATTGATCGACATAACACATATCACAAGATTAAGGGTGGTGGTGGTGGTGGCCAGCTACAGAGTATATTAACTTCTTCAAATACTTTAAGCTTGTTTCATTGACTTTATTACTTATTATTACATTTCATGTGATTCAAAATGTCAACATTTATATTAATTTGTGATAAAAATAAAAAATTTCTGTTCATCCGTTCACCCCCCGATTATATAAATTTCTTTCTAAAGACAAAATCCGAATCTTTATTTATTTATTATTAAAAATCTAACTTTTCATCCAATTAATAAAATGTTTATCTTCGTTAGATCCTTAAATTAATCATTGAACAAAAAAAGAAACGAAAAACAAAAAATAAATAAATGGGGACGATGGAATTAATCAGATTACTAGGTCCGGTCCATAATCATAATCGTCTTGTCTTCTAATGACAGTGATGACAAAACAAACATTTCATTGATTAAGCTTATGACGTTTATTTACGAATAATCTAAATCCCAAAAAAAAAAAAAAAAAAATTAATAATTACATTAAGAATCAGTTAATCCATGGATAATAAAAAAAAAAAAAAAATTTTTATTAAAATTCTCTCTCCTTGATTTAATTACATCGGTACCGACGTTTACTCAGTGATCGCTGGTTGCTTTATTTATGTTTCAGTGTCTACAACATTAAAAACCATAAAGTTTATATAAATATAAAATTTATTTTTCCAAAAATAACATAAACAAAAGGATTATGAAATATTTTAGTACTTTCCAAAGACAACCATAATAATCCTTTTTTCATTCTGTAGAGAGAGAGAAAACCAAGTCAATTGGTTTGTCAATCCAAATATACATTTTTTTGTTATGAAAAAAAGAAAAACGCTTGTAACTTAGTTAAGTGAAGCAAAGTAAACTTAAGTTAGGTAAAGGATTTTGAATATTTTTTTTTTTTTTGTTTTTGTAATAATGAAAAGGGTTGTACACTGCAGGGGAATTTCTATGATTAGCACAAGGCAAAACGATTCAAAAAATCATCCCTTGTCAACCGTTTTTTTTGTTTTTTTTTTTTTGTTAACTCCTTTATAAAAACTTACAAAAATTAATAACAAAATAAATCCATTGTCGAACGACAATGATAATCGAAATATTCCCTTTCATATGATTGACTTAAAAAAAAAAAAATAAAAAATTGTTTGCAGCCACAACCATAGCAGCAGCAGCAGCAACAACATATTTTCCGTACACGGCATGGGGGAATTTGATTGAAAATTTTATTAATACTGGTCTCGTGGATAATATATTCGTTTCATTTCATTTCATATCGTACACAAGAGATCTGCTCTAGATTATCGAAAAAAAAAAATAAAAATAAAAATAAATAAACATTTGTGTGTTAAAAATAAAAAAAAGAAAAAAATTCTGTCACCAGGGATGATTGATTCATCATTGCCTTTAAGCATTTATAATAGAAAAACAAAAAAAAAAAAAATTGTCCAACTTGATCCTTTTTAGTTAGTTTTCGTAATAACAAAACAAATTTTTTTTTTTTATGTTTTTTCTGTTGGTTAGCAGCAAACAGCAGTTTAGCGATTTTCTGCATTTTTTTTGCTTTGTGAAATGCGTTCAATCATTCTATACTCATGTCCATCGTGTCAACCCAAATGGATTGTAGTTTTGTTTAACGAGTGACAATTGTTTAAAATTCATTTGTACCTCATAAAAATTTTCTTTTTCCGTCACCATCTCAAAGCTTCACACAAGAAGACAAATAAACAAACAAAACGTCTGATTGATCATTTCGTAGAATCATTATGTTTGCTTATTTTTCATGTTTTTCATATAACTATGCTGCTATAATATTTGTTTTTTTTTTTTTTTTTTTACTGCATTTAAGTAGCAATAAGCAAATGAGCAACCAAAAGGTTTTTTTTTTTTATCTAAAAACGATGCACAGTTGAATGATTTATGATGAACTTTTGGTACGAAAAAAAAAAAAGATTTTTTTAAAGCAAAAATAGTTATTAATTAAATTTAATCCGTTATGCAATATTTTTCAAGCTTTTTTTTTTTTTAATTATTTGTCACACGTGCGTGTATTGTTGAAAAAAAAATTATTTTTTTTTAATAAAAAAAAACTCGGCGCAAAAAACGGTTGATCGTGAAACAACATGGAATTTAAAAAAATTAAAATTTATTTATTTAAAAGATGAATTAAGCGATAATGCTGAGTGATATTTTGTTTTTGTCTTAACAAAATAATTAATTTTGTAAAAGAAATAAAATCGCAAAACAAAGAATTAAACGCAGCTGGTTATTGCGGGTGTGGCAAATCGAAACACGACTCGGTTCTATTACAAAAACAGAAACAACAATTAATTTAATTTTTTTTTTTTTTTTTTTATAGGCTTAAAAACAATTGAACTGTGTAATTAGTGGTGAAAATAAAAAAAATAAAATTATTTTTTATTATAGTCTTAAAGCACCGAAAAAGGTGCAAGAAAAATTTTTGCGAACCAAAAAAAAATTCTTATTGCTGCTGCTAAGAAATAATTTGATTTGTATCGTTAAAAACGGGAAAAAAAGACTGAAAATATAATAAGTCTGGAAAAATGTGTATTTTCCTGTATGGGGTTAGCATAGTGCACCCCAAACAAAAACACAAAAACACACAAGCACACAAAATAAACATTTTTCCATATGAATAAACACAAGAAGAAACTGGAAAAATAAATTTATTCAAATCTGTCTGTGTCTGTTGTCTTTCTTAGGATAAAACCATTTATTTTTTTTTTTTAATTTATTACAAAATAGTTCATGTGTACGCTACGTATGTAATAAGGATACATTTCTATTTGCCGTAAGTTTATTTTCACAGATGTTTAAGTTTCCTCAGATGTTAAAAAAAAAAACTAAAGAAACGAAAAAACGAAATTTTATTTTTTCCTTAACATTTTTCGGTTGTAACTACAATCGAAAATAACAAAAGGGGGATGGTAAGTTATGATATTTAATATTATTACATCAGGATACAACGTTTTTAAAGCCAAAAAATTAAAATAACAATTGAATACATCGAGAAAGGAAGTGATCATAACCAAAAGAAAAGAAAATTCGTCACATAATCCACGACATCATATTTATTTTTAGAGATAATAATTTTTTTTTATTGTTTCTGCTCCATGTTTTAACTATTTTAGCTTGTTTACAATTACTACTCGCTACTAGTTACTTATAAAAATAAAAAAAATTAATTATTTATTGTTTTCAACAAATAAAATTTGAATAATATTCAATCAAAACATATTTTTCTTGTTCTCTATCTTAAACGAAAAATTATTTATGTGAAACGTGTCCATTGTTGTGTCTTGTTTAAATAAAATTTTTTCAACTATGGTATCGTGTTGATTATGATTGTGAAATACCTCCCAGTGATCAAGAAGGGGTTTGTTTACAAAATAATATTATTAAAAAAAAAAAAAAAAAAATTAAGCGTGCGCGTACAAAGCACCATTTCAATCCATATTGTCCTGTTTTAACACGCGATGAATAAAAAAATTTTTTTTTTTTTTACCTTTTTTCATTTCTAATTACAATTATTATTAATAATTTTTTTTTTTCTCTCTTTACTTCTTCTTGTTATAAATATTTGATTGTATGAAAAAAAAAAAATTAAATCAAAACACCTGATAGAAAGACAACAAAAAAAAAAACGTTTTGTTTCGAGCAACATAAACGACAACCAAAACACCGGTCACGTCTATTATCAAATCAACACGTTTTTAACGTAAATTAACGTATAGAAAAAAAATTATTTATTAATAAAATATTGTACTGGGCGGTTTTATAAGTAGTTATTTTCCATTTCTATTACAATTTAGATATAGAAACGTTTTTTTTATGTCCACGTAATACGCGGGTGAATATTAGATTGGACAATGCGTAGAACACCAGTGATTTAAAACACTTGTTTTGGGACGTTTGAAACGTTCTTTTTTTTTTTTTTTTTTTTTAAATTAAATAACAAATAATTAGAACAAATAAAAATATATAAAATTAAAATAAAAATAGATAATAACCTCTTCCTCGCATAACACCACATAACACACCATTGTCTCTACACTCCATTGTTGTATCAAATTCGTATTGATTCATTATTGCACTGTTTCTATTGTATTTATCCATTTAGTTTGTAGTTTTTTATTTTTTTTTTAATGAATTTATTAATTAATTAATAAATTCATTCATTTATTTATTTCAACAATTTCTTTCATTAATTAATTAATTTATAAACAAAAAAAAAAAAAAAAAAAAACGATAAACGAAGAAAAAAAAAAACAAAAACTTCACGGAAAAATCACATTTTTACACATAAAAAAATAATTTTTATTTCCTACAGAAAAATATATAGAAAAATTAAAATTTTTTTAATTAATTAATGAACTAATCAATAATTAATTAAAAATAAAAAAATTAAAAAAAAAAAAATTCTTTATTTCATATCAAAACGTTGATGCTGCAAACTGTTGTGTTGCTGTCGGATCGCGATTTTTCGGTTAATTTTTTTTGTTGTTAGAACAAACCTAAATTAAATGAATTATTTTTCCGCTAATTATTAATTAATTAACATTAATTCTGTTTTATTTAATAATAGAACAAAAAAAACTAAAAATTCATTTTCACACTTCATCATGATAAATAATTTGGTGGCAAAAATCGTGCTTGTTACTTCCACGATAATTAATTAAAAAATATTTTTTCTTTTTTTTGTTTAATTAATTAAGAGAGCGAGAGAGAGAGAGAGGGAAAATAATTTAACAAAATAGCGGTGGATTTTGTTAATAAAATGTGATAAAAAAAAAATGAAAACAAACAGAATCGTTGATATAAAAACAGAAAAAAAAAAAAAAATTCCCTAAAGGATGTCCGACATCCGGATATTTTCTGTGTGCTGTATGCGCGTTGCTTATTTTATTTTTTTTTTGTTCCTTATCTTAACAAAATGTTTGTTTGTTATTTTTTAACAGTATAGAATGAATATATTTGTTTCTTAGCAGTACTTTGTATGCACTCTGTTGATGCTACTAATGCCGATTTTTATTCATAAAAAATGAGAAGAAAAAAAATTCCAGAAATAATCTTCGTGCTGTTTTAATGCTGAGGAAAATTTTTATTTTTTTTTGTTATCCATTTAGTAGTAGCAGAAGGAGATTTTTTTATACCATCGAGTGGAAAATGCATCAGCAAAAGCAAAGCAACAGTAGTAAAAAAAAGCGAATTTATCATCGCATAAATTAGTGGGGCAAGCAAGTACAGTGAATGCAAGATTAGAATTTTTTGTTGTGTTTAGAAATAAATTCTTGCAGTTAAGGAATTTTGTTTTTCAATAATTTTTATTATAAAAAAGCAGCAGCAAAAAAAAAAAAAAACAAAAAAAATTCTTTTCTCACACAAATTTTTTATTATTGAATTAATCCAAATAGAGTTCCGTTTGGTTTATTGACTTAAACACGCTAATAAAGCTTTAATTTAAGCAGCAGCAGTAGTAGCCAAAAAAAAAAAACACAAAATAGGAATTATTATGACCGCACTTAACATCAACAAACAATAAAAACTCCACCAAACTTTGTTTTTTTATTTAAAAATTTTTTTTTTTTGTATAAAGCCAACAAAATTATGTTAAATCGAGTCATATGGACACATTGAAATTAGCATACGACCTCAGGCAAAAATTAAAACAATAAAAAAAAAAAGAAAAATTATCAACAACAACAACAACACAAACAGCAGCAACAATAAATTTACAAAACACTGAAAACACTAGAAAAATACTAACATATGCGGTGGGTGATGATAAAAAAAAAGAAAGAATTTTTAGCGCACCGTGAGCTTTCACTTGTTATGGTTTAACAAAAAAAAAAAAAAAAAAAACTTCTTTTAATCAGCCGTTAACTGGTTGAGGTAACTAAAAAACCAAACACCATCTAACACGAATTTTTATTTATTTAATTGAATAAAACACTTGATCGGTGGTAATGGTACGAAACATTTTTTTTTTTAATTAATTAATTAATTAATTAATTAACAAAACTTAAACGCGCGTGCTTAATTTAAGTTTTTTTCTTAAATAAATAAACAAAAGCCAAAATCACTTGTTATTCCCAAAGCACAATCACTGCAATTTTCGGTGATTAATAAACGAAAAACAAAAAAAAAATAAATTATTTTTTATTTCACGCACACAAAGTTTTTCGCATTTTATTTTTGAGGCACACGGGAAAAAAAAAAAAAAATACTATACACAAAAAATTTAATAAAATAAAACTCCCGAATTTTTATTCGAATCTATAGCATAGAGAGAGAGTACAATGTTCCCTTCTTATTACGATGAAGGCACAAACGAAACTAAAAACCATTTCATATAGTATTTGGTTTTCTGGTGGCTCTGTACGTACCGCTTATTCGGATTCTCTTAGCATAGTTTCTGTTTGCTTGTTCTTGCTGTATTTGCCGTTGCTTATTTTTATATATCGTTCGTTGACGTTCCGCGTGTGTGTGTGTGTAGTTTTTTTTACATAAATAAATTAAGTAAATCGTAACGAAACGCATACTAAATACAACGAGAAGCTGAGTTATTTTGACCGAGAAATAATGCGTTATTGCAACGCGTTACTGAAACGCAATGCGTTACTATAGAGAAAAAAAAAATTCTTTTTTATTTGTTTGTTTCCACGAATTCCACGAATTACTTATCGCAATCTGTTGAATTCTTTTTTTTTTTTTTTGCTATAAATAAAGATTTTTTCCATTGAAAATAAAAAAAATTAAAAATCAGAACAAATTAGATAGAAACTAATTATTTAAATAAATAAAAATTTCGGAAGATTTATGTACATCGGTTGATGACAAGTTGGTAATGGAAAGTGAGTTCCTCACGAATAAGGAAAGGAAGAAAAAAAAAACTTTAAGTAACCGGATTTCAAAAAAAAAAAAAAAAATTATAAAATAAAAAACCAACAAAATTCCCTATGGACGGTATATCGTTTTTCTGAAATTACTGTAAGGAACCAGAGGAACTTTATGTTGTGTTAGGTACATGACGCAGTTTTCGATGAGTTTTTTTTTCTTTTTAACATACGTGTGGGATTTTTATTTTTATTTATTTTTTAATTCACAATCGAGACACAATGTCCTTTTCCCTATATGCATAACAGAAAACACTAAAAAAGACTTTCCATGTCCTTAAGGCACTCTTATTACTTTTGTAACTGAAAACCAAGAAAAGGAAAAACACGAAAAACAGAACAAGGAATAGTTTTGAGTAGCAAAAAAATCATTTCGTGAAAACTCTCAAGTGTTAACTGTAAATCGTAGTATAAAGAACAGAAAAAAAAAACACCCCGAAGGAGTTTTACTTTCAGTTTCTTTTCTACCTCCAACTAGAACTGAGGTGAGTATCTCTCACCTTGTAACATACGTGGAAAAAAGCTTTAAAAGTTCATACAAAACACGCACGCATCTTAAAAAGGTAAAACAAAAAAAATTTAACGGAGTACATAACACGTTTAGTTGTGTTACCCATCTTTTGGATCGCTTAAATTTTACATCACTCGCTAAAATCATACGCAAACGACATGATTTCGTTGCTGTTTTTTTTTTTTGCTTATCTTTATCCCGAATTTAATGTTTTTTTAGTTTCGTTTCGTATGCGTGTGGGTGGTGGTTTTGGTTTGGGTTTGGTTGGGGTGTACAGTTAGTTGTACACAATATGGTTTTACAAATTTTTTTTTATTTACTTTGTAACATGGAAACATGATGACACGAAATACAGAAACACAGGAAAATCTTTTGTTTTATTCAAAACTTTTTTTTTTGTACGAATGCTGTTGCTGTTTTGTAACGTGGCTGTGGTATCGATAAGGTTACATCTAGGGTGAATTTCATCATAAAATCCAAGCAGCAAAACCTTAACCCCATTTTGTAATGAATAACACATACACACACAAACACGCTCATCGAAACTTGTTAAAAAACTAAACGAAAGGAAAATTGAGATGAGAAAAAAAAAAAAAACTGACCATCTGGTTTGCGCGGGTTAATACGTTGGGAATTTATTTTTTTTTTTTGTTATTCGACGATCGCGATTTAGATTTCGAAAATAAGAGCAACACAGACACCACATGACACAACTAAAGTCTTAAAGCCACATTCTGTGCGGCATTTGGAAAAAAAAAAAAACAAAAAAATTCGTCTATACGCGATGTGAATAGAGAAATTGAAGGACCGCGCGCGGATAATAAAATCAGTAACACAGCAAGACTTAATTTTTGGTTTTGGTTTGTATTTCATCTTCTTCATCTTCTTCTATGGGTATAATTGCTGCATGTTATGTAATATCATGTTTATGTACGTTGCCGGGCATCATGATTATTATTATAACTTGTTGAGAGAAATATTAAGCGAATATAGCGATAGCACCCGATTATTCTTGTTCATTTCGTTTTTTTTTTTATAACCAAACAAACATTGATTTTTCATGTTTTTGGTTGTAGGAGAAGAAAACACAAGAAGTCACACACAATCTTGTAATAATATTTGATAGGAAAGAACCAAAAAAAAGAAAAAAAACACCGAAAATTACACGCATAAGAATGAGATCTGTGATGAAAACACAAAACACAAAAAAGGCATCATCGAAACACAAGGAAAAATAGAATTTTTTCTATGTATACAAAAATATCCTTAAAAGGTTTTTAAGGGGTAACAATGGAAATTTTTTATTTATTTTTTTTTTATCTGCTTGTAAAATTATTAATTGAATTTTTTAAGGAATTTTGTGTGTTCGTGTAAGGAAACTGAGCTGTGTATTGATTGCTGCAGAAGGTTTTTTTTATTTATTATTCCTTTTTTTTTTTTTGATGAGTTATCGGTTTAAAGGTTTCTACAGTAACATTACCATTTATTTGGTAATAAATAATGAAGTAGGGAATTTTTTTTTGTGTTATACTACCCTAGGCCACTATTTACCACTACACCAACTACAACAACTACGACAACTACAAGAAACAAGGTCAAATTGAGCGACAAGAATTATTCAAAGAAAATTATTCATAATTTTTATACGATGGTTGGATAGACGGATGGATGGATAAATGGATAAATGGAAGAATAAACATATTGAAAAATAATTATTTTAATTGTTTACACAGAGTATTTTCTATGTAAAACGAGGGTAAAACAGGGCAATACATAAGCGATGTGGATGCACAAATACAAATTTTTTTTTTCTTTTCTTTTTTTCGTTTATTAAGAGTGACATGTGTTAATATCGTTTCTGCGTTATTTAAAAATTTTATTTTAATTTTTTTTTTTATTTATAATAATGTGTAATGAGATCTTTTCTTTATTTATATTTAAATAAAATAAATAACTTGATGACTATAACAAGTAAGCACACGACCAATCTACGTTTTTGTTTGTCTTCTGAATAAACCCTAAAAGCAGCTACTGCTGTTGTTGTCGTTACTGCTGCTGCTGTTATTAAAAAAAAAAATTCAATTTCTTCTTATTTTAATTTAATTAAATTATAATAAAAACCCACGATTTATAATTATTTAAAATATTTTTGTTGTTGTTGTAGTTCTTGTGAATGTACTTGATGGCTAAAGAAATAAAAAAAAAAAAAAAACGTTTTATGTGCGGCGCGGCTAAGTAACGATAAAACAATTTAATTTATTTTTTTTTTATTAAAGTGAAAGGCGCGCGCGTACTGTTTCTACTCAAGATGAACAAGGAAATGAGCGTTCCTTATATTTAAATACTTATTATTTGTTTTATAAAGAAATATAAAAATGTTTTAATAAAGTAGGATGAAAACAGAAAACAGCACACGACGACAATGGGGAGATCTTTTCGGTTCTTCTTCTACGTCGACTCTTTGTAACCTTTGTGTAATGCTGTAAACAACCAACGTTGTGGCAAAAGGGGGATTAGTTTTAACATTTAAACATATACCCGAACTATGGATTAGAATAAGATTTAAAAAGGACTTTACTGTATTATAGACTTCGAAAGCAATAAGAAACGAACATGCAATGCAAAGTAAATTGTTTTTCTGTAATAACAATTATGAAGTACAGTGTGGTAGGCGAGTGTACGTGAGATTTTATTTAATTTAGTATATAGCGTGTGACTTTTCTACAGTAAAAATGGAACTCCCCCACAATTTTTTGAACATTAAAAATTATGCATAAAACGGTTAAAATGAATTCTCTAAGAAATTAACGCTCATCCAAAATTCTGTGGAATTTTTTTTTTTTTTGGTTTCAGTAGTCATACGAATAAAAATTTTCAAAATCAATTTCTTGATTTCTCTCTTGTTATTTCCGATTCTTGTAAATTATACAAAAAAAAATTATGAATTCATATGTGAAGATTATGACTGTGAATACCGAGTTGAAAATGATTTAGGAGTGACATTAAAATGCTTTAAAATTTGCACGCAATGATCCTTAATTCTGGGGAAATTACATCATCTTTATTCAGGTGCAAAGCTTCTCATGTTGTTAAGACGATTAACGTGTGCTATAAGAGCTTACTAATCAAAATCTGTTGAAATGTCTTGAAAAAATCTCAAAGGTTGGTAAAACTTTAAAAGCGTACAACGCTTGACAGCTAAACATAGTCACACTTCTAGTGCGCAAAAGCAGTATTATTACATTCGTTCACGCATAATTGCACCCGTTAATATGGAGCTACGACTGTTAATCACAACCTTAATAAATGTCATAATGAAATGAGGTAAATTTATTACAAAAAAAATAAAAATAAAAATAAAACGAAAACCAATTAAAAGCAACAAACAAACCATAAGTGAATCATCTGTAAAATTATTAAAACCACATAAAATATGATACGATATGATTTTATTAATTTCTCATTCAATCAATTGTTATTATGGTTGAGCGGCTTTTTTAATTATTTTTTCTATCTCTCTTTTTTTAATACTCAAAAGGTCACGCACAACGTTGGCGGTCGGCTATTTAAATAAAACAAAAAAAAAAATTTTTACTTCTCTATAAACAAAGAGATAAAAACGGAATTTCTGTGTCTTTTTTTTATTTAGTCACATACGGTTATTACATGCGTTGTAATAAAGCATTTTTCGTTTCTGATTCATATTAACTGACGTTATTACAATTTTTTTTTTGTTGTTGTTATTTCAGTAATAATAAAAATCAACCAAATATCTTTCAAGCGTTAGTTGCTTTTACTTTACCAAAAAAAACAACAACCGAAAAATGCTGCACTTACTACTTAACCCATTCCATCCAAATCATCCATCATCGTTCTAGTTTAGTTAAGAAAATTAAATTAATTTTTTTTTTCAGTACTTTGAGTTATTTGTTTTAAGGAACCAAAAAAAGAATGAAAAATAAAAACAACTTAAATAAATAACGGGCGAGTGATAACCTTAAAGTGATTTTTGTGTAACAAAAATACAAAAATACAAAAAAAAAAAATTTCCATGTTCATTAAAAGCATATTTCACTCTTCAAGAACCGAAAACTTAGGAAAAATTTGTTTTTACAAAATGAAAACAACGTAATAATTGACAAGAAATTATTTTTTATTTAAAGGGATGTAATTCGGTTTATTTGGACACTTGTTTGGTATTTAGATTTCTACAAAAGAAAAAAGAAAAGTTTTTCCCATTCATTTCGAGTGTAATAACCTCAATTAAAATGCTCTAATTCCGTTAAATCTTATCGTAATTACGTGATAAACTTTCTATACATGTAAGCAACACATATAATTAATTAACTAATTAATTTTTAAATATTTTATTTAAATATTAATCGTTTAACAACACGTACAGTAATAGAAATGCAACGCAAGTAAATCAGTTTTCAGGCTTAATTCATCGATGACACATTAAAACGTGATTTATTGTACGGTTTTAAAAATTATTACGTGACACCGCCTGATTACAGCACTATTTCAATCATAAACTAAATTCACTTTCATGAAAATTAATGTAGAAAAGCTAACGAGAAAACACTAGAGAAAACAAACAAACAAACAAAAAAAAAGTCTTAAAAACGCAAAGAGTCACATCGATTAAGATAGAAGAAGAAAGGGGAAAAGAAACAACCAAATACCAAAAAAAAAAAAAAATAATTAATTTTAGGTCCTTTAAACAGTTAAATGTTTTTTCAATTTAGAATTTTTATTTTGTTGTTGTTGTTGTTAAATGATTTCTGAATAGAAATTAATAGAAAAAGAAATTTCCGAATGACATCTTGAGATTTTTTTTTTATTTTAGTTAAATTTCTGTACCAATTAGCTGGTACAAAATATGGGCGTTGAATAACCGAATATGTCGTATGGTTAATTTATTGATAAATGCGAAAATGAAAAAAAAACTCTATAACACTTTTCGTTTCATTGCGTTAAGGATGCTGTCGCGTCTTAAAACACAAAAAAAAAAATAAAAATTTATTTTATTTTTCTAACAGAAATGAGTTAAAATAAAAAAAAAAAAAAAACCAGAAACGTTGTCAAAAGTTTTTTTATTTGTTTGTTTTTTTTGGGAGAAAAAAATTAGAAAAACTTGGGGTCGTTATGGTCTTTGGCCTTTTATAACCAAGCCAACCACTCAGTTTGTGTGTTTTTCTCATTTATTTTTAATTTTCTCATAAAGGCTCATTGAAATGAATGTAATTTTTTTTTTTTTGCTTACAGAAATACTGATGAGATAACCTTTACGCTAAGCCCAGCACATAGAATCCATTCATCTTTTGACCATAAAGCCAACACAATATTATCGTACAGAAAAAACAAAAAAAACAGAAAAAAAAAAAAAAATCATCCCAAAAGCAAGAGAAACTGAACAAAACTCTGAAGAATTTTTTTTTTTTTTTGTTTTTTCTTTAAATAATAAATTATGATGGAAAATAAATATTAAAATCAAGCGAGACGAAATAAACGGCGTAATTATAATATTTATTTTTTTTTTTATCTATTTAAGAGAAAAAAAAAAAATTCATCTTTGCTGTAGAAAAAGAATTAAAAAAAAAAAAAAAGATTTAATTTTTTACTTAGAGACACAGAGAGAGAGAGTGACGCATCATTTATGTGTTTATTGTTTAATACTGAAATGCTATTATTGTTATTATTATTATTATTATTATTATTGTTTTGATGTGATGTTTCTTTGGTTTTTCTATTAAAAAAAAAAAAAAATAAAGAGGAAGAATAAGACGAAAAGAAAAAAAAAGAAAAAATCAAGACAACGAAGATTATCATCATTAAGCAAACGAATGGAAAAAAAAAAAAAATTTAAAATCTATCAACAAATCGTAAATAAATTTTTAAATAACGACGAGACAAAATTAAAATAATTTTTTATATTATCTACTTAAAGCTAAATAACGTTATTAAAGTGCTGAAAATTACTGGAAATGTACACAGTGCCGGAGTAATGAGTTTCGGAAAAAAAAAAAAAAACATTTTCAGGTGGTTTTTGGCTGTAAAACTGGGTAAGATTTTGTAAGAAGTAACAAATCTCACGGAATAGTTGTAAAACACTTCTGAAATACCTTTAAAAATCATTTCCTAATCATATCAAATATCCGGACGAAGTAATTATTAAAAGAAAAAAAAAATTCACAGATGTTTCAGTGCAACATTACATTAAAAACTCTCTTTAGCCCTTATCACCGGATCAATAATTTCTCTTTTTTTTTCTTTTTTCTTTTCAAATACTCCTTTACCGTAATTCCGTGTAATTTCATTACAAAAACCCAAGGTGTATCGTTTTAACACGGGCACAATCGGTATTTGTTGAAAAAATAGAAAAAACTTCCACGATAGCCATCAGTTTTAATTTAGTGAATGAAAGGGTTCTTTGCGATTTCTGTAATTTAATTCCATTTTTCTTTTTTTCTTTTTTCGATTTATAATCAAAGTGTCAGAGTCTAAGATTGATCAGATTTTTTCGGGTTTTTGGGTCAATTTATTTGTTTAAACTGTCGCACTGATACAAAGTGTTACTGAAATTGTGATTTGGTAAAGGTTTTGCTGGTTGCCCTTATGAAAATACATTTTTGGATGAAATTTCTATTTTTTCAATTCCAGCACTGAGAATTTTGATTCATTTATTCTCCAGATTTTTTTTTTTCCACATTTTTCTAACTATAATGCTTATTTATTGCTTTACAATTTTTATTATTTTTCTGTTTTTGTATTTTTATAGTTTTATTTACTTACAACCAAATATAAAATAATTAAATAAATAAAATGTCGGGTCGGGTCATACAAGTCGGCAAATAAATGAAAAAATTGATTGAAACGAAACCAGAACATGTTTTAACTAGCTGGAAAACCGACACTTTTATAAGAACAAAACAAGAGAAAACAAAACAAAAAGTCTGTAAATCACAGGACATGTGTGTGGTTCGGTCGTTATCAGTAAAATAATTATTTTTAAAATAACCAGACTTGTCCTAGTTTGATGTTAAATTAAGTCTTAAACCGCCCCTATCCGCTGTACAGTTGTAGTGCGTTGCGATGCGTTACAATGCGTTACGATGCAATAGAACGTGATACACCCATAAAGCACATGTGTTTTGGGTTTTTTCATTTTTTTTTAAGGCTCTTCAACCATACCGGCCGATATCTTAACACAACCAAAGTCCAATTATGTTTTTTTTTTTCATTTAATTTTATATTTATTATTTTTAAGATTCGTTGCCTTTGAGCCACACACGATGGCTGGATAAGTGGTTGGTTTCCCTTCAAGTTTTATTTTTTTTGTACTTGAGAAACAAAACTTTATTGGAAATACGATTAGAAAATTACTTAAAATAGGAAATTAAATAATTTTCTAATCACATAACACGTCCTGTGTTATTTTGCAAGCGAAGAAACATTTCCTTACTAATCACCTAGGTACGCAAATCAAATTTTTTCTCTTTTTCAGAAATTAACCTGGAAAAGGGACTCTAGCTGCTTTTTTTATGTTCATTTGTGTTATTGTTGCAGTTTTTATGCAGCAAAACGTAATAAAAGTAAACAAATGTCGCTTTGTGAATAGAGAGATAGAGGATCGGTAATCGTAATGGATTTTTATGTTATTTTGCTTTAACAGAGAATGTGATGTAAAGTAAAAAAAAAAAAGGCAAACAAAGCACTTACGTTACGTTTATGGGCGAGCATTATAAGTATTAAAGACTTTTTGAACCTTTGTTCGTTGTTGCTTTGAAAACGAAAGAAAAGAAAACAAATTTCATTCCTTATTCGATTGTTTTGTTTTCCCCGTTTAAAGTAGAAAAAAAAAACACCGAACGGCACCAGTATTTGTCCTCCGTCCTTTATAGTTTTATGCGTTAAGAATTTGTTTGATTAATAATATAAAAAAATAAATAAAACTAAATGCAGGGTTTAAAACCATATTAGGTAAACAATTGAAATCGCTAACAAGTGTTTAAACCAGTGGATACTCAAGGCTAAATTAACCCAATCGATAGTTTTTTCCTCTGTTAGCTTTTTAGCGGTGAGATAAAGACAAATTTTGATTACAAAAACTAGAAAAAGAACCGAACGAAAAATTCTCCAGTGGTGCCCTGTGCACGCAACCACGCAACACGGGAGATTTAATAAAAACAAAAATACAAAAAACTTTTACCATGTTGTCGACAATCGTGAAAACAAGACACAAGAAAAAAAAAATCCCAAATTGAACGCAATGTAATAAAAAAATTCGATCGAAGAGCTGATTGTATCCAAAAATAACGCGGGCGTCGAAAATCCTACATCGCTTCAGTGGCGATACAAGGGAATTGAATAGTAGTGTGGGCGACGGCAGAGATTCACTCGACACAGCGATGCGTTTTGTTTTTTCTTCTTAAATTTTTTATTTTTTTTTTACCATAAGATTCTCGTCGATGTCCGATTTCTTGTTGTTCTTGTTGGCGCATTTATAACAGCAGACTTGTTTTGTTTTTTTTACCATTCCATATGTGTAACAAGTCCGACGAAAGTTACAACGTAGAATAAAAAAAAGGGTGCTGGGCCCACCTACAGGCCAAAATTATCATAAAACCAAATCGCTACAGAAAAATAAAAAATAAAAAATTTTCGCCTTTCAATCGCAGGTAGAAAAACCTCAGCGGTTCTCAAACTTCAACACAAAAGCTGATTAAACATTTCGGCATTTAATTATTATTTTTTACAACCAAAAAAATCCATAAGCTGACATTTCGAGATCCGTAAATAATGAAAAAAAAAAAGTTTATTTCTCATTAATTTGTTCCGCTTATGGGCCGCAAAGTGTTTAAAAGTTTTATTGTTGGTCAAAAAAAGGGACACACAGGCGACTTAAAAGATTCTTTTTTTTTTTTAGCTTTGCTTTGCTTTTGTTGAATCGATGACCGATTTCACTGTGCATAAATCAATTTGTGAAAATATTTTCTGTGTTGAATCAGCAACAAAAAAAAAAAAAAAAAAAAAAAAACAGAACAACAATCAACACTCATTTGTATTCAATGGAAATGAAATAAAAATCTTGTTCTGTTGCTGTTTCAATTTATCAACAAATAAATAAATAAATAAATAAAAAACTTTAGATAAACTTTTCGTAAATATTTACCTTAAAATAAAGTCATAATTTGGCAATTTGCTTTTGCTTATAACGTTGTTGATAACACAGAGCAATATAAATGGGGAACGACCATTAAAAATAAAAAACGAAGCAAAATACGGTGACATCACTGTTACAAGGGTTTTTACTTTGAATTTTTCTTTGTGTCATCCTGAATAAAACTATTAAAAACGGTGACGAAAAAACAGATAAAGAAATAACAGAAATGGTTTGTGTGTCGCTTAGAGTGTGCGGCCAAGTCATAATAATTGTTTTCGTTAAACAAACAAAACTTAAGTAACCGCAGTCTCGCGGTTTAATTAAGCATAACTCATCCAGCTAATTTTATTTCATTTCTTACAAATTCTGTGTACAGACAATCAAACCCTTTTGTTAATAGAAAAGTTTGTTGAAAACGCGTCAAAATAACAACGAAAAACCTGAAAAACGTTCATTCGAGCCATTCTACCATTAAAAATGTGAAGAGAAAAAAAACGACGAAAAACTGTGTAATTAAATTTAACAAATAATAATTTTCACATTTTCTATACGAGATATAATAGAAATGGGGTGGTTGTAACAATGGATGGGGGTGACGCTCATTTAGACAAAATACCTTTAGGGCTTTTTGCATATTTTTTAGCACCTCGCTAAACGTATAACTTGCGCAATATAAATTTAGATAGCCAGTCTCACATCTCACTTATAACAACGTTAGATAAATTTATTTTATAAAACCCTTAAAAAACAAATATTTCACCCGTGTTACTTTTTTTTTTTTTTTTTTGAATTTTTGTTTATTTTATTTAATTCATTCACAGTGCAAAAATGATTAATTACATTACGGGGGTGTATGGGGATCTTTGTTTATTTCTTATAAAAATTCAACTTTTTCACACCGTTGTTTGGTTGTAATTTATTTCGTTATTAGCGCTAATAGATGGTGCTGATTTGTTTTTTTTAAATAAAAAATTATTTTTTTACGGTTGAAGACTGCTGATTTTTAGATAATTTATTAATTATTATTGTGAACGAGTTGTTTTTGGTGATGGTGTTATTTTTAAAAAATTAAATTAATTCGTAAAATAAGGATTATTAACTTCGTTACTGGCGCTAATAGATGGTGCTGATAAGCTGGCTAAAGACAATAAGCTACTGGTTTCAATTACTGGTTAAAAGTTTATTTGTTGAGTGAACATAATCATAATGAAAAATCAATAAGCTTCACCTATGCTTAGCGTTTGTATTATCTACTCGAACGCACCATAAATCCCTATAGCCGCAGGACACCACAATGCCGATAAATCAACAAAAAAATTATTTTTTATGCAAAAATATATCACGAACACGATCATCCGTATGATTTAAAACAATTTAATTTTTTCTTATTATAAAGCTGTAATGGGATATTTGCTACAAAATTAGAAAAAAAAAAAATAAATAAAAATCTTCCTCTTGCGTTATCAGCGTTTTTCTATTACAAAAAAAAAAAAAAAAGAAAAATAAAATTCCATACATCGAAAGCAATTCGTATTGTATATAAAGCCCAACGGCAAATCGTTTCCAACGAGTAATGATTATACGATGACGGCTTTGGTGTCATGGTGAAAATATTTTTATTATTATTTTATTTTTTCATATTAGGGGTGTGAGTTTTATTTATTTATTTATTTAAAATTAAAAGCAAAAAAAAAAAAACTGCTTTTAGGCGATTTTGTAATAAAAATTGGAAATCATTGACTTTAACACACACAAATCATTTTCTTTGTACATTCCCACTGTACATTCGTCCTATACAAATTACGGAATCAAACAAATTCTAATGATAATAATTTTTTGCACAAAATTATTATTCAAACGACACGTGACTGATGATTATTATTAAAATCGAATGAAAATAGAAAAGAAAAAAAAAAAAAAGGTGAAAAAATAAACTAATTTTATTTGATTGTTAAAAAGTTAATTACAAGCAATGATAATGCACAAAAGCTTTCAGTCATTAAATAATCATTTTTCCACCACCACCATCTCCTGCTTCATTCTTCGTTCTTCATTATTCCCTCTCACACATATGTGCTATAATGCTAATGTGTTATAAATGAATTCAATTTAATTTAAATGAAATATCATTAATAAACAATTGATGTAACAGCAGTAACGGCGGCGGCGGCGGCATAATGAAAAAAGCTAATCACATCACGTGTGCTTTGTGCTTTTTATTCCATTCCTCAAATCATTTTTTAATGAAAATTATCGATTCGTTGTTGTTGTTGTTGTTTATACAAAAAAAAAATTATTTTTTTTATCGATAGTTACAACGATGAAAAATGTCTTTAAATTGGTGGTGGAAAAGTAATTAATTTTGATCAAATAAATGCTCACACCCCCACCCCATTGTGAGGCGATGTTCACGTTTAACACATTTTCCAAATGAGACGATTTCCGATTTCTCAGTCTCAATTAATCTTAGTTGTTGCTATTGCTGTTGCTGCTTTTTGTTAAACTTTGTTAAAAGTATCATCATAATATGGCAAGAGTAAAACAGAAAACGAAGAAAATGTTTATGTATGCAAGGGTTGATTATGTTGATGAGTTTACTTTAGTGGAAATTGTTTTAGTTTTAATGTAAAGAGCATCCATCTCCATAACTAATCACCATTCACAATTTAATAGACTCAGACCTATCTATTTTTGTATCAGTATCAGTATCTCCCATTGCGTCCGATTTTATGTTTCGTTTGCTTCACCTTAACAAAAAAAAAAAAAAAAAAAAAAACTACTCAAGTCTCTAGTCCATTCATTTCAACCGGGTTAAATAAATTAAAATTGATTGGCAAATGGATTTTCTGTGAGTGGTTAAATCGAAAAAAGCTGATTTACAAGGGGGCTAATCTGGAACTACTGTATCAGTCGATTCGATTTTAATTTTTATTAACCCCCAATCACAGTAAAACGAATTAATTTTAATTAATAAGACAATCGGCCATTTTTTTGTGTTTGAATTTTCTTTTTTTTTTTTTTTTTTTAATGCACTGAACCTTGAAAAATCTCACTGAACGTTAATATTCTAACCCTTTTTAATGTAACCAAACAGTTCTTTCTGATAACAATCATTGGGCTACGCGATACATATACAACCATCTAACTTGTCTATTTAATTAGAGTTATGGGTTGTAGTTAGGAATTAATAAAATAATTTTTGCAACCACCCCTAACTAACGAAAATGCAACTTAAATGATAACAGAAAAATTTCTATTATTTCACACATTTGCATTTGCATTTACACATCGAATATTTCCATTCACGTTAATATAAAATGTCCTGTATGTTCGTTGTGGGGGTTTAAAAACAAATAATAATTGAAATTTATGAAACAATATGCTAAAAAGTGATTGTGTACGTTATTAAAAAAAAAATAAAATCAGTGATGTAACTAGGATTTTGCTACCAGAATCATCTAATTTATGCTCACCGTTGTACGTTAATTTTATTATTCGAAAATAAGGGTTAATTCTCTTGTATTTATGTTTAAGCAACGATTGCATTTAGATTAAACATACAGGAAACCGTATAAGGATAACGTTTGCTAAGTAAACAATACGTTTTAAACTATGCACCATGCATATTTATTATTATAAATACAGTAAGAGTAATTATCAACAATAAACTGGTAACGTCCGCTCATTATTATTATAATTATTATTATTATTTCAGTTATAGATAAGACGATAGAAATGTGAGTGTTTCTAACTAACTGATAACATTTGTTTTGTTTTGTTTTGTTATTTTCGCTTTTATCGCTTCTTGTTTTTTTTTTTTTTATTTTTTAAAGAGCGCATATAAAACGAAAAGGAAAATTTGTTTAAAGTAAATAAAAATCGTGTAGAAGAAGAAAAGAAATTTTATTACACGGATTTGATTGATCAAAAAGGAAGAAAATAAATCGAAGTTTTTTAGTGAGAGAATACAATATTGTAAATTGAGTACTTTTGTGAAACAAATCGATTTTTTTTTTTCGTTTTTCTCGATATTTTATATCATCCAGTGTTTTACAAGCTTCTCGTTGCCACTTTATTTCACACTTAATATTTATTTATTTATTTCTATATAGATATATATTTGTCTGAAGTATATTGTTTTGCTACACGACGGGCGACAATAAAAATGTTTTTAATAAAAAAAAAAAAAAAGAAAAGAAAGAAAGGAAATTTCATCATCAGAAAAAAAGAAGCAAAAACGAAGCAAAATGACGACTGCAAGGTTGACGTTGAGCTTGGAGGTGAAATGAAAAGCAAGTGAATTGATATGATGGAAAATAAAAGAACAATTCACACACTTAATCAAATGTTCTATATCAATGTCAGGAATATTTCCGTTTTTTTTTTTTATTTTTTTTTTAGTTGCTGTTGCTGCTGCTGCTGCTGCTGCTTTTTGTGAGTCATTTTTCATGCTATCCAAAGTGGCAGAGTTAATATATCAAAATGGGAAGAAAAAAAAAAGAAAATAAGACGAAAAATTTAATACAACGAAAAAAAAAACAGTTTTTTTTTATGCTTAAATAAGCTTTAAAAGAGCTTTTCATGTAATAGGTTTTAAGTTTGATTTAAATCGATTTCAGTTTTCTTGCAAAAAATTTATCGATTTTTAAAGTTAATTATCTCGATAATGTACGAGATAGATCGAGACGAGTTTTTATTATTTTTTTTTCTTAAAGCTTAAACTGATTTTTCTGAATTAAAAAAAAAAAAAAAATTTTTATCGAATTTATCGAGAATAAACCGCATTGCGATAAAAAAATCGATTTAGCCACTCAACATTCAGCTTAATGAACCAAATTTTTTTCTTTTTTTTTTGGGTAAAACCAATTAAAATGAATTAATTAACAATTCATATTCATAATTGTGGAAAACAAAATTCTTTTTTGATTTGGAGTAAAAAACGCAACAACAGCAGCAAATAAAAAATTATTATTAATTAATTTTTTTTTTCGATAAAAATTCATCGGTCCGTATCGGATTGCGTTAATAAAATAATTATTTAATATATACCGTGGTATATATGATGTGGCGTAAATTTAAAATTTTGTATTTATCTTGTCTATGCTCTGTAGAAATATCTAGACACCCCGTTGACCCTCATTGGGTGCAGTTCAAAAATAAAAAAAAATCCCATATGATGAATTGAATTTAAAATAAAAAATGTTTAAACATTTTTTTTTTGTTTTGTTTTGCTGTTCTTTGTACGTTTAAATTTTTTTTTATTTTCATTAGAACAAAATGCTGTATTTTAACGCCCAGTTAATGTACCGATCATCATCATCATCATCTGTTTTTCGTTATTATTTATTCAAATTAAAAAAAATAAAAAATTTTAAAAAATTTCTTCTCGCATTGTTTCGTATCGTGTTATAAAAATTTTTATTCCCTCTGATCGTCTTATATAATCCGATTCGTCAGTTTAAATGAATTATTTTCTAAAGCCTTAAGTGAATCTAATGGCGTTTTGTTAAAAGAGTTAAACTTTTTTTTTTGATTCGTCATTTCGTTAATATTAAAAAAAAAAAATTCTTGACATATGTTAACTCCAACGTTGATCGGTTTAAAGTTTAAAAAAAAATTCCTCACATTACGACCCTTATTAATTAATTTAACAAACAAACAAACAAACAAAAATAATTTCGTTTTTAGACAATTAATCAAATAGAAAAAGAAATTTTTTAAACGATGCAGCACAGAACTCACTCAAAAACATTCAAAAAGGCACCGAATTTTTTTTTTTGGTTAGTCGCGTGCCATATTTTGCGCTTTGTTGCTTGTAAAACTAATCAAATTGCAACGATTAAGTCGTTTTTTTTTCTGCTTTGTCATAACCGAATTAAAATTTTAATTAATTTTTACAACCAAAAAATTCGTAAAATTTTTAATTCAAAATTATTAATACGAACAGAACAACAAACGATAAATAAAATAAAATAAAAATAAAAAATTAATAATCGTGTTAACCACGGTGTAGTTGCTTCGTTAATAATATTTTTTTATTTTTTTTTAAATCACCAATTGCATGTAGTAATTAACTGACATGTCGCATGCAGCTTAACATTGATGGGATTTGTACGGATTACCAGAGAAATTCACTTCATTTAAACCCAAAAAACAAAAAATGATTAAAAATGGGTTTCGATTACACGAATTTACAGTAATTATAATTAAAATTATAATTATTCACTCAGTTTTACGATGTAATTAATAAATAAATAAAAAAAAATTCGCGGATTAGTCAAAAAAAATTCTTTGTTGATACAAAGAAATTTTTTTTTCCTATTGATTTTGACAATTTTGAAATTTTTATTTTTTATTATTATTATTATTAAATTTAATGTCTAATGGTGCCCCGCCAACGCATATTTTATTTTTAATGTGCATTGTGTAGTCTCTTTAAACCTTCTTTAAGTAATTTTTTTTTACTGCTTTATACAAAACACAATCCGCTGTCTTGATCTGTGATGTCCTCATCAAAAAACCGCACCTAGTTTAATGACAAAACGTGCTAAAAACGAAAGAAATAAAATAAAAAAAGAAAAAAAAAATCACACGTCAACAGTAATAATAAAAAGAAACAAAATACGAATCCACGGTTTTTATAATAATTATTGCGTCTATCATCAATCGTTCTGTTCAATAAATACGTTTTACGTTCTACGAGAATTATTCTAAAATTCGCATAAAAATTTATTAAAACCTTCATGCAGAATGCACTTTTTTCTTCTTCGTCGACCATAATTGCTGTTTTGTTACAATGCGAACGAATAATAAAATCTAGGTGAGGCTTATAACCCATAACAACCAGGTAATGTAAATTTCCAAGTATTAATACAAAAAAAAAAGGGAAAAAAAATATTTTCTTGGAAAAATTAACGAAAATTATTTGTTGTATCGTTGCGCGACGTATTCGTATCGCATCGCGTTAATCCACTGTGCATCACACCCAGTGTCAAATGTCATAATTTTTTATTTTGTCTTTATTCAATATCTACATTTGTTGGAACATAATCCTTACACAGAGAAATATATTTTTATTCATTCTTTCCCCAACTATTGTCGAAACAAATTGTCTCAATGAAAACTGAGCGAAAAACTCCCACCCAACCAAACACCCCCAAAAAAAAAACGTCTTTTTAAACATAGATACAGTGAGGAGGAAATTTAAATCAGCAGCAGCAACACAAAAATCTATATTTATTCGTTATAAAAGCAGTGAAATGTGAAAAGAAGAATGAAAAAAAAAAAAATCCCATATGAATTTTGAATAAAAAAAAATTTTTACGAGAAAAGTTTTGGTTTTTCGCTTTGTGTCGTTCAGGAAATATTCAGGAATAATTTTTTATTTTTTTTTTGCATTACTCTGGTTAAGAGTGACTTACTTTAAGATGTGCTTAGCACATTATAATACAGGAATCAAGCATAGAAGACGGAGAAGAAGAAGAAAAAGAAGAGGAGAAAAAATAAAATCAATTTCGCGGTATCGTTTTTTTCGCGATAATTTTTTTTTTTTTTCATTCTTCTTGTCATTTGTTCCTCGTCTAAAAAAATCATTGTGCATATTGGTGGATGGTTTACTTGTCAATACGTTTTGTGTGTTTTTACATTTTCTATGCTTTTGTCTTCATCATTATTCCATGTTGTATATGTCGGATGGCGGTGTATCGCTTGATTTGTCTTGTGTGCAAGTTGAATTTACGTTTTATTTTTTCTGTTTTGTTCTTGTTATTTATGTTAAAAAAATCACAAAATCAACATATAAAAATATTATTTACGAGGTAATAAATATACGCGCGATGTGATATTTTCTACTAAACTCACTGTAACAACGCACTGTTTGTTATTGGGGAGTTTTTTTTTTGTTCTCGTGCTGCTGCCGCTGCTGTATGCAAAGCAGTTAAAAAAAAAACTTTTTTTCTTTTTAGAAAAACACAAAAAACTTATCCGAAACTCATTTAATATTCGGGTAGACGGTATTATTCTGAGCTTTTTTCCATTTTTTTGTGTAGTCGTCGTCGTCTGTTGTTTTGCTGTTTTGATTGTGTCAACCGAAGCAAATCAATTGAAAAACGGAAAAAGAAAAGAAAAAATTAACAAAACCAAACAATTTTTCATACGACTGTGTAAATGTCTCATAAATTATAATTTTTTTTGTTTCTGCATTTATTATTTAAAAATTATTTCATAAAAAAAAAATGTATCGCTTTAAAGGGCGATAAACGCACGCGAAAAGGCTTCAGAGTGCACAAACAGAGACCGAGTATTATCGCTAAAAATCGCTTAATAAAAATACGCAAAACGCAATATTGCTAAACATTAATCATCGAAACAGGGAAAAATAAATAACAATAAAATAAAATAACAATAAAATTATGTTATAAAAATGTTTGAAATAAAACATAAAAACCCGAAAAAAAGAAAAAGAAAAAAATGTTAAATTAATGTTTGCGGTGGGCGCCAAAATCCATCGCAAAAAAAGCAACGAATTTTGTTCGGTCTCTGCGTACAAAAATTAAAGAAAAATTAAAAGTAAATAAATCATAATTGTGTTGCTTAACAGTTTATTGTATTTTGGTGGTAGTGGTAATGTTTTAACATAAACCCTGATTAAGGGCGCCAACAACAACAACAACCAACCACCACCATCACCAATAGAATTTCGATGACATTTCCTAACCATTTAATTTGGCAATAAAATTTCTTTTCTTCGTACGATATTTTTCTGTTTTATTATTTTATTACACAGAAATAAATAAAAAAAAAATATTTGTTTAACCCACCCTTACTCATCGAAAAAAAAACTCCTTCTTTAACATTTTATTTATACTTTTAATGTTCACACGAAATCGCGCTATAAAATAATAAAAACATGAACAAAAAAAAAAATCGTTGAAAACTCATTCAGTGACGTAAATAACAGAAAATGTGTCAAACAGCGAAATAAATCACAGCGAAAATAAAATAAAAAAAAAAAAAACTTTTGAGTCAGTTTTTTCTGTGTCCATCGTAAAAATCAGTGGAATAAGCACGATGGAAAATAATTTCGATTAAAACATGAATTTCGAAGAAATTTTGAAATAATTTTTTGTTCGTTAGAAATTAAAGAAAAAGCATCGAACAGAGCTTTTAATAGAAAAATATCCTCAGGTTGTATCAATTAAATTAATTTATTTTATCACAACACAAATATTTTTTTTTTGTTTCTAATAAATTAATTAATCTAAATGAGCTTTCAACGTTCTCACACAGTGTAACGGATTATTTTCTCGCATTTTTTTTTTTTTTTGTTTTTTGACTGTGAGAAATTTAACTTTTTTTCGTAACTAGAACACTTGGCACGTTTAACGTTACTTTACTTAAGTACTGTGCGCTGATGATGCTACTTTTTTTTTCGTAGTTACCATCGGTTTAAACAAAACGAAATTGTAGCGATAAAAACTTGATTAAACTTTTCGATTTAATTCTTTTTAAAATTAGGTGAATAACGAAGTTGCATAAAAATTAAAAATTTCGCTGAGATTCGTTGAAAAAAATTTAAAATACAAAATTCCAACTCTGGCTACCTATAATTCTGTATTAACCTACGGATAAAACAAATTTTTCACAAATACAAATCGTGCTCTGTTTGTTATAACCCAAATATGGATTAAGTGATTTAATTTTTCTATAATTGAAATAACAACAACGTTGAATGTGTTGTTGCTGTTGTTGTTGAATGCTGTTAAGGCAACTCCACCCACTTTTTAATATAAAATATTTTTTTTTTCTACTTAAAGGTTATTATTTTCTTATTAACTTAAAATTATATCACGAGGTTACGAGCAATTCTGTAATGCTGTGTTAATAATAATAATAATAATAAAGAAAAAAAAAATATTTATTAATTTTAATTCACCTTATTCTAGTTTGTTTTGTTGCCGCAATTCTACTTGTAGCCAAATAATTTTTTTTGCTTTATTATAGAAAATTAAAGATTTTAATTTTGTATATTTATTTCCTCTCTTACGTACCTACATCTACTTTGATTATTATGATTTAAACAACAAAAAGAATGAAAAAAAAGTTTTGCAGCGTAAAAATGGCGTTTATAGAAAATTACATTTGAACTTCTTTTTTTTTTAAACGTTAATTATAAAAGCATAACAATGTTTTTCTGCTTATTTTTTTTTTATTGTATATAAATATATATAATTAAATAACAAATTTTATTGCTTCACTGTAGGAAGCTTATTATTTTTATTTTGTAAAATCAAAAATAAAACTTTATTTTGCCATCGTTCGTAACTAAATTGTACTTGAAAATGCGTTTAAAAAAATTTTTATTTTACTGAAATAATTGAAAATTTGTTAAAAATTTTATGACAATTGTTTAAATAATAATATAAAGCACAAATTACCACCCCCCATATTTGTATTAAAACGAATTACATAAACGAGTTACTTCGAGTAATTTTTTTGCATTTTTATTGTTAAAAAAAAATTTTTTTTCCTGTTTTATTATCATGGTTGCTGGTTAGAATGGGAACGACAACGGGGTTAAAGGCAAATTTTATTTTTTTTTTTCAAAATTAACTAAATTAGTGTATTGCAACTATTTGAACCGTTAAAAATCGCCCAATTACCCAATATGCGCGTTTAATGATCATCATTTTTCAAGTTATTGTTCGCAGAACACAGAACAGAACAAGCGCAGCTCATTGCTAATCTTTTCTATAGGAAATGAACGTTGATCGTTCTGTAAAATTTTTATTCACTCTCTTTTTGGTTAATGTTAATTTTATGACAGACATTTCATTTTACGCCCTATTTTCGTTAACAAAAAAAAAAGAAAAAGTTTTACAACAAGAAAAAAAGACAGCAGCCCATTTTTGACTATATTCAGATAAATAAATGAGAAACAAACACGTGTGATGGGATAATTATTATGGAAATAAAATGTTTGATCAATTAATTTTCACAATATATATTTTCTTTTTTATTTTATTGTGCGTGTATGTGTTTCTTTCTCTAATTTAAATATTCCCTACCCGTCACTTGGGGATGTTGCTGCTGCTGTCTTCTCCCCTGCAGCAGAGATTTTCTCTCACCTGAAATGAAAAAAAAAAGTTTTTTTTTATTTTAGCTATAATTCATTTAAAATTTAAATTATTTAATTTTTTCTTTATTTAATATAGTAGTGTGATTATTTGTGATTTCAGAAAGCAAAAAATCTTGATTCTGAGACACTTTTTGGCAGAGTTATGACTAAAATACTGAGATAAGTACATTCGATACAAATTCAGAAAGTTAAGAATTGAGGAATTGGGATTCATCTGGCCATAACTTCTGATTAAATTTTTTTAGGTCGGAATCCTTTATACAGCATACATAAGGACTCAATACAAAACTTCTGACCAAATTTCAGCTCATTTAAAAATTTTTTTTTTTTTCACAAAAAATGCATACAAAGTATCAGGAAAAATTTCAATTTTCTGGTGAAAATTCAATAAATTCAGATCGTGCTGAAACTTTGCAGGAATGTTCATTAAGAGGTGCTGA
>OY540802.1:1626388-1768534 GCA_961205885.1 Ptychoptera albimana | reverse complement strand
AGGTGCTGAACCGAGTTAGTTCTTAGAATTTTTCGATAAAAAATTTATTTCACGAGTTATGAGTACTCAAAGTTTGGAAATTGAAAGAAAAAACACTTTTTCCCATGTTTAATGGCATTTGTTTTAAAAAATTGGTACCTAGTGCCCACATTTCATATTGCGATCTACTAGTGTGTTTATTCAGGAATACAAAAAGCTAAATATCTTAGTTCTGAGACATATTTTGGCTGAGCTATGACTAAAAAACTGAGATAAGTACATTCGATACCGATGCAGAAAGCAAAAAACGAAGGAATTGAGATTCAACTGGTCATAACTTCTGATTGAAATTTTTTAGGCCGGAATCCTTTATACAGTATATTTATGGACTCAATGCGAGACTTTTCACCAAATTTCAGCTCATTTAAAAATAATTTTTTTTTTCGCCAAAAATGCATACAAAGTATCAGGAAAAATTTCAATTTTCAGGTGAAAATTCAATAAATTCAGATCGTGCTGAAACTTTGCAGGAATGTTCATTAAGAGGTGCTGAACCGATTTAGTTCGTGGAATTTTTCGATAAAAAATTTATTTCACGAGTTATGACTTTTCAAAGTTTGGAAATTGAAGAAAAAACACTTTTTCCCATGTTTAATGGCATTTGTTTTAAAAAATTCGTACCTAGTACCCACATTTTATATTGCGGTCTACTAGTGTGTTTATTCAGGATTACAAAAAGGTAAAAATCATGGTTCTGGGATATATTTTGACGAAATTACAACTAAAACACTGAGATTATACAAGCAACCCAAACTAATTCCGGAACAGAATAAAATTAAATTCTCTCTAATTATTACGAGAGTTGTACAGCAAAAATAGATTTTTTCCTCATTAAAATAGCAAATTAAATTTAGTTAAAATAAATAAATAAAATTACACAGAACCCAAGACATAATTATTTCAGCGCTTAAACCATAATTTTATGTATGCAAGAAATTTATTTTTTTATTTTCGTCTTTGTAAAACTGAAATTTTATGACTTAAAGGAAAAACAAAAATCCCGTGTAGATCTTTGTTGATTTTCACTTGAACATAACGTAATAAAGGGGAAAATTTAACCTTTTTTTATTTATTTTGTGTCTATACTGTATGCATGTAAAATGCACGAAGGTTTTACTTTTTTTTCCTTCTATTTATTGCGTGATAATGGATTTATAGTCGCACCCAGCCGGTTGTCAACGATTTTTATTAGTTATTTGGGTGGCGCGCGGTTTGTTTATTAATTTTTTTCAAGAAGGCTGGAGTCTAGTTTGTTAGTTTTTTATGTCACTAAACTAATAATTAGTAATCAAAAGGTTAATTAATAAAAAAAAAATAAAATTTCTTCTGCTATTTGCATAACATACGGCTTTTCGTGATGGGTTTAATTTTTTGCCGCGGACAAGTGTTGTAATGTCGCACTTTGAACTTTAAACGATTATTACCCAGAAAAAACTATTCAAATTCATAGTTCAATTAAAGAAAAAAACTAAAAGTTTTTTTTTAACTTATCCATTTCTTAAGAAAGTTAATTAACTGAATCGCACACCCAGTTAAAATTCTGTCTAGTTGCGTAGATTAATTAAACATAAAACCAGTGGTAGAAAAACATCAATAAAGAAAACACTTTTTTTTTTTTTTTTCTTCAAGGCAGGCAGAGTTTTCTTCGCATTAATCTCTTACTATTTACCATAAAACAGTGAACCGTGAAAAAAACGAAGACGAAGTAGAAGAGAAAGAAAAATTTAATTTAACGAAACAAACAGTTTATGGTTGAAGAATACAAATGTGAACAAAAAAACACGCAGAAAAAAGTTTCTCTTTGATGTAAAAAAAAAAATATTATTTAACGACATTGATTATGATGTTAAGAACGCGCAATTATTTATCGAAGCATAATTTCAGTCTTTAAAGGATTTATTTTTCTAGGTACTCTTCGTTATTATTTTGATTTTGATTTTGTTGTTAGAAGAAGAATTTTCACTCCTTCTCTCTGTGTGTGTCGATTTATTTAACATAAAATAATATGGGGTTAAGAAATATAAATTTCATTTAAAGCTCCATCTAAGCTCCTTCTCCCCTGGAAAATATATTTCGATTAGTTTTTTTTTTTTTATTTATTTATTTTCTCTAGTGAAAAGAATTTTTTTTTTTTTTATTTGAAAAATCTTTGTTATTCCAGGAATCGATAAATATTTAATAATAGAATAACACTTAAAGGGAAAAAGTATTTTCACGGGGGGATTATGGATAATAATATTTAAATTACTCCGTTTTTATTCTATTTATTATTTGCAAAAATTAATTTAAACTTGCTAATGACGTTTATATGAAAAAGTAAATCGTAATCGTTAATGATAATAAAATAAATTTAACGAATTTAATTTGTTCAGTGATTGTGTATAGCAAAAAAAGAAAAGTAATTCATTTGAATTTTGAGAATACTTTGTTATTACCGTAAGTAAATTGTTGCCAAAGGCATGATAATAAAAATTAATAAACTCTATCTTATATTAACATTTATAATAGAAATGAACAATATTTATTATTTGAAGTGGGATTTTGAATGATTTTTTGATTTTATTTGTACATAAATTAAATAAGATTATTTTGGAAAATTAATTTAAGAATAGAATAAACGTAAAAATTATGTAAATATGATAATATTTAGTGAAGTTACAGTGAATTTACTACACCTACTACAGTCCTGAAAGTTTCACTACAAAATCAAACTTTTCGAAAAAAACCGCTAGAGTTCGCTGTAAATTAATTAATTATTCAAAAAAAAAAAAATAAAATAATAACGACAATCAAGTAAAAAACAATTAAATTTAATAATAAGGATTGAACAATGCATAGACTGTATACCCTCGTAATAAATAAACCCCTAGTTGCAACATTCATAAAAACTCCTCTATTCACAATTAATTTATTTATTAGGGAGTACGAAGAAATTTGCATAACAAAAACAAAAAATTTAAATGACAATTCTAGGAGGTTGTTTCCTTTTTTTTTCTTCTTTTTTCAGAAGTAATAAAGAACAAATCACGATTACATAGCACTGATAACGTTGTAAGTGATAAGCCTACAAAGAATCAATCTTAGTCTCTGTTATCAGGTTATTGTAAATAATTTTTTCCTTTATTTTTGTTGTTGGTGAAAATATAAGAAAAGGCAAAAAGCAGCTGTGATCGGATCGTGCTGATGATATGAACACCTGATCCTTATCTATTGTGTCAGTATTTACCCTAATTCTCTAAACTTTAAAGCTTTAAATCTATAATTTATTTTTCGGTTTTTGAAAGATGGAGAACGATGAAAAAAAATTGAGCATGATGAGTATTCTCTGTGTTTATTCACTTCATTTACGGGTTGGGTAAATGTCTTTAATGAAGACAAGTTGACCCCATTTATTTTATTTTAGAGTGTAGTGTGTGGGTGTATGTGGCCACCTTCTTATACGACAACCACAGCCTTTAACCACTTTACCAGTTTTAACCATAAAGCTGCCATATGACTTTCTAATCAACACTTTGCATCTTTCTATAGAATAATGCATGCCCTGAAAACTAGTTTTGTATTACGTTTAACATAAAAGCGTTAGCTCAAAGAATTTGATGATTTAACTGTGTATATATAGATGTATGTGTGTGTGTGTGTGTGTGTATTTAAAACAAACTTTGAAAACTTTTGCTACAACAAAAAAATAACAAAAAATTTCGTTAATAGTTTTGTCGAAAATTACTTTTGTTCATAAAATTTAATGCTCGCAAGATATATAATAAGTGACCTTAGTTTGTAGCGAAGGTTTTTCGTTAGTTTTTTTTTTTTTTAAGTATATTTTCCAGATTTTCACTTGGGAAAATCTAGAGGAAAATAATGGCGTTGATGATGACGAAAAGTTATGTAAAATAAACTAAAGCAAAGTAATGTTGCAAAGTAGTTTTTTTTGGTTCTTCTATTTTTTCGTTTTCGTTTTCTTTTTCTATTTCGGTTAAAAAGTAAATGGGGGTCACTCCGTAGAGACATCCCAAGATAAAGTCTTTATTATATTAAATAATATAGCGAATAGTTTATATGTTACATTTTGAATAACTAAACAAACTATTGATCCGTTTCTAGTTTTTTTTTTATATTAATAACCGAAAAACAAAACTAGATTTTGGGTGGGTGGGTTGAATCGTTGAACCGTTGAACGTCACAAATGTAACAAAAGTTTTTGCAACTCAAACATTTTCCATAATTAAATATCAAAAAAAAATAATAATAATAAATAAATAAAACATTTTATACGATAATTGTCTTCAAAATATATCACAAGTCGTGTACGAAAATGTCTTCGAGCGGTTTTATTACACAGGAAAATTTTAAGGTAATTCTCGCGTTTTTTTTTTTTTGTTTAATGATTACAACGGGCGCCGTATATGTAATAAGGAAGTTACAAACAAGAAAATAAAAGTACTTTAAGTGTGCGTTTGTACAGTGGGCAAAGTTCTTTTTCGTTTTTTAATTTTTTTTTTTTTTTTTTGTTGATTTATTGAGCGGAAATATAAAATTTGACCCATGACTGTGTATTAGCGAATTTTTATCATTTTTAGTTTTCTACCATTTTCTACCTCTATTATAATTACTCAGTAAATTTATGCTAAATGTCAACTGGGTGGGTTTGGTTATTTAGTTTATTATTTTTTTTTTTCGCAAAATTGTTATTAATGCTGTTTAATAAACATTTAAAGCTACTGGGGTGGCACAAATGCATAACCAAACAAAAAAATTCGTTGATTTCTTACGATTGGTTTTTGCATTATGAAATTTATTTGCTGCTGTTGTTGTTGTTATTGCTGTATTGTGGGATGGGATTTGAGTGGGTGTTAGCAATAAAACAAAAAAAAAATGTAATATATTATCGCTACAAACAGACGGAATTAATGCATAAAATTCCATATTTAGTTTTAGAAGTCAGGCCACATCACAACAGCTTTTAAAACTAGGAAAAAAATTTGCTTTGTTTTGTGTTTGTTGTAACTATTGTAGCCATTCAACTACCACCCTATATGTATATGCCGTATATATAACCACCTTGTTTTTTGTTTTGGGTAACATTTTGCCTACCACACACATATATATATATATATATTTACCCCATTAAAAACGTTTGTTATTTATGACGTCATAAATTTTCGCCGCATTGTAGACTTCAACAAATGTTACAAACGATATTTTTGCTAGATTAATTATTTAAATGTTTATTAGACGAATGAATTATATTATTATTATTATTATTTGTTGTATTTGTTAGTCTTTAACAAGACTAGACTTTGTTAAATATAGAAAGTCGTCGTAGAAGCAGAGGAGGAAAAAATAAAAAAATTCCAATAGCAGCAAAACTATAATTTTTCGTTTCTCATATCGCTGTCTTTTCGCAGCTTTTGTTCGTTTTTATAATAAAAATGAAGAGAAAAAAAAATACAACTGCCCCGTGACCGTCTTTTAAGAATTGTTTTGTATTAACACAAAACAAACCATCAAGACAAGTCATAAATAAAGCAAATATCAAGTGAGATTGTGCGACAACGAAAAAAAAACGCAACACACAGAGCATTAAAATCCAATAAATTAAATTGTTAAAGAGATGAACAGAAAAAAAAATGTGTTAACAAAAGGGATAAAGGTAAATATAGCGAAGGAATAAAACCGATAATGACAATCGCGGGGGCGATTTAATTCAATTCATCATCAAAACTAAAAAAAAAAAAAAGGAAAAAACATTTTATCCCAAACAATGATGCCGCCACGTCTTATAATTCATTAAATGTTTACACAACGAAAATAATATTTATCGCCTGTGTGTTTATAGGTTGGCTGGCAGACAAAAAAAAAAAAAAAAAAAAAAAAGGTGTAAAAGCAACACTGGATTCAGTCCACTGGCATAATATCAAAATGTCAAGAAACGAGTGCTTTGTTATTAATAACAATACCGAAAATGTGGTCAAATTGTTTTTGAAATAATAATAAAGAAAGGAAAAGGTAGGCATCAGCAATGGGGATGTAAATAAATACTTTGCTGTGACTCTGGCTGTTGCTCTCAAGTCGACATTAATGTTCTTCGGTTGTTGACCAATCGAACAGAAATAGATTCGGTCAATGAAAAGGAACAAAAAAAAAAAAAAAAAGAAACAAATTTATGCTTTTAGAAATGTTTTTTTTTTTTTTTCATTTTCTGTTACCATTGTGGATCCTTTTTTAAAGCTGGAAGGCAATTTTACCTAATTTACGTTATTAGAGAAAAGGAAAGGAAAGGAATTTTTTTTTATTTTGTGTTGCTTTGTTTTGTTGTAACCTTAGCCAACTAATATCTTTTGATGATAGAAACTAGCCTTTTCCCAGTTTTTTTTCTATTTTTTTTTCTTGCTTTAAATTCCAAAACAAGCAGCTGTTAACCTAAATTTCTAGTAACCCCCCAAAAACATTTCCCTTAACACCCTTAACCGATTTCTATATAAAATTTAAAGAGAAAAAAAAATATTTCTGTTTCTGTTTTGTCATGAAATAAAACGAAATTTTGTTGGGTACAAGGTAAACGAAAAAAAAAAAAACCAACTAACCCTTACATGGTTGTGGGTGGTTTAATGTTTTTTTTTCCGCTTTTTTTTTTTTTTTTGCTTGTTTGTTGATTAAATTTACCGAATTAACCGAAAATCAAGGATCCGTTTCTTAATTTAATTTTAAACAAGAAAATTAATTTTTTTTTCTTCTTCCTATTTATTTGTTTGTTTTTTTTTTTTTAACTGAAACTACCCTTGTGACTAAAATAATATTTAATAAAATTATTAATTAAAAACGAGATGAATAAATTTTCTATTTTTTGTGGGGAAATTTAAATAGTTTTTGGGTGACAAAGGGTGACCAGTAGTTTCTGCCTCTAGCTCACTTTTATGGTGATGATGTGACTTTTTCGTAGGTTTGGTTGTTTGGTTTGTTTTTGTTACTTAGAATCAACCTTATTCGGGTTTTTTATTTTTTTTTTTACCAAGTTTATTTGTTTTTACTAACGCATTTAAAATGTACACAACGTACATGGCATAAGCACT
Source organism: Ptychoptera albimana (assembly GCA_961205885.1). Taxonomy (NCBI): domain Eukaryota; kingdom Metazoa; phylum Arthropoda; class Insecta; order Diptera; family Ptychopteridae; genus Ptychoptera; species Ptychoptera albimana. The sequence continues at coordinate 1,761,425 of OY540802.1, read as the reverse complement.
CAGTGTTCGTTGCAAGGATAGAAGAAAAAGAACAAAAAAAAAGGAAAAAAAAGTAAAAGCGAAGAAATAAATTTTATTTAAAAAAATTTTGGCACACAAAAGGGTTGAGAAATACGGATTGTCATTCCGCTTAAATACTTAATATAAATGTTTATTGTGTTACTTGGGATGCTGTGTTGCTGTTTGCTACTTTGTCTTTCTTTCATTCTTTCACCGAATAATAAATCTGACAATGAAATGAAATGAAAAACAAAAACGTAAAACTGGTAAAACTTTGGTCCTTTCTTTACTTTTCTTCATTCATTCATTCAACGAAAACTTTTATAACCGAATTAAATATTTTATTTGCGTTTTGTTGTGTTGTGTTGTGTAATGTGGAGGGCGGTGGTAGTTTTTCTGGCTGTTAGGGTTTTGTCAATCAAATACGTTTCGTTTTGTTTATGGTTCAACCAAAAATCGTTGTTCCAGCAAGACGTTGTGACTCAAATCAGAACGTTTCTAGGCAAAACACTTGTTAATAATTTTCATTTTTTTTTTTGCTATTTATTCCTCATTATAAAGCTAATAGGAAATTGTTTTCACTGCAAAAATTCTCTGTTTTCTGTGCAAATATCATCAAATGTCAACAACATCATGAATAAATATTAATTATGGATTGGATTTGTCGTTAAAACGATTCATTTACTGTTACAGAGTGGTTTGTTGATTATTTTCGGTTATTCAAGTGTGTTTGGAATTTACGGAATAGAATTTAAAGTATTTGTAACAAGACCTACGCACTTTATAGTGGGTTTAACAATGGAAAAAATTGTTAACAAGTGGAATTTATGCGAAAAGAGTCAAGTGATGGTTTCCTAAGTTTTAATTAATAAAATTTTCTAGCTTAAAACGCGGTTTTCTGTGTAAAAAAAAAAAAAAAAAATTAAAAAACTTGCCACCCTGTAGATAATTTTTTTATCTTAAACAGATAAAACCTAATCATCGTTATTTACGATAAAAATATTAAATAAATAAAAGAGAAACAAAATGAAACGTATCGATATCAAATAGTTTTGATGGGAAACAAATTAACTAATTGCTTTGATTATCGATATGAATCAGCTAAGTTAATTTATTTAAACAACTAAAAAAACAAAAAAGAAAATAAAACGACTTAAAAAGCATTAAAGTGTAGTAAAGAAATAAAAAAAAGAAACGAAAAAAAAAACATTAAAAATCGTAAAGAGAAAAAATTTTATGATCGACGACTACATTCGACGGTTCGTTGACTGTACGGGGGGTAGAAAATTTTAATTTTATTTTTATTTATTTATAAACATACAGAGCTACACACAGTTTACTTGTGTACAAACCATAAAAGGGTTTTATATTTTGACGAAGTAGAAGAAAGAAAGAAAGAAACAAACAAATAAAATAAACGAAGAAGAAAAACATTTTTTTTTATAATCAAGGTCCGCGCGTTGCTATTAAAAAAAGAAGAAGAAAAAAAAACCCATAAATGGTTAATAAAAAAAAAACCCCTTTTGATTAAATAATAAAAAAAAAAAAATGTTTTTGTAAAATGATATTTAGATAAGAGTTTGACGCCTTCGATGGGTTTTTATCAATTTTTCTTGATCAGAGGTTCAAGACACTTTGGTGTGAGTCGTTTGTCTCCTCGTTAACGATAGTTAAAAAAAAAAGAAAAAAAGTTTATTTGTTAAATAGCTCATTGTCACACAATTAAATACAAACACAACGGGGTAACAATTCCTAATAGGTGTAATAGGACTTTCTGCTTCTTCTTCCTTTCATTTTTTTTTTCTTTTTCACGGATTGTAATAAACTTTTCTAAAAGTATTTTCAACTCACGAGTCACACCCTAGTTGTTTGTTAAAGGATATCAATAATCCTTAAAAATAAAAAAGAATATATTTCCTTGTCTTATTATCAATTGATAACCCCCACCTTCTCCCCAACGTTTTTATTTTATCCCTTATTTGCTTTTAACGTTTGTTTATTTAACGAATTAATGTATTTGCTGCTGCTGCTTCGGCTGTTTGTTTGTTGGTGCTATTGCTACATCCACCCTTACAATCAGTTTTTATGTTAATATGAAAATAATTCTTATCTACTGGGTGCTTGAATAGCTGCTTTATCTACTACCACCCCCAACATGATTTCGTTGAAGCACATCGACGACTAAATGCAACGAGTAATGAAAAAAAAAATATTTTTCAGGACAAGAACTTTACAAAACTTTGTTCAAACAATTACAATAGAATTTCAAGTAAAACTTAATAATATCTCGCGGCCAGTCTATAAATTATCAACTCTATTGTCTTGTAAGTCTGAGAGAAAAAAAAAATTAAACTCCCCAACATTCCCAAAAACCTCACTCGTGTAGAATTTGAAAAGTTTTTCGTTCAATTTTTTCCTCATTAAATGTGTGAATGAATTTTGTTGGAGCCCAAAAATGCAATACAGGCAAAATGTTTTATTTAGTTTTTTTTTTATAGTTTTGTAACATATTACCAACCCTTAGCAGCAACCACCTAAAATACAATTTTAGTTGAGAAAATAATTTTAAACAGCAAAAAAAAAAAACATTATAGGAGCCAACGAGGAAAATTTTATCTAAATCCGTTATAAGTTATATTTATAGTGTGGTTGTTTTAGTTTTGTAAGTAAGAATGATATGTACATGGTGTGGTGGGTGGTAATAATAATAATGGTAGTGATGGTGTCGAAGGTGCTTGTGTTAAAGACGAACAAAAAAAAAAAAAAAAAACGCAAATAATCCGTGTTAAAGTTTAAATTAATTGTGGGTGACTTTTAGTGTGACGAAGCTATTTTATTTTCATTTTAATCAAAGTTTTTCTTTCGGGTAGTTGTCTACGAAGAAAACTTCTGTTTCAGTTGGTGTTACACAGGTTTTTATAAAATTGTGTTTATCACAAAATGAAAATTAGGTCATCCCGCTGAAGAGCAGCTGCATTAAGCGTGCATGCAATTCAAGACCTGTGTTTGCAAATCATCGATTTGTTTATATTTTACCTTGTGTTTTTCTATATTCCAACGTAAATAACTGCATTTGTTAGATGGATACACTTATAAAATCGTTTAAAAACTCTTAAAACTTGTTATGTTGCTTCAGGAAAATGTAAAAAAAAAAAACAACAAACGTAACGTAATACCGTGCAGAAAGAAAAAAAAATCGCCCAAAGATTTGTATCAAGAGATAATCAAGAAAGAAAGAAAAAAAAAACTCAACAAACTTCGTACCTTTGTTTAAAAAAAAAAAAAACAAAAACGATGCAAAAAACGTAAAACAATAAGAAGTTCTTGAGTAATCTGGAAAAGTCCACTTGAGACAATATCAAGCAACAACGACGACAAATTTTCCACACAAAATCTACTCTATTTGGATTTACTTTGCGTACTTCTCTCATCTGTCTCCTTTTTAAGAAGAACAACAAATAAAATTATCCTTAAAGCGGAAATAACTGACTAATAAATTTGATTATGTTTTACCTACTTGACCACTTTAAAGTTTTTTCTGTTCACCGATAACAGCCAGCAGTAACATTGTTGCTCTCACGTAACCTGACTGCTAGTTGCTTCATCGCTGTTTAACGATTAACAAAAAAAAAAAAAAAAAAACAGAAATTCAGAAAAATCCTTTAAAAGATTTCTCAGATATCCTCATGCCTTTATGAATAATTTTCGTCATTCACTTAAGACGATAACAATAAGCAGCAACAATAAAAAAAAAAAGTAATTTTAACGTAGACAAATACATTTTCTATAAATATATGATAATTTTCCATCTAAGGACTTGGGAGTATTGTTAAAAAGGAATCAAAGTAAAGAACGACAATGTTTATAAGATTATAAAATTTTTTTATAAGACGCAGATAAAGCAACGTAACACACAAGTGGAATAAAAAAGCACTAAAAACTCGTTGAAATAAAGAAACAGCAAAAAAAAGAAAAGAAAAGAAACGAAGAAGCTTTTGTGTCAATCCTTTTCAATATATAATAACGCCTCTTAAACTCACTAATTGAATTTGTTTAAATCGACATAATATGATTTTTGTTTTCACTTTTGTTCCCTTTGAACTGCACTTGTTATAATAAATCCAGAACCATCCGCACCAACCATACCACCCAACCGAACAAGTAAAAAAAGAAGAAAAAAAATCTAATTAAAAAAATCACTTTTCACCGTCTTAACATAGTTCGATTGGTATCACGGTAACACCGTGTGAAAGGATTTTTTTTTTGTATGTTTTCATTCAACTTTAATTAAAAAAAAAAAAAAAACTTAAGCAAAAAAGGTGATTAAGGTGTAAGCCGGTACTGCGGTAATAATTTATTTACAAAAGTCTAACAAAAAAAATAAAAAATTCACCAAAAACGTTAGCAAAAATGGAAAATTCGGTGAGTGTGGTGAATGAGTTTGATTGAAATGATTTTTTGAGTAGTTTTTTTTTCTTTTCTTTTTTGTCTTTAAACTAAGAAAACTTTCACCTTACCCCAAAATAACCCTTAGTCAAAATATTCTTACATATTTTTTTTTTCTTCTTTAATAAACAAGAAGCGAAGACACCACCGTATAAACAGGAAAACAACGAACGAAAGGTTTAAAAAAGTTAACAAAAGAATTTTTTATTAGAGATAAATACACACACACACACCCATTACGGCACATATTAAAATTTAATTTTTTTTGTAATTGATATGCAAGAAGGAGAAAATTATTCGCGCGCTACACGACAAATATTTACGATGAAACTAGGTCGCTGTAATGTGGAGTAAGGATTAAAAAAAAAAAAAAACAAAAAAAATTGTTTCTATCTTTTAACAGAGGGATTTTAATTTTTCTTTAACTAAACTAAAGTTAAGTTAAGTTAAGTAAAGTTAAGTAATGATTATTTAAATATCGAGTTTTAAAAATTTTTCATCTTGACAGGATTTTCTACTATCATTTAGATGGGGAAAACTACTGCAAAACTCTGTTTGATGCGAAATGGTGCACATGGTAATGTTTTACAGATTTTACAGAACCATCCGCCCACCCACCAGCACCAGAAAACTTAAATAAGTAGATGAACAAGACAAGAAAATAAAAAAAAAAAAAATGACGAAAGAAACTCTACAAAAGAAAAGCAATTTGTCACGATAGAGAATTTATTTTCATTTAGTTTTTTTTTTTTGCCATAATTTATTTCGGGGTGGCAAAGCAAAGGATATTTACAATAAGAAAACATTTTTTTTTTTTTTTTTTTCTAAAATAAAATCAATAGAATTTTTCTTTATTTATTTACTCGCATATATAGAAATAAAAGTTGAGCTTAGTTAAGTTTAGTACAAGCAGCAGTAGCAGCAGCAGGAAAAAAGATCAAAAGTTTACTTGATTAGACGAATGAGAATGTGCAGCATTAACGCTTCAATCGTTACGTCAATAATTATCTGCTGGTTAAAGGAATTTTTTTTTTTTTACTTTTCTTTTTAAAATAAACTCATCGAAAAGGGATGACATGACACAGATTCATGTAGCAATGAATACAAAGCGTTTAGCAACTGCTTTGTCTTCGTCAAATTTTCACGAGCGAACACAAAAAAATTTATTAAAAAATAATAATTTAAGGGCAAAGAAGAAAGAAAATGTTTTAAAGGGGGATGTTCCGTAATTTTTAGCATAAGAAAACAAAAGTAAATCAGCTGAATTAATCGACCGCCATATATTAACCTAACCCGGGAATTTGCTTCGTTTTTTTTTTTTTTTGTTCTTTTCTGTTTTTTTGTTAATAAAAGCTAAGGGTGGGAAATATTCCTTTAACCGACATTTGTTAGTTCGTATAAATTGCGTCGTGATGATTTTCCATTTGCTCACAAATCAATCTTCGATTAAATAATTCTTTTAATGTTTGCACCTTATATTTTTCAACTCTGGAATTTTTTTTTTTGTAACATTAAGGGTAGTTTAGTGAAGCAAGCACCGAATGAAAACGAAAAAAAAAGGGGTTTCTTTACTTAAATATTGATAAAAATCAAATAAATGAATAAACGAAAGAAATGAAGGCAACAGGATGTTTCTCAACAAGAAAGTAGCACCGGCAGTGAAAATTCAATAAAAGCAGAAGAAGGTGTTCTCTGCTACCTTTGCCGTTTTTTTACCACCTCCTCGTTGTTGATGAAATGAATGAGAAAATGCCATTGCGTTCAATTTAATTGTGTTGTATTAGTGTCACGCAATGCGGATATAGAATTTTCATTAAAATTGCCAGTTGCTAGCAATGTATTTTCCAGGAAATTTGTACAGGAGTGATGGAGTTTTTTTTCTTTCTTTTCATTTTGTACGGTGACAGGACTATTTGTTTGTCCACAGGTCCAAATCACCTTAACATATTGATTGATTTCTTAACAATTGAAATGATTTTTATATTTGAATTCTTTTGCTATTAGTTTGCCAGATCCATTAAGACGATTTCATCCATTACGCATTTTCATTACAGAAATTACAAGAATTTGATGAATTTTCGCATCAACCTTTATCACCATGTTCGTTGGGTTCTTTTTTTACTAGTTTATTATTGATTGTCATGGTTATAAAACGGGTAATATACTCAGTTTCAATTTTCATCAAAAAAAAAAGAAAAAAGTAAATTAAAAATTTTACTACAAAATAATTGAAATTTCCGTTTTAAACGTTTACTCCTTGTCGTGTTGCAGTAAAAGCCACGTTAAATACAGATGTTAAGGAAGAAGAAGAAGAAAAAAATAAAAAATCTTTTTATAAAGATGATGAAACATAAGTCTGTCAACGTCAGTTACTGATGGTAAAGTCAAAATATAGAAAATAAACAATATAGAAAGATCAAAAACAGCGAATAAAAGGTCGTCGTCGTGTTTTCATTTAAATTCTTCCTAAAAATATTCCTCTGTCTCTATTTGGTGCCTGAACCAAACCCAACCACCTACTGGTTTTTTTTTTTTTTTTGTTACTTTGCATGCTTTCTTTTTGACATCACAATATTATCCGCATATAATGAACTTGGGAAACAAAAATTCTTGTTTTTCTTTCTTTTTTTTTTGAGAGTATTTTTTTTTTTTCACGTATTGTTTCGTCGGTTTTTAAAGCTTCCTTTTGCTACCTTTTCGTATTCATCATTAATGTGATTTTTCTTTATTTATTTAATGCATTAAAGTGTTTTTTCTTTGCAGTGAATTTTTTTCGTGGTGGAGTAAAAATTCAGAAGTTTTTCCTTAAGTTTTCATTAGAAGAATATTTTCGCAATTCCGATGCAATAAAATTTGCATAAATCATACTGTCTGATGGTTCATCATTAGTTTGTTCTTGTTGTTGCGGTTTAACATAAACCACCACTAATATTTATTCAGCTAAGCATAACAAGGTGGCTGTATGCAATTTTATTTCAATTAAAACATCAAATAAACGAGAGAAAAAAAAAATAAATAAAAACCGCGCATTTTCTGTTATAATTTCGTTTGATGAGTAACAAATAAATTTTAATTGAATTTTCACATAAATTGTTGTTTATCCCAATACTTTGTATGAATTAAAATAATAATTTTTATAATCAATCAATCTCCTCATCCCCTATTTATTTTTATTTGTACTTTTTTGTTTATTGAGTCATTTATGCCTTTTTTATTAATTAAATTCAATTAAATAATTTTATTTTTATTTTTAAATCGAATTACAATAATGGTAATGCTGATTAATATGATAATAAAACGAAAATTAATGTTAATTCTTATTGGTAATCAATATGTGTGTGGTGTCAGAGACACAATCAATTCAAATCACATTCAAATTCAGTTAGTAATAGAAAAATCTGCATTTTTTTATGTGATTTAAATTTTTTTTTAACATAAATCCTGCACTGAAAAAAAAAATGCAATTTCTGGATTACTTACCAAAAGCAAATCATAACAAACAACCAACGAAGCATTGATTATATTTTTGGCAAGTAGATCCTGTTATTAGAATCGTTAGAATTATTATTCCTCACATCTTCTACAAACGATACCCAATTGGTTTACACGACTAATCGATTCAATTTAGCGAAAGATCTCTTGGGGACAATAAAAAACGTAGCGAAAAAAAAAAAGACTTTTTTTTTTTTTACTGCTGCTGCTGTACCGTAAACGAAGTGACTTTATGGTCGTCGTTCGTATTTCATATGAATACAAAAAATCTTGTCAATTTTGTGGATTTTTTTTCCTATTTTCCTTTTTCGCGAACATTAGGATTAATGTCACAGGGTTACGTGATTAACAAAAAGAAAAAGAAAAAAGTTTTCTTGGAATTTTATTATTGAAAATGAGTCCCATGTGGGTTTTATATCTTTTTCCTGATGAATGACTATGAAATCTCTGTATATTTTAGTCCTTTTGATTAGTAATTTTATCATTAGGATCCTTTTAATGAGAAAATTTTATGGAAAAATAATGTCGGCCCGGTATTTTAATGGAAAAAAAAAATGTTGGTAAAAATAAATTTTTGATGATTTTCAGAAGTTTGAGGGGTCATAACCCACGAAATAAATTTTTTATCGAAAAATTTCAAGAACTAAGTTTATTCAGTACCTCTTAATGAACATCCCTGCAAAGTTTCAGCTTGATCTGAATTAATTGATTTTTCACCTTAAAATTGAAATTTTTCCTGATACTTTGTATGCATTTTTCGCGACAAAAAAAAATTTTTTTAAACTCGCTGAAATTTGGTCAGAAGGTTCATATTAGGTTCGTAATTATGCTGTATATAGGGTTCCGGCCTAAAAAATTTCAATCGGTAGTTATGATCAGTTTTGAATACGTCAGCCTTTAACTTTTTTGTAATAATCACAGATTTCAGGCTGTAACTAAGCTAAACAAAAATTTCAGAACAAAGATTTCGATCATTTTCTAACCACAAAATAATAAACTCACGATTTAAAAATGGGACACTTGGTGCGAAAATTTGTTTGAAAATAAATGCTGACAAAACGAGAGAATAAAAATTATTTGAAGGAATTTTCGATGTATTTTCGTTTTATTTGTTTACATAGAAGACGATGAGTTATTTCAGTTATATATAATCGGTGTCAAGGGATTGGTTTTTCATATGCACACATATTCCTATCAACACTGATATAGCCGCTGAGTACATTTTTATATAATTCCAAGATGTATTGTATTTGCCATGTCGTTGTTGTTATTATTTTTTTTTTTTTCAGTTTTTTAGTAAATATATTGTCCTATCTGCTGTTGTTAGGTAATAAATATATCGTCAGTGACACATTTTATATATCTATTCCTAGCTATCTAGCTACAAAGAAAAGAACAAAAATAATATTTTCTTAGGAGAATAACGTCTAACACCGTCTTAATACCATAAGCTATTTATTATTACGTATGAAAAATGTATTAAAAAAAAAAAGAAGCAAAAGAAAAAGAAAAACAAAGAGTAAAACCTTTTGCAGTTGTCTTTGGTAAAAAAAAAAAAAAATTTTTTTTTTATTTATTAACAACGAAAGAAGCAAAATAGTTTTTTTTTTTTTTTTTACAACTTTGTAATAAGCTTGCAGCCATACGAAAAATGATACGAAAGGTGGACGCTGTTTTACTCGAGCTTTTTTTTTTTACTCAGTTCTATTTTAATAAAAACGAGATGACGGATACATACAGAGATGACAATAATATTTTATGATTATTATTTTTATGTCAGGGCATCAAGTGATAGAAAAAAATATTCAACAAAAAAGTGATAAATATTGTTAAAAAGTTGAGTTAACGAAGCGAATAGTAGTCGACTATATTTGTGGTAATAAAGAATAAACAAGACAAAGTGTTATTGGACGCATTGTTCACATTTACTTAAAGTCACTTTGATGGCAAAGTTTTATTTCTACCTGTTTAATGTTTAATAAAGTTGCGTTCGTTACGTTTCGGAATCTAGGTGAGAACAAACCAAACGAATCTAAAAATACACACAGAGAACAACGAAACGAAAATGATTTAACTTTTCTAACAAAAAATTCTGTGCACGAATTTAAGGGTAGAACAAAAAAAAAAGAAGAAAATTTACATTTTTATCCATAGGAGTACTAGGAATTTTTTCTACGTTTTCCTTTATCACCAAAATCAACCTAATCAACTAATGTCTATGGTAAAACGAATGTAAATAAAAAAAATCCACATTCAAGGTTAGTAATTCACTTGGTCTATTGATTAACCACCCCTAATTTCTATTCTTTGGTACTTTTTTGTTCGTTTTTGATCGATTTTTCTCTACATTTTTATTTTTATTATTTTTTTCGTTGTTAGAAAAGAAAATAAAGAAAAATCCACCGACAATACCACCGATATATATTTGTTTAAAGTCTTATTGTGATAGGTTGGTGACATTTTCATTCTTTTTTAAAGAACAAAACGAATTTAATTCACGAATTACCAAAGCGAATCTGAGTGCTTTTGACACAGAAACAGTGAACATTTTTTTATTTTTTTATTTTTGTTGTTCATTGTCATGATTATTTGGAATTGGGATAAGAACCAAGGACACAAGAAAGTTTATTAAATTTTTTTTTAAAGATTTGGATTTTTAGTTGTGTTTGTCCTGAATTTTTTATAATAATTCAGTGATATAGGTAACGTTATAATAGGAGAGAATTTGTATAGGAGAGAAAACTTAATAAAAAAATTGTTAATGACACTCTGGTAAATTTATTTAAGTTAAAACCCACGAAATGTTACTAAAAACCTTTAAAAAACCACACAAGATACTTTAAAACACCTTGCAACACCCATTTCCCCCATTCATTCCATTAATTTTATAACAGAATTTTTTTCCATGATTTTTCCAGAAGTAACACAAAAAAAATGCTAATGATTATTTAAAGCATTTTTTTTTACGCTTACCAAATGGGTGGAATGGTAACAATGTATGCCAATCCTAGCCCATTATTATTACCACTCTTATTGTCTATTGTTTATGTGAACGCTTCTAAAAAATTGTTGAATAAAAACCGCGAATTCAAGTGTCGCAGCAGTAACAACAGCAGCAGCAGCAATAAATGTGAGAAATTTATACGTAAAAAAAAAAAAAAAAAAACACCGTGAGTGTCGTTGGCTGGCTGCCTGTTTGTGTTCCATTCGTATGTGTGATCTCATTCTTGGAATATTTCTTTTATAGAATAATAAAAAAAAAAAAAAAAAAAAAAAAAACAGAACAACAATAACGCGAACCCAACCAACATTCGTAATATTATTAAATATTTTCTTCGTTCTTTATGATTTGTAGTTTTTATTCCATGTCTCGATTCTATTCTATTTTTTTTTTCTGCATCTTCTGCTTCTTCTTCTACACGAAGAATTGTCATATAAATTATGAAATGATGGGTGGGGACTGAGTGGACTGAGACTGAGTTTATTTTGCCGTTTTTACTCCCCATAAATAATATCTATTTATCATTTTTAATATCGTTGTACAAGAAATATACATAAATTCGTTTATGTTTTCATATCAAGAAATTTTTTATTTATTTTACCACTAAAAAAAGATTTTTTTTTATTTTTTTATTTTCGACAAGCAAAAAAAACGACGCATCGAGCACAGTTAAAATATGATGAATTCACGTTAAAAGAATCTCTCTCTTAACGTAGCGGAAACGTAGATGAAAATTTGATGAAATGTCCGTAATGGAATAAAAAAAAAAATTTGGAAGAAAGTTTTCTTATTTATTCCCCATATCCCAGGTTTGGGCTGTCAAAGTGACAACAAAAATATAAGAGAATGAGAGAGAAAAAAATGCCAAAATCATTTTGGTTTGACTTCATCATCTGCATTTGACATCGACATCTGTGTGACGCGGGTGTGTGTGTGTGTGTTTGTGCCCGCTATTACCACATCATACAATTGAAATGGTTTTTGTGAAAGTCTGGACCCAATAATATGTTTATGTGGATGGGTGGTAGGTTGACAGCAATAAAGTACTCTGCCTTTGCTTGAAATAACCATCACGACGAATGACAGCAACACGACATGTCATAACCTATAAATATAACTTTATTGATTGCGTAACCATATGTACGTATCCTGATGATGATACCAGAGCGAATGCTATAATAATAATAAAAAATAGATGATGATCTGTAGAAGAGGACCTAGATAGACATCATCATCTACTCCAACCATTCTAACCGGTGAAAATGGCACCAAAAAAATAAAGAAAAAAACCCCCAGATGATGATCATCGTCATAATCATTATTAACTAGGATAAAAGCGATGTAGCCTGTCGACAGTTGATGATGATGTAAGTCGTTTACGCGATGAAAAGATTCATTTGTTGGATGGAAATTGATTGGAGGCTATCATTACTGGTTGGCTGTTAGACGCAAAAATTATTTATGAGTGGCGTGCTTCGTGCGTCAAATTGTCAAATCTTTTTGCTTCTTTAACTTTTTTTTTCGGTTTTTTCTTTTGGGTCTTAAGGATAAATATAAGGGTAAAAATAAAAGTATTATTTTAGCACACAACAACAACGAAATATATATATATATACATATATATATTCGACAAAGAACTTTTTCAATTAACAACACAGGATGAAGAGGATTCTTTTTTTTTTTTTGTCGTTTATCCTTTTGTTCCTACTTAGATAAAATTTTTTTTTCGCTTTGCTTTTCTTTTCTTTTACATTGAATTCATCTTCTAGTCGTCAGCAGCATCAACATTAACAACATTAACAACATTAAACAACAACAACAACAGCGGCACTACAAATCTTTGCGAAAAAAAAAAAAAAAATAATAATATAAAAAAACCAACCCCTAGCCAGTTATATGGTTGCTTTTCTCTATTATTATTATCATTATTATTATTATTATTATATTTACGTAACGTCTTTCTTTTAACATTATTGTACTCTTGATTCCTATTTTCGGTACGCTTTTGTATTCTGGATAAAATAAAATACGTTGCCACCGTCTTTATCCCTTTCATTAGCGCAAACAGTGACTGTTGTTGTGTTAAGTAAAGAATGGGTTATAATAAAAATAATGGCTATAGCACAGTTATATATTGTTTGATGATTTAAGTTGAAAGAGTATCAGCAGCAATACCACCAGTATCAAAGAAAAAATAAAAAAATTAAAATAAAATGAATTGAAACGAAGAAGCTCTAGTTGTAAGTAAAGCATCATGTTGAAGCGGATAATCTGCTTCTTCTACTCCGTTATTATTCTATCTATCTAAAGAGAACACCTTTCTTTTAATTTACCAACGTAATACACTGTTGCAGTGAAAAAATAAAATAAAAAAGAATTTCCCTGGTTTAAAACGGTTTTGCTATGAAAATTCACTACCCTTAAATATCTATTGCAAAAAAAAAATAAAATAACTTTTTTGCAGTTTTCTTATATTTAATTCGTATTAACGTAACAGTGTAATTATTGCAAGACTAAATTACAAAATGTATCAACCCTTTAGCTGTGAAAACAGTGATAACTAAAGATATCATCCCTTACAAAAAAAAAAAAAAGAAATTAAAAATAAAAATAAAAAAACTCTAAGAGCAACATTATTATTATCATCATCGCCATTTACTAACTGGTTTCAAGTGTACCGAAAAAAAAAAAAAAAAAAAACTAAACTAAAATAGAAAAAACCATCATTCACCTTAACCACCCACACTGATTACATTTATTTATAAGGGATGTTTATTTCTTTTACTCTCTAAAATGCTATAAAAACGATAGAGAAGCAAAGTAAAGTTTTTAAATCATCGTCATCCTTTTAAATAAATCGATAATTTATTATATGAGAATTCAATGGATAATGTGGGTGTGGGTGCAATAAGCGAAATAAAAGACAAAAAAAAAAAAAAAAAATTAGAAATAAGGGGTGGTGAATGTATTATTGGCAGGTCAGCAACAGCACAATGTTTAATATTACATTAAAACCCATTCGAACATCAATATCAAAGTAATATTTGAAATAAAAATAAAAAAATACAAATAAGGGATGATATTAAACTAGAGTAAATAAATAAATAAAAAAAAAAAAACGGGTTGGCTTTTATCTATTTGTATTATGTTTGCGGCTTTAAATCCATATTATTTACTAACTAATGTATTAATTCATCATCATTTTGTTTTCTCTTTTCCTTTTTATTTAACAAATCCTAAGCAATAGATACTTAGGGGTTGTAAAATCTACTTGAAATAAAAAAAATAAAAAAAATTCTCTATAGCGTGCATGACACAACATTGTTGAAAGAAACGAAAAAAAAAAACGTAAAACCGGCTGATTTCTGTTAAAAAGAATTTTTTTTTTTTTTTTTAATAATTTTATTACGATAGGGTTGGTTTTTACGGGATGAACGGCACATAAATTTATTAATACTCACAGCTAGTTGTTTTTTAATTTTTTATTTTATTTTTTGTTATTAATCAATAAATAGAAATTTTTTATTTTTGTATAACGCATAAAATGATTAAAATAAAAAATAAAACAAAAGTAGTGGGTGGTAGTTTTATTTTTTTTATTAATATTAATATTAATATTATTAAAATTCACCCCTTAACATAGTTATTGATATATTCTTCTTGTTCTTCTTCACATTATTTATTTGTGTTATTAATATATGAAAAACAGATTTTTTTTTTTTTTTTTTTAAATAAAATAGTTTTTCGTTTGTTGTTGTGTATAAGGGTGTAAGGGTAGGTGGAAATGGATTAATAAATAATAATAACATGGTAAATAGGGTTAAAGATTTTTTTTTTTTAATCAATGTTGAGTTGTAAAGCAACATATCGAACGGTTATCAGCGGTTACAGATTGTAGATAAATTGGTTAAGGGATGATTTTTATTATAAAAAAAAAAAAATAATAAAATAAAAATTATAATTCAGTTGCTATTGAATACGAAAATTAATATTACGATACCGGGTGACTGTGTATTGGATTAATTTACTACAAGTTTACGTTGTGATGTAAGTAAGACGTGCATGTTGAATACTTCACGTGCGATTTTCACCTTTAATAAATTTTTATTCGGTTTCGTTATTAACAAACAAATAAAATGAGGGATGATGGAGAGTTTAGGACGTTTCCATTTCCATTAATAGCAACAGCAGCAGTAGCAGCAGCAGCAACTGACTTTTTAATTAAAACCAACGAAAAATCAAATAAATGATTTTTTTTTTCTTCTTGTTTGTTTCTTTCATTTGATTTTCATCCCTTTGAATGGATTTTTATCGAAAAAGTTTTTTTTTTTCGTTTGTCGTTGTTGTTGTTGAAATGAATGGAAAAAATTCTCTGGTGTATAGTATCCGGACACGCACAATTCTCGACAAATCATCGTTGACAAGGAACAATCAAATTACTTTTTCACGACATTTTTTAAACTTTCTATTAATAACCGAATCGTAAGTTTCGTTTCTCATTAATCACCAAATAGGGTTGGTTTTTTTTTTCTGGTACATTGTTTGCTTGTTTAACCTTATTTCGGTCAGTTTTTTTTTTTTTTTCGTTCACTTCAAGAGCAAAAACTCTTTCATTCTTGACACGTCTTGGTAAATCGTAAATCGACAATATAATCCGTAACAAATTAACTCAATATTGAGCTTTTTTCTATTTTTCGTTTTTTTTTTCTTTTCTGTGGGGGGTTTCTTTCTCATATAAATTTACATTTTTTCAACCCTTATGAACGGCGTAGTCTCTGGAGTTTTTTTTATTTATTTATTTATTTATTTGTTTAAATTAATTCATTTCGTAGTTTTTAAGATTTTTTTTATTTTTTTATTTCATTATGTAAACAAACTCTGCGTTGTTCAGATCACCATTACCACCACCGCTACCACGTCGATAGTGGTTTCATTATATGTTTACATTATAAAAGTATAATCAAATGTCATAGTGGAAATAAAAAAAAAATTTATTAACCAAACATGTCAACGAAATTCAATAGAAACGACGAGCCAAATGCTCTGTTTGTTTATTGATTTAAATAAAAAAAACGAAAAAAATTTTTATTTTTTTTTCAAAATGCGTCTCTATTATCGTCGGATCTTCTCATCCCTTAAATTGATTTTTTTTTTTTTTTTGTTTTTAAACAAACAAATCATCATGTAAAAGGATATTATTATTATTTTTATAAAAAAAAAATTATTTATTACATAAATGTTTGCAGAAGATTTTCAAAGAAAGATAAAAACGAAAAATCGGTAAAAAAAAAAAAAAAATACAAACAACGCATATTGTCATAACGCAACGTAACGCATTGTGCATCGGCACGTTATTATCTGATCTTATAACTTATAACGTACTTGACTTAAGTGTATATATTTATTTAAGCGATTAAAAAGGAACGACCGGCTGCAGTGTTTATCCATAAAAAGGGAACAAAAACTTATCCAATTCAATTATTATCGTGAATTTTACTGCAAAAAAAAAAAAAAAAAGAAGTTAAATCCCATTTCTATGTAACGGATTAGCAAAATGAACAATTTTTTTTTTTGTTCTTGTTGTATGAATATTATGTGACGCACCCTTTGTCCTTAAGATTTTTTTTTTTTTTGAAATCATATCGGCGGTACAAATCTTGTTGTATTGGGCATTAACATTAACAAAACTTTGTATAAACGAATAGAACGTGGTAATGCTTTAGCCATACAATGTACGCAACGTTACATCTCTTCATTTATCAGCTGAGTTTAAATCTTTAAAAACCGACTAAAGTCTGTATTAATACTCTGTAAGTAAGAGAGTGGGAGTGTACAATAAACAACAAAATTTATCAATAAGCAAACAAAAATTTTTTTAGTTTACTTTTAAAATAAAATTCCAAAGGATTTTTATATTGTCATCGTCATCGGCACCAGCTTAGCTCTTAGCATAAGAGATAAAACTCAGTTTTTTCTTTTTCGTTGATCCATTTTCTAAGAGTTTTATTTTGCTCATTTCTGGTATCAAAAACGAATAGAAAAAATCACGTGAATAGCTTGCTAAAGTCATGGACATTGAAAATGTTTACAAAAAAAAAAAAAAAAAACATTTTTAATTTTTGTTCTGCTGTGACATTGTTGTCGAATATTTGTCGAGATAAACATGCTTTTCGTTAAAGAAAAAAAAAAAGATTATTATATCGGATTACTAAAGAA
Source organism: Ptychoptera albimana (assembly GCA_961205885.1). NCBI lineage: Eukaryota > Metazoa > Arthropoda > Insecta > Diptera > Ptychopteridae > Ptychoptera > Ptychoptera albimana. The sequence continues at coordinate 1,744,270 of OY540802.1, read as the reverse complement.
ATGACAACGATGACGGTTAGATAACCGGTATAAGACGTGGGTTTAAAGTAGACGTAAAACTAGAGGAAACAACAACCAAAAAAGAAAAGATTTAAATTAAAAAAAAAAATAAAATACAACAAAAATGATATCTGTTAGGCATTTCATTAATTTTTAATTAAAGTTGATTAATTATTTTGTTGCCCTTTGTTGTGGTTAATCAAAATGTCTTTCTGCTTCTGAATTGATTGTTGGTGGCTAGATTTTTTGACTGGTTTTTAGTGTGGACAGGATTGGAATAGAGTTTTTAAGGTGATCGTTGTCTGTTGTTACTGTTTTAGAAATTAACAGCGAATAACAAAGAAAAAGTTACTGAATGGAGATCAGTGATCACTGAATGCTGATCGTTGACTGTTATTAGTTTTAAAAATTTACAGCGAATAATTAAGAAAAAGTTACTGAATGCAGATCATTGATCACTGAATGCATATTGCTGATCATTAACTAAAGATCAGTGGCGTACCATGTAGATCAGCTAAAGATCACCATACAACGCACACAATCACTGGCGGCTACATCAACATCGATTTTGTCCATCCACCACTGGCAAATTCATTCATCATACCGTAAACACAACGCAACATACATTTATCCCAAAAAAAAAGTTATTGAGAAAAATATTGGATATCAAACGAAGCAAACAGAAAAATAAAAAAAAATTATTAAAAATTAGGAGCAGAAAAAAAATTATTTTTTTCTAGAGAACAGAATTAAAAAAAAAATGAAAAAAAACGCCAGAAATGTGATATTATTTGTGGATATTGATTACATTGCGTTGCTACAAATACAAGTACCCCTGCTATCTGAAATAAATAAATAAACAAACACACACACACACACGTTGTTATTATTTAATTTCTTTTCATACAAAAAAAAAAAAAATCATATTTTTTTTATTCTTTTATTCAGTTTGATGATTTTCTGAGAAAATATTTGTAATAAAAAAAATTATTTTAGATGAAATAACGAAATGAATCTCCTTTTATCACGCGCGCTTGTTTGTTTATTTGGTTTTTTGTTAGGAATAAAAAATAATAATAAGTGGACACCAGCACCTTATAACGTTGAAATGAACGTTTTGTCCTATTTTTTTCTGCTGTTGTTGTTTCGTTGCCTTTTTATTATTTTGAGATAGATTTTGGCTAACGTTTTGTTGCTTTGAACAGAGACAAAATATCGGATTAAATGTTAACAATAGAACCTTAAAAATGGTCCTAAATACATTTAATGTCCTGCCCTAAATGAAGACAAATTTCGTCCGTTTGAAACATGAGATGATTTTCGTTAACCAATTCGTTCTTTTTTTTTTTATTTATTATTGATCATGGATTACGATGTTGTACGATGTGGATTCATATTGAATATGTGTTACAAGAAAAAAAGGAAATCGATTGTCTGGTTAAAAAAAAAAAACATATGTCGAATGTAAAGAAATATGATGTTGTGATGGGTGTTGTCCTTTATTTATTTCACATTACAAAAGGAAGTTACACAAAAAAAAAAAAACGTACTTGAAAGGTGACGAAAAAAAATGTATTCTCTTAGGATCGATAACCTGAATTTCGCGCCTCATTTCCTTAAAAAAAAGCATTTTCTTTCGTAGCTACATATATCCTCTAAGTGCGATATAAAAATGATTAAAAATGTAGACAGCTGACGTTTATATTTACGTTATAATGATGTTTAGCTAGCTGACTCCAGTTACTACTGCTGTTACTGATGAGGATACGATGATGTCGTTTCCCTGTTGATGCGAACGTATGTTTTAGTTATGAAATTGAATCGTTTCCGAAATTTAACTACAAACAAAAAGGACATAACAAGGGCAAGTAATGTCAGTGGCCTAATATTTTCATTTTTTTTTGCTCAACATACATAAATACGATGGGCAAACATATTCAGCAGAGGAAGAATATCTTGTATTACATAAGAGAGAGAGAGATAAATGTAAAATGTTTCTTTTCTTTTTTTTTTGTTTTTGCTTAACAGAATACTAATAGCGTTAAGGAATACCGGAATACATAAATAATAAATTATTTATATGATCAGCTCAGTTTTTTTTTCGGCATACGAAAAGTTTGGTATCTTGCATGAAAAATAATCTTTCAATGTCAAAAACTATTAAAAAAAAAAAAAAAGGGAATAGTAGAGTTTTTCGCGTTACATAACGGAATCGTGGTCACTAAATATTCCAAGTCCACACAATAAAACTGTTCGATACGAGAACAAACACTGGTAAAATATTTTTTTTTTTTTACGATTCACATTCCCAAACCCGTGAAAACACTTAAAAACCCCAAAGCAACATTCTGATTAGAAAATATCCTCCCAGTAATAAAATTCACTAAAATCCTTAAATTAAATTTTAATTTACGCTGAAGAAAAAAAAAAAACACCAGCAACAACGAGCTTTTTTTATTAACTTTCCATAAAAACTATTTTATCGCATAATGAATTTTTTTCGCTAAGTTTCACCAAGTTTAGCCAAGTTTCTCTGTGTTTTTCGTCTTTAATTTTAATTTATGTATGGAAATTTGGGGGTTTTTCCCGGTCCATAATTAATTTCTTCTCCGGATTGCGACTGTGGTGAGGAATAGATTTTTTTTTATTTATTTGAGCAGAGTGGATTTGTCATTTTATTACGTCAAATAAAAATTTTTATTTAAAGAAAGATCTATAATAAGGAATTCAGTGGATACAGTGGAAATACCGGAGGATGATGACGATAAATTAACATTATGGGATAAATATAATAATATGGAAATAATTTATTCATTTTCTTTTAAGTACACACGTGTTGTTCGGTTTCTTTTACTTATTTATAGACAGAGAGACTGAGTTTCCATTACCGAATTGCATTTAATTTTGGTTCCTTTAAATTCACCATTTAGCATATGTGGGGCGGACAATAATAATTTTTTTTTTATGTAACAAACAAACATAAAAAATTATAAAAAAAAAAAAATAAATAATAACATAGAGAGTGGTTAGGTGTAGAGTGGATTTTATAATAAAAATAAAAATTAAGGTGAAATTCTTTTGGTTTTATTTTCACTTTTACACATTTATATTTTCACTTAGCTGCCAGTTTTAATAGAAGATTTTTACTTTTCTGTTTATTATTTTGTGCAGCTAAACAACAAATAGCCCTTAAAAAAAAAATTACGTATTTGATCGTAATCAGCATATATTTATGCTTTAATCACCCTTGTTATGTCATGCGTTACTAGAAACTATCACTGTTGTTGCATTTTTTTTATGTGGTCGCGCAATTTTTTTTCTTTCTATTACTTTAACGATGGAGATTAAAGTGTTTCCCTTAAAATGTTTGTTTCTGAAAAATTCTGGAGAGAAACTATGCCATTGAATTCGCATCCCTTAAAACAACAAAACTATTTAATGTAAGCAGCGTAGAAACACCGTTAAGACATGTCATTGTAATAGATGGTGGCCATAAATCATCATGTCGTCCGACGTAATTTTCCTTCTTTTCCTTTTTTTATTTTCTGTTTTGCTAAGCTAAAAAGGATACACAACGCGTTATATACAATAAAAGTGTAACCATCAATTCATTTGTACCCTTATTCACCCTGTAATGTGTGCCGTTTTTTTGTGTGTTTATATTTTAACTATAAATGGTGGGAGGTGTCCATTACGTACGTCAGCTCATTTCTCTTCGATATTTGTCTTCTTCGTAATAAATACAGAAGCAAAAAAAAAAAAAAAACTACCAAACTACTTCCAAGTATCTAAACTTAAATGGATAAACTAGAAGACGAAAAAGAAAAAAACTTAAGCGACAAGAGAGAAAAAAAAATAACCGAGAAAAGTAAGACATGAATCTGAAAAAGTTTTTTTTTTATGGCAGTGGCAGTAGTAGCAGAAGTAACAGCAGTAGCAACATCATCATTCAATTCTACGGTTTGATGTCCAGTGGATACGTCCACCATGTGGCAATACATATATTTATGCAAATAAACTAGACAGCAAGGCATGTTCGGATAAAAAAGTTTTTTTTTTTCCCTCTGCGTTTTAACAACGCAACTACCCTATGATTTGTATGACGTGAGACTTTTTTGCAACAACATTTGCTGGAAATATTTGTTGAGAAAATTTCTTCTATAAAAATGATGCGCCGTGCACAGTGTTACAGTTCCATGAATTTTTTGTATGGGGTTATGGGGTTTGGTTGGTTTTAAAGGGACTTTTTTTCATTTTTTTTTTGGCTGGCGGCAAAGACAACATCAAAAAAAAAAAGAAAAAATAATGGAAAAAGTGGAAAAACACATTAAATATTTTGGGGAAATTTACATTTTTTTTTTGCTCTCTATGTGATATGTTTGTCTGTTTGTCTGTTTGTTTGTTTGTTTGTCATATGATAAAAGTTTTTTTTTTGTTAATGGTTACAAAAGTGCAGATGTGAGAGAGAGAGAGCGAGAGCGAAAATAACAAAGCTCTTGTATGTGAAAAAACACTTCAAAGTGTTTTGAATAATTATTAATAAACAAAAAAAAAAAAAAATAAATAAACTGAGCAACAGTTGATGGATTTTTAATATTTATCAACAAGGAAGAAGTGAAAAAAAAAAAATAAACATTTTTATTAAGCTTTTATGATCTGTAAGAGGTAATTAAGTTCCTAAAGTTTACATACTGTGACGCAATATGTATTCCCTTTGTTGATTTTAACAAATAAAATTTTACTTCAGTTTTATTTATTTTATTTTTTTTTTTATTATGCAAATAAGAAAATTTCCATAATTTAAACACCCACCGAATATAGAGAATTTTTTTTTCTTGATTCACAATAAATTTGTTTACGCAGTGTCATTATTATTTGTTTTCTTTTTAATAACAACCGACAATTTTCTTTTTCTTTTTTTTTCTGTTTCTGTTTCTGTTGTAAAGTGCAGAAAGAGGCGAAAAAAGGCGTAAATAAAATTCGTAAAATAAAACATAAATTCATCGTGGGTGTAGGTGTACAGAAAATAAAAGTAAAAATAAAAAAAAATTCACGGAAAATAGTGAGTTCAAGTCAAAGGCATTGAATGAGTTTTTACCGAGGTGTACACCGATTTGGTATGAGTTGCAAACAATAATTTCTCTACACGTACCCACAGTGTATAGAATTGTTGGAAACTTATTATCGAGTTAACATATTCCGGATGATATTAAAGGTAATAAATCTAGATTGCTTGTATGGTGGCTATTTTAGTAATAAAAAAAAAAAAAAAAAACTAAGGGTGAGTGTTTTTCGCTTTTTTTTTATTTTTATTCAACGTTTGTAGTTGGTGGCTCGGTTGTACCTCGAGTAAACGATAAATGTAATAACCGCCACCAGTAGTATATATATACGCCGAGTATATATAACAAACGGATTGCTTTTTGATTGGATTATGCGTGCATACAAAGTTGAGATCACATTTTTATTACATATTACAGGGATAAAATAAAAAAAAAAATGTATTTCCATATAAACGATGGATGGTACTCGTTCGTTTAAATTAAAATACAAAACGAAACAAAATTAAATAATCCAATGTAATATAGGTGATAAAAAAAAAAATAAATATATATATTTGCTGTCTGGAATTAAAAGTGTCTAGTGTTAAACCAAAATTCTTATAAAATCCATCGGTAATGTAGCAAAAGATTACAGGGATATCGTACAGCAAGACAAAGCTGAATACAACATGAAACATTTATGATTTAAACGTGTGATTGTTCTACTTATGCTTTCAAGAGTTTTTGTTTCTCTACACTTTAGCACTTCATTTAGTACAGATCTATTATAAACTTTAAGAAAAAAAAAGTTTTTAACGAGTTTTTATTTGCTTTTATATGGAAAATGTAACTTTAGTACCGTGTGAAGCCTTTTTATTAAATTTTAGTACAACTTTTTAGTACAGTAAGATAAAAAAACATTTAAGCATCAAACAACAAGTGGATTTTTATATTTTTTCAGGTTTTTCTAATATAAAACAACGAAAATGGTTTTTAAATTAGTACAGAAATGTTATGCGTACTAAAACTTTTGTTTTTCTGTGTCTATTAAATGAATATCATTTAGCGGTATTATAAACGAACGGAATATCACCTTTGTTTATTAGTTTTGAACATAATCAAAGCATAAAGTTTTTTTTCTTTTTGTTTTTATCTAACCAATAAAAATAAAAAAGCTGATAAATGAAATGTAAAAAGAAGAAAATAACACTTAAAGCTTAATAAATAAATAAATAAAATAAAATAAATAAATTGGTTATCATAAAATGAAAATTTTCTCTTTTCTATTTTGTTGTCATCACAAGTAAATAAACGATGATAAACGATGGTTTTGGTATTGCGATCATTGAACTGAAGGTATAAGAAAAGTTAATCTTTTCCTCGTCGAATGAATGCAATAAAGTAAAATATTATTATTAATAATAATAACAACAACAAGGAGTAAGGAGTAATGGTAGCAGTAACACAGTAACACCAACATCATCACCAGTAACATTGTAAATGATAGACTTGTTGAAAACAAATTGCCATTTAGACGGGTAAACATTTAATATTTTCATAACAAAACAAAATTTATAAATAAATGAAAAAGTAATTTAAAAAATACAGAAAACAGAAAACAAGAGACGAAGAAAATATGCTTTTATAGCATAATATTTTTCTAAGATAAACGTACCGTAGAGACCGTTCGTTTGGATAAATAAAACAAGAATAACCGGCAGCGACACACACAGCGAAAGGACACACCGAAAAATAATAATAAAAGGCGATAAAGAGGAGAAGAAAAGTAATCACTCTTTGGATTGCGTGAATTATATTCATCTATGTAATAATTTATTTTTTTATTTATAAACGTGAAAGAAACGAAAGCGATAATTTATCATGAATGAATGAATGAATGAATATGGGCGATGAATATAAATTTTCAACACAACTGTGTACAAATGAAAAATAATAGTCGCCAAGTGATCTTTGAAATTCTATGTTACGGTGTCTGGTGCACTGCTTCGAAAGGGTTTTTTTGTTTTTTATCAGAAACATGATAGTCACTAAAGGGTTGTTAAACAACATGACTATAATTTTCACGATTTATAATTTGCACTGCAGACACAAATGAAAAAAGGGCGAAAAAAACATGCGTGTACTAAAAAAATCACAATTTCTGTACTAAATAAAATTATAGCAGTACTAATCTAATAAACTACCCCCAAAAAACGCAGTTTATTAGTTTAAAACGCATTTAACCGTATAGGGAGAGAGTGAGAGCTTTTTTTGGTTTTTTGGCGGTGGTTACTGGTTATACTTTATGCACCATATGTGGCGTTAAAACCGCGTCATTACACCCACACGATTTAAAAAATTATAAAGTGGTGGTTTGTGCGTTTATTATAAAAAACAATTAATTTTATTATTACGCTGTCTATTGTTAATGTTTGAATAGAGTGACTCAACTATAATACAAATTATAAAAATAATATTTATTTATTTATTTATAAGTGAAGGGTTCGATGTTTTTTTTGCTTTACTTTATCATCCCTTGGTGGGTGGGTGTTGGTGGTTGCAAAAAAAAAAAAATTAATAAATGCAAATGACTTTTAACTGATTTTATTTTTCACTTCTCTAGTCGTATGTTAATTTCTAGAACGAAAACAAGATGAGGTGAGAATTTTTATTCAATTTACATTAAGCTCCGTAAAATTTCTATTGATTTCGTTTGTTCGGAAGTTTTTTTGTGTTTTTTTTTTTTTTACTGATTTATGTTAAAGCTGATAGACAAAACCGATGGATTTTTAGGTTCCTTAATAAGGCCACTTCATAACGTTTTTTTTTTCTATTTTCCTGGTGTGTAGTCGATGACTTTTCGTTGAATGTCCGCAAGGCATAACAAGCTGTCAACACCGTTCGGACAAAAGACCAAAAAATTTTTTTTTTTTTAAATTGAATCAGAGAGGATTTTACACATCCGTACCGAATTTCTGTCCTATTTCTTTTTTCGTTTTACTTTCTGTATAACAAAAAATCTTTTTCAATTTTTTTTTTTACTGTAAAAATCACTCCCAAACACGTTCAAAATGTTCAGGCAAAAAAAAAAAAAAAACAAAATTTAAATATGCAAATTTTTCGCATCCCATCGAAAATATAAATACAACAGAAAGGAAAACAAAATTTTTGTTCGTTTTTCCCTATTAAAAATTCAATTGAAATAAAAAAAAAAAAAAAATCTTTTATTCTGTTGTTCAGTAAGCTCTTACCGGTCCTCGTTCATTCATTTATTCAGAGTTCACGATCAGCACAACAAAACAACACAAAAATCTATTTATCAGATCGGCATATCAAATGTGTGTGTGTGTGTCCTACACATGTGTATGTAGAAAATTTATATTTTATTTTTTTCAAGCCAAAAAAAAAAAACAAAAAAAAGGGACAAACACGGATATTTTGAATGTGGAAGGTGATGGTAAATGGGTGATGCTTGGGCGCTTCTGTTTTAGAAAATTTTTCCTGTTTTTCTTTTCAACGTTTTCGTTTTCATTTCTTTTTTTTTAATTATTTTATTAACGTATTTGCGTATTTGACCAATGGATTCTTCACCAGCAGCCACACTTAGAAATACGCATTTGTGTGCTCGGTGATTTTTGTTTACGTTAATGCAATTTGATTCTGCATTTTTATTATAAAAAAAAAAAAATAAATAAAATAAAACGTTTCAATGCAACGTTACACAGTTAGTCAAATATAAATAATTAATTAATTTTAATTATAATATTGGAATAAATCATTTTGTATTTTTTTTTTATTAAACAACACATCGAATTATTTTTCTCCATAATCAAATATTGTTTTGTGAAAAGTTTTATAATGCATTAAAACCCTTGAAATTGTAACAAAAAAAAAAAAAATCTTTCGATTTATTTACATATTCGCTATATTCGCTTAAATATTTACTTATCACTTGACTAACGAGTAATAAGTTTTAATTGAACTGAAAGCTTATTATTATTATTATTATTACGGTGGTAATGGTGGTGGTAATGGTTAAAAACCTTTATTAATGAATATTTTATTCACAATTTAAATAATTAATTAAAAAAAAAAAAAAAAAAGAAGTTAAATGCTCGTTGCGTTTAAAAAAAAAAAATCAAAAACCAAAAGTTCACCCAAATATGCAAAAAACGAATTTTTTTTTGTTTACACTTTTTCGCCGTATTTTCCATTTTCCCATTTTATTGTGGATTTTCTATGTAGATAAAAATTTTTTTTTCTGTGTATGTAAATAAGGAGTGCAATGAGTGATTGTTAGTCGTCCATTACAATTTCGTTATGACAGTTTTACTAGGATGGCTCCTATTAATAATAGAAGTAAATGGTTTGTTGGTGAAAATAAAAATAAAAAATATTTTTTCCACTGTATAATACACAGAAATATTGTGTACACAGTATGTTTGTGCAAATATAAATAAATATATATATATATTGTGATGCTGACAAGTCAGTTTGAGTGCTTGGTACATAAAACGTGCACCGTTTGCATTGTGGCAATTTAACACTAAAAAGCACCCACCAACCAAAAATATCTCTCATTTCTTTCCCTTTTTTTTTAAATATCTTCCTATAATTCTATTTTCCACTCAAAATATATGCATATTGGTTCCACTTTGTATAGGATAATGCTATTGACTAAAATACACAATCTAATGGATCTAAAAACATAATGAAATAATATCTCTGGTGAATTCATTCACACATACTAACTAAAATCTCTCCATTGTAACATTTATAGGAAATTTTACAAAATTCAACTAGAAATTTGTTTTTTTTTTTTTTTTGCTATTTTCAGTTTTTATTATGTTAAAAATGTGTTCAAACAAACCTTTAGACGATGGAATTTAATATATTTATCACGGAAAAACCGTGTTAATCACCACGACATCCTACAATAATTATTATTCAAGATATTTACCTGAAAAGATACAGAGACAGAAAGAGAGAAAATTAAAAAAAAAAAAAAAAAACATTTTTTTAATTAGAGTTTTGTAATTAAAATAAAGACAAAAAAAAAATCCCCCATTTAATTATCATTATAGAAAATAATTTTCATTAAGCATCTGTTACAGAGAATTGATTTGATAGTTTTTTTTTTTTTTTTTACTTAGTCGTTACAAAGTAGTAACTTTGTTAACAACCTAAAAGCTACCATCTACCTTTACAAACGTAACAAAAAATTGATTAAAGATTTCGTTAAAATTTCATTATCCCTTTTCATAATAACAAAGTTATTTCGTTAAAAAGCACAGAGAACAACAACGAAGTTCCTTTAAGCACGTCATGTTGTAATTAGTGCTTTGTTTTGTAAAGATGAGCATAATATGCAATTTATTTGTACACAAAATAATGAAAAGAAAATCATTTTCCAAGATTTTTAATGAGATTTTTCGTTAAGAAAACGTTTGGTTTGTGCTTAATTGCTTTTTTTTTCTTTTTTTTTTCTTAATATTACGAAATTCACAATCACTATGCACTAAATTCAGAGAAAAGTTTTGTCATTTACGGATTATTTTACTGACGTTCCTGTCAATAATGAGACGACAAAGCCACTTGGCCAGGTTGGCTTTTTTCTATGCTTTTATATGCATGGCATCGTAGATTAATTACATCCGGTTGTCTTACCCATCGGAAAATTATCATTGCACCAACTTTATTAGTTATTAAATTTATTATGAGGGTATTAGGAAGGACTAATCCAGGATTTAAGTCTATGAAATTAGTCTCGTTACATGCATTTCTAATGAAAAATTAAAATGATTTTTGTATGATTTCCGCGTATTTGGGTATTCTACGCACCGTGCACCGCCCCCACACAAACACAAGTCATATCAAATAAATGTTTTATCTATTATTTGTGACTGGGTAGGGGTGTAAGGGTCAAAAAATGTTTGTGTCCGTTTGTTGTGGGAAAAGAGACACTAAAATCAAAACGTGCGTAATAATACGGCGAAAACTATTTTTTTTTTGTTGGTTTTTGTTTTACGATGATAACGTGTCGGGCAATGGATAACTATTATCTGCTAAAATAGCCACCCATTAGTTTTGTAGTTTTTTTTGTTGTTAAAGCTAAGGGAAACACGTACAAACGCACATAGCGCACGATTGGGCTCGGAATTGGTCTATGCACTTCCGACTTTTATAACAAATTCTGTGTGCGTCCTGCCAAAAAAAAAAAAATGTTTTTTTTCTGCTGTGTCTTTAGGGGATTTTTGTTCGGTTTTATTATTTTCAAAATGTGTAGTAGATAAAGGAAGTAAATTACTGCACTTGCTTGCAGCAGATGCCACATTTTAGTTTTGCAGTTTTTGATGGGTTCTTAATAGTTTTTTTTTTTACTCTCCATCAAAACAGCATCTGGTTTCTGCTTCACGCAAAAGACATTTTTCTACGAACTTAATTCTGAATTTATTTCAACCACTGTATCGTTTTGTGGTTTGTTTATACTTAAACAGTAACTAAGTGGTAACCGAATGTATAAAATTGTAAAATAAAAGGCTGAGGCATTAAATGAACTAAAAAGAAAAACAAAAAACTAAGGAGGTTTGTGTGGTGTTTCCACTGATAAAGACACAATTTTTTTTTTTTTTATCTTTAAGACAATGGAAGGGAAAAAAAAGTTTTTCATTTCTTTTCCTTTTGATTTAGCTAAAAGAGAAATGAATCGAGACAAAGATATTTATGTTGGGACTTATGGTATGAGAATCTTGTTTCCTAATTGCGTTTTTGTGTACTGCTACTAACGCTACGACTGCTGTTGAACGTTGGCGAATGCCATCAGATGATTGAACCAAAACTTTCTTTTACGAACAAACAACAAAAAAAACTTCCATGCCTATGCTTTAGTTTTCCATCGTGTTTAATTCACACAGTAAAACGTAAAAAACGAAGAAATAAATCACTTTGTCTGTGATTTGGATAATTAAAAGCGAAAAAAAAAGGAAAAAAACTCCGCCGAAATACACACAAAAAAAAAAACGGAAAAGAAAATTCCATCGCAAGAGTTGTGCAGAGTAGAAAGAAGCGAACAGTAAAAAACATGAAAGAGGCGAAAAATAAACGCTCGACGTGATAATATCAACTGAGAAATAATTTTTGTCTTGTAAAAAAAAATATTTTTCATCGCGTTTTTTAACACAAGAAAAAAAATTCAGTTTCCAACACTAGAAAATGGGAAAAATATGAGAAATTTTTCATGTATTTTCAATGCGGAAAATTATGCAAATTCGTTCTGGTTATTATTATGTTAACTTGCGCTATTTTCGTATTGTTTTATCCATGTAGCAAGATGGAGAAAAGTTTGTAAAAAAAATAAAAAAATAAATAAAAAAAAAACAAAACGAAACGAAACGAAACAGCACGGGAATGGGTGAAAAATATTTTTATTTGATTAAATCGTAACGAACCATCACCCCCTGATAAACATGTCTGTTGCTTAGTTAGTAAAATTCGCAAAATTCAACGTCAACCCTTTTACAATTCTATATCGAAATTCATTCGTGCCTGATGATTAATTAAAAAATAAAATGTAAAAACCCTGACTGGACTATTGTGTTGCTAGGGCTAGGGCGAAAGGGTTGCGAAGAAGTCTTTTCGTTGCACTTTTTTCCTCAAGTTTATTAAAAATCATTTGCTGGTTGAAGTTTTTTTTATTAATTTATTGCCAATGCCAACAATAAGCATATGGAAAACAAAACAATGGCTGTACCAGGATTTGTGATAAATGACTTTCTAATTCGGGTTTGTTTCTACTTTGTATCGCTTCTATTTTATTACCGTTTTGATGTAGTTCGTATGGCGAGTAAATAATCAACAGACATGGGTAACGAACATTATCCTATTTTTCTATTGAAATTACGTAAAATCATTCAATTTAAATTCATTACTTTGCAGATTTAAATTAAATTAAAATACAAAAAAAAAAAAAAAACACACACAGAGCAGAAATTAATCAAACAGGAGTTGTACGGCCTGTGTGGGTGGCATAAAAAAAATGAAACAAATAAATATAAAGGGGTACTAAAACTGGAAGCTACTATATATTATAATTCCTGATTGATCCTTCCTTCCATAAAGGAACGAAACGGAACGAGGAAGAAAAAAAACTTTAAAGCTCATAAAATCATTTTCTTATTTACACTGAATAATAGAAAGCATACATGGCAGGCACACATTTCTACACAGTGGAACAGACAAAACACTTAGATTAATTGAAAAATTTTCTTCTCCTTTCTCTATTAAAAGTTTTTTTTTTTTTTGGGTTGTTTGTTTGTTATGTAGACGAGGAGGAAAATAGTGAAAAGTGAACGGCAAAAGTCAGCAAAAGGTGAACAACATGGAATACCATCAGAAGCAGCACAAACAGCAAGAGCAGGCATCATTAACAATAACCTAGCAACTCTAACACTGACATTACTAACAAATGCAAAACCACAACCATGACCACTAATCGGGTAGCATCAAACATCAAGAAATTATTTTCACTTAAAAATAATGAAAAAAAAAATTTTTTTTGATGACAGAAAGCTAACAGAAAAATGTGCAGAACTTTCGGAAGAAATTTTCTACAGTGGAATCCTTTATGCAGCATACTTAAGGACCTAATATGAAATTTCTGACCAAATATCAGCGCATTTAAAAATAATTTTTTTTTCGCCCAAAAATGCATACAAAGTATCAGGAAAAATTTCAATTTTCAGGTGAAAATTAAATAAATTCAGATCGTGCTGAAACTTTGCAGGAATGTTCATTAGATAGTTCTGAATTGGCTTAGTTCTTGAAGTTTTCCGATAAAAAATTTATTTCACGAGATATGGCCACTCAAAAATTCAGAAATTTGATAAAAACTGAGAAAAAATTCATTTTCCCACGTTTGCTTGAATTTATTTAAAAAAAATTGATACCGGGTGCCTACTTTTTCTATTAGGGTTTTCTAGGGTGGTTATTTATGATTATAAATTGTTAAAAATCTACGTTCTGGGACACACTTTTTTACCGAGTTACAAAATATAAAACGAAACGTAATACACTCAAAAGCGATCATTTGTGATTTTTAAAATTTTTTTTCTTGTTGGTCATTTTATCATATCCACCCATCTACACCACCACCACCACTACCACCGTCATATTACCCGTTATCTAACAATTAATTTTTATTTATTATTTTTTACGAATTGTCAATTTTTTTATATGTGTTCTGCTTCATTTATTGACAATTTGGTGCAATTTGCAACAATTTGCATTCCCAAATGACGATAAAAAAAAAAAAAAAAAAAAAAAAAAAACCCCATCGATCCACATTTATGGCTTTTTTTTTATTCTGTTTGTACGTTGCTCATACAACACACGAGTCGCTGGTAAATGTGGGTGGTTGTTAAAAAAAAAAATTAAATTGATCTAACAGCAAATTGTTATGAAATTAAAATTGAGCGAATAAAACCGCTTTTTTTTCTTCCTTTAATTAAATTAAACCGAATAGCGGGGAAAAAAAACTCTTCAGGGTTACTTAGGGGTTAAAAAAATAAATACAAATAAATTTAACGTTTGTTAGAAAGCGGGCACGAAAATGATGCGTGATTTCTTGAATAAACAGAGGTGTGGTGCCGGTTTCATTGGTTTTGACAAGACCTGATTAAAGGCGATAAGCTTCTGCTTTTTCCACTCTTCATTTTAATGTCTTCGATTATCATCAGGGCAACCAGTGTGCCGGTTAAATATTCTAAACGGATTTCCTTTTCTTTTTTTTTCTTTTCCATCGCTGGTTTTATGGAAATTATAAAAACGAAAACGACCACCGCTAACGTCAATAGAAGCGTTAAATTAATTAAATGCATTTTATCAATAGATAACAAACGTAAATAGATTGTGTGTGTGTGTGTCGGGGTGGTGGTGGTAGACATACTTAAATTATAAATAAATTTAATTTATTTAGAATACAAAAAAAAAAAAAAAAAAAAACTAAATGCAATGGAAGGTTAAATACGTAAATACGTCATGCGGTTTCACTGTGATAACAATCGACGAACAACAAACAACAGAAAAGAAAATATAGGCAGAGGTTAAAATAACAGAGAAACAGACAAAATGAATAATCGTTGACTTTTGATTCGAATTTAGATAAAGATCTCTCTATACGAATCAAAATGGGTGGTAAATGGTGGTTGGTGGTGGTTGTGGTGATGTTTGTTGGCTACGTTTATAAATGTTAAACATTTTCAAACGTTTTCATAACATGCAACGGTTTTAACTCCAGAATAATGACAACGGTGAAATGGAAATTATTTAACAAGAAAAGATAATTGCTGATAAAAAACCTTTACCATTTTTTTTTTTTTTTTTTTTTACCTAACACAAAAGTGCTTGAATATAGCGTGCTAATACCAAATGGAATTATATTAAGCGATTTATTTTTTTTCTTAATTTTTATTTTTAATTTTTTTTTTTTTGCCTAACTCATTACGACGACAACACTTGGACTAGGTGTGGCGATTTATTTATTACAAAGTTGCGTCTTCTGATACACAGTGAATCCTGAATGCATAACAAATGTAATATTTGCACATAGCTATAGGGCGTAAACATGAATTAACTGATTACTGTCGTAATACTTTCGTATATATTAGGCTCATTAAGAAAATATGACGTAAACATTTCTTGATTAAATGTTTCTTCTAGACTAATAAACACAATCGTAGAAAATTAATTAATTAATTAAATAAATAAATAAATAAATAAATTTTAACCGAATTAAATGTGTAAATAAATGTTGTGGGGGTTGGTATAGGTATGAAAATTATTTTATTGAATATAAATACGAGAAAATGAAGAGAAATGTTTCTTGTTTTCGTTTCTTTCATTTTTATTTAAAAGTCTCGATTTATGTTTAAATTAACATTGACTATGTGGGCGTTATGTGGATATAAATCATTTACGTATGCGGTGTTACAACTAATTGCCAAAGGGAGTCTCAAAAACTAAATAACTAAGTCATCGACAACTCGTTTTCTATAATTTTCTACAATCAATGCAAATATATATAACGAATCGGTTTGTTTTTGGTGTTATATAGAGTTATGTGATTTATGATTTTAAACATTTTAATATAGAAATGAAAATTGTTTTAGTCGTTGTGAACTAAACAATGTGAATGGTAAATGCACAAGAATTCTAATCAATACGAGTGGATTTAGTAAATTTAGTCCAATATGTCACAAAAATATAAATAAAAAGTTTTCCGTTTGCCTATAAATGGTTTTGGTCGAGTTTTTAGTGATGCTAATCGATCGGTTGGCTTTCTGGTTTTTTTTTTTTTTTTTTTTTTTTTAATAATAAATTCGAACCAGCTGTGTGATTTTTTCATTAATTTTTCTGCTTTTCTGTCACGATGAAGGTGGAATTTATTCAAAGGTAACGTAACACTATGAAGTTAGTTCTATTTGATTAAAAAATTTTTTTTAAAGATTTTTCAAAACTTTAACTACTGGAGAAAATTCACAGAATTAAGGGTTTTTATTACCCCCAGCATTCAAAAAATCAAAACATAAATATGATTTACGATAATTCATTCAATCATCAAACGGATTTTGATTGTTTTCTTGTCGCCTTTAAGTAAATAAATTTAAAATCAACAAAAGAAAATTAAACACCTGAACAAATAATAAATAAATAAATACAGGAAAAATTGATTACAATTGATTCAACTGGGTGGTGGGTGTATGGTTGGCTGTTTTTGTATGAGAATAAAATTCATGATTGATTTTATAGCTTTTTCATGTCTTAACATTACAGCCTCGTTTGTTTTCTACTTCTATTTATTACTTGTTCTAACGGCTGCCAACAAATACTAATAAACAATTCATTGTACAAACAGATATCTATATTTATAAGATTAATATATTATAATTTTATATAATAATCACGTACAAATTGAATTTATCTTATTTATTATTATTAAAATAGAAGAAATGCTGCTGCTACTGGTTACTGCTGCCACTATTTCATCCCCATCATAAAAAAAAAAAAAAACAAAACAAAAAATGTGAATAAAACAGTGTGAAATGTACATAGATTTGGCATCATCTATCGTCACCACACTGGGGAGTTAACTAGTCTTCAGAAAAAGGAATATTTTTGGGGTGTAACGAATAAACACCACCAAAAACCATAAACTTTTTCATTTTAAATCATTTATTTTGGACGTTAGTAAATGTGTTTGTGTCACATTTCTGATGTGAGAAAAGCATTGTCGTCGTATTTTTCCATTAAAAAAAAAAAAATAAATAAAAATATCAAACCGAACAGAGCACACACTCCGAATAACACTGAGCATAAGAAAATGTAGAATAATAATAAACGTTATGGACAATAATATTATAAAAAATGATTTGAATTTCCACACGCGCCAAAGATATTATGATAAATGTCCATTTGGACCGCCCTAGTATTTTTTTTTTTTCGCTTTTACATTACCAAACCAATCATACTTTGCATAATATTATAGACGCAGTCAAATGTGTGTTTCCATAACATATGTGTGCTACCAAAAAAAAAAAAAAAAAATAACGAATTTTTCATTCAAAAAATGAAATTTTTCAAAAATATGGGAAAATTTAGAAAAATTGATATTATGACAAGGGTTGAAATGATGCATTTTTGTTATATAATACATCGACCTTACTCATACCGTACGATAATAATAATAATAATAATAATAGTTGTATAAAAATTGGAATAAAAATTCTACGACCACCATTTCGGAATCGTTCCCATTCCTTGACACAACCGAACGAAAAGATCTATGTTTTGTTGTTTAAAAGCAACCAAAAAAAAAAAAAAAATAAAATAAATCTGTTCACCAGTTAAAAGGTAAAAACTACAGCAAAATTTATCTTTTGCTATAAATGTTAAAAAGGATAAAAAGGAAAAAAAAGTCCCTACATACATATATCACCGATTTATTCATATTTCGCTATTAAGTAACATGAAGCAGCCGCTAGCTGACATAAGAAACGAAAGGATAATACGTTCAATATGCTATTATGTGCGTGTGAAACCGTAGAATCCCAAGAAATAGTTTGCATTTTGTTAGTGCACCAACGAAAGAGGATTAAATTCATAGAAATAAATCACAAAAAAAAAAAAAATTAATAAAATTCCTAACGCAAGTACAGACGCTCTGGAGCTTTACAGTGAAATAAAATGCGAAAAATTATTATTTATCGTCGTTAATTATGAAGAAAAAAAAAACGGTGACATCTTGCGGTAGGGAAACACATTAATTTTAACGGTTACAAAATATAAAACAGGAAAAATGGCGAATAAGCAAACAAGACGTAAATGATTAAAGCGTTAACGATTTGTTTGGATCAGTTTGTTGTGTCGTTGCTGCTCTGACTTTTATTACAAACGTAAAAGAAATAAAATTCCAACGACGATGACACTTGATGAATCATTACACCAAGGCTAAAGTCATACGTTGAAGGATTATATTATTGTCGCCATTTATATATATTTTTGGAGAATTTTTATTCCTCGCGTTTTATCACTGTTTGGCGGTCAGTTAGTTTTATGTTTGTTGTTCACAAGCAAAATATGAAAGCATTTCGTGGCTATTAAATAATTAATTATCAGGGTGGTGGTGTAAAAACGTCTCAGCAAAGTATTTTTTAATTCTCCGTTTGTTATGTGTGGCTGCTTGACTATTCAGGACCCATGCTGGGTGTGCACACCGCCTACATCTTAATCAATCTCACATTTTTTTTTGTTAAGGATATTAAGGACCAATTATTAAGGATAAATTTATGTGGTGAACTGAAGTAGGGTGACTTTAAGACAATTTTTTTTACCACATTAACCCCCAATTATTGTTTTTAATTAACCAAAATAAAATTAAATAAAATTTCTTTGATTTCTAATTTTTTTTTATGCCTATTGGTTTCGTTTTTTTTCCTTCCTTCTTTTCTTGTCGTTTTGTTTCAGAGATTCTAACATGAAAAAAATAGTGATCGTGTAAAAAATTCCATTTATCATGTCAGAAATGTTTATGTTTTACTTGGAAGATGAAACTATGAAATAAAATGATCGAGTGAGTGAAAGATATCGGTCGGTTGTGCAGTACTTAAGTCACTAATTGATAAACGATTTTTGGTGAAAGTTAAGCAATTAATTAAACTCACGGAAACTGTGCTGTTTCTGAGTTCTGTTCTGTGTTCGGTTAAACGGTGGCAGGTTCTCGCTCATCGCCAAAATAAAACTGTATCATTATTAATTGGTTTGCCTATTTTTTTGCATAATAACCACACAGCATACAATATATATATATTTTTTTACACTGAATATAAACAACCCTAGTTACGCCCAGTCCAGTTCATTCATAATACTCACACCTGAGTTAATTTTATTTATTGCATTTTGTATGCTTTTGCATCTACATTGACTGCTGCTACTTATGCTACTCCTGCACCATTCTAATAACAAATTATTTAATTCTATTAAATAAACTGCATACTGAATTATCTGTTTATTTATACATAAAAAACAAAAAAATAGAAAAAAATCCCGTGGATTTTTCCAAGCGAAAACAATTTATTCCTTTTTTTTTCCCCATTATTATTAAATTAAATTTTATTTCGAAACAACGCAAAACGTAGCAACATTTTTTATTATGCAAATAAATTTGCTTTTTTTTTTTCTTATTACTAAAATTGCTTTTTCATAAATAAATAAACAACAAGAACAAGAACAAGAACAAGTGAATGACTTAATGTGTGTTTAGCTAATGGTTTTCCACTAAACAATTCATCTAGCTTTGGTTAAGTATTTAATGCATCAGAAAACACCGATATTAGTTGTATGCACTTAAGGAGTTAACCTTTAAGCAAAGCAGCATACAGTATGCATTTTATTTTCTTTCTTCCTTTTTTCTTTATTTACCTGTGTTTAAGCATGGAACGAACAAATATTTGTCTGACGTATTTGTCGTACGTAGCAAAGACATTTCGCATTATCATAGAATATTTATGTTTATTAAAATATAGTTTTTCATCAACTTTCATCAGAAAGAGTAGAAATAATAATGAGAAAAAAAGAAAGAAGCGAAACGAAGCTTTCTATTAACATTATGTGATGCTCGGTGATGCTTTTGTTTTCTTATTAAGCTTTTATTATATACTTTTTCTTGTTTATTTTAACGCTGAGTAAAGATGTGGAAGAAAAGTGTTAAAAGTATTTTGAACTCAAATATATAAAGACTGAAAGACTGAAAGAATCATCGAAAACGAAGCTTTTTTTTTTGTGTGCTTCAATAAAAAAATAAATGAGAAAAAAGGGAAATATATGCAATTTGGTTCTTTGTTTATGCGATTCGTCTACAATAAGTTATTTCGTGAACAAAGAGAAAAACGAAAACTTTCTTGTCTTGTCTAAATGAAAAAATTTCGGTCTTGGAATTTTTTTTTCTTGTTATCTGCGATGTTAAAATCAATTAGAAAAAAAAAAAAAAAACGTTGGTCTAAAACAATGCTTTGAAAAAGGAGTAAACAAAACTTTAAAACCACAGAAAAGTCTCTCAGTGTATCAAGAGCTTTTTTTTTTCATTACATTTCAATCAGTTTGCTATCGAAAACAATTTTCATTTCCACGAAATACCGAAAAATTCACGTTAAGCAAAAACAAAAAGAAATATAAATTAAAAAGTTACCAGGCGTCTCCATTGCACTGAGCTTTTTCAAATTAAAAAAAAAAAATCAATCACAACACTGTAACAACGTAACGCAATAATCAAAGTTTATTTCTTGTTTCATTAACATCAGATTACAGAATCGTGTGTTGGTTTTTTATTTGTGAAAACAATAAGAAATAAGCTATATTGTTGCCTAGTTTAATTGTGTGTAGGTAGAAAAGCTGTTCTTCTTCCCTGTAATAATAACGACATTTCTACGTAAAGATGTAATTTGAAATTGAAACTGAAATTCAATGGTGAAACAGAAATAGAAACTGAAACCACCAACATTGCTGATGGCTTTATTGAATTCTATCGATATTAACATTTGTTGGTATTATTTATTTAACTTTTTTTTATTTACCAGGTCTCCACAAAGCACACATGGAAAATAAGTTCATAGGAAAATTGTCATAGGAAGGGTGACGAAGCTGTGAATAAAAACCGAAAAAAAAAAAAAAAAACTAACAGCGAAATCATTGCAACAATTTTTTTTATTATTACTACGACTATTGTCAGCTTTTTGTATTGTTTTATTAGTTTGTTTTGTTATATCACCCACACCCCCTTAATGTTGGAGCCTTTTTTTTGTTTTTCGTTTTTTGCACCACGGCATATAAAAGAATTCGTCTGGTATGTAGGTGATGTCATTGCTTGATTTTCGTGTGTTTGCTGCTCTGTTTTCCAATGACATCACTTGTGTTAACTGGGGGTTGTTTTATACAAAAAAAAAAAAAAAAACATAAACAATTCTCTTGTGATTTTATTAATAAATCGATATTGCATTGTTTTCGAATCGAAAAACTCGATTTTTTAATTTACTTAGCCAATGGCAAGTGAATTTTTCATTTTTCTTTTTTTCTCTTCTTTTAAACTTTCTTTCAATGTAAACATTTGGAAAAGGAAATGAAAAAAGGAGGAAAAATTCTTTGGCGTTGTTCATTCTTTTATTTCTTTAATAAAAAAAAAAAAAAAAGTGAAAAGAATTTCTTTGCTCGTCCGACCGTGACAATTTCGTTCACTAATGAGATCCACTAGCGGCCATCAATGTTTTTCACTCTAAACCTGTCTGTTGGATGTTCATAAATTTTTACATAAAAGCATAAAATGTATTCTTTGAGCAACATATCTGGTTGTTTTTTTTTTTTTTGCTTTGCTTTGCTTAACCAATCGCTAACCCATCTTCCGTGTATCAATAGGGATTAACTATGTATTCCAGGTCGCACAATATCTTGTCTCGTTCAGCATATTTTGCATTTTTTTTCGGTTTTTTTCCATCTTTTCACATATTTTTTTTACTTTATCTTATCCATTACACACCAATCCTTCTAGCAAATCATCGTCTAAACCAAAACCACTTCTATCGGCTGATTCCATTGGCTTCTGTTTACACAAGGAATGGAAAAAAAAAAAAATTTCCTTTTCTTTCTTTTTTAATAATTTTTTTTCCTTCGAAAAGAAATCTTTAAGAAAAACTCCAAACTATATTCAATATAGCTTGTGGACTCTTCAGAATAAGGGAGTAACTCATCACATATCTACACACACACAGACACACCAAAATCCGTTTATTTATCAAACATATATTCCAAGTATTTCCTTCTGCTTTGTAGTTTTTTTTTTTTTCATCTTTTTTCTTTTCTTTTCCTCCCTTTATTTGTGAAAATCGGGCAGCCAAAAATGTAGTAAAAAAAACATCCCCCCAAAAAAAAAAAAAAATTATACAAAGTCTATTATTCCGTAAATGTATTATACTATTGGGTACACACGACTCCGTTTCTTAGCTTTCGTTTTGCTTCAAAATTTATTTCCACTTGAAAAAACTTTCGCAAAATAAAAAAAAAAAAAAATTTAAGATTCTGTGGTTAGGCTTGGTTACCTAGGTATGAGGTGAGTTTTTTTTTTTTTTTTATAAATTGGGGTTGAATATATTTTTTCTGTATTTTAATTGAGGTTCACTTTTTTTGGTTGTATACAATCCAAAATCTATTATTTTCTATCGGCTCACCAACCGTCCTATTTGCTTTATTTGCAACCGAACGTTTTGTTTCTAATTTAAAATTCGAATTTTTTTTTTATTAGTTTGTTTTAGTGAGTGAATCTTTCAAAAATCTTTTGCTCCTAGGCGATTACAAGGAAAAGGACAAAAATCATAAATTGAAAAAATACAAAGAATAACGAAAACCGGAATTTTAATTAGCGACAGCAGTGGCTTAAAATTTCCTCTTTTTAGTTTTTTTTTTTATTGCTAAATGTCCTTCAAAGTCTATTTGTATAATTTCGCTGTTTGTTGTTGCTGTATGTTAATGAGTGCAGCTTATATAGAGAGAATAAAAATAAAAAACATTTCTGCTATCATCTTTCAGAACACAGAATTTTCTTAACGACAAAAAAAAAAAAATGAAAAAACAATTTTCACCGTCAATTAAATTTTATTTTTATTTTTTTTTTACTGTCGCTACTGATTTATTTTTTATTTTTTTTGCTGTTGCTGTTGCTTTATTAACGTAATTACAAATTAAGTCATTTATTTGCTTGTTTACTCTATTAATTTTTACGTTACGTTTTTTATTTATTTATTTTTTTTTTATTCTATAGAAAATATTTAATTATTTTCGTTCGCTGATGATTTCCATTTAATTTATTAGTCGCTGTTGGATACGTAGAACAGAGTGACATAAAACGATGCAATTCGCTAAAAAATATAAAGAAATTTCCTTTGTTTAAGGCAGAAGATACAGCAACGATACATTTCTGATGATTGATGTCGTAACAAATAATAAAAATTAATGAGCGCCAGACCGAAATAAACTAAATGCAGTCGCTGTGTACGTTTTAACCAAGGAAGGAAAAAAAAAAACAAACGAATTTCTATTTTTAAATACAACAAAATGGTGATAAGAGAAAATATAAAACAAAAGACAATAACGTTGTCGAAATTAGTTTTTTCGCTTTTTTTTTGTGTGGTCGACCTTTCACCGCTTTTTCATATTAAAAAACTTTCTTTCACCTTTGCTTCAATTTAAAAATTTTTTTTTTTTTTTTTTTTATTCTCTCGATTAGAAAATATTCTTATCGTTTTCTTTTTTTTTTTTTGGTTTATATCACAAAAACATGCAAATCTAGCATTAGGAAAATTACAGACTTTCTAATAATAATAAAAAAAAAATTATTTTCTTTATTTCTTTTTGTATTAATGATTGCATATTTACCTAATTCATTTATATTATGACTTTTATTTCTATTTGATTCTTTAATTTGTTTACTTATTAATGAAAATTTTCTATTTATTTTTTTTTTTTTTTATTCATTTATTAAATTAGATGTAATAAAAACGGCAGAAATTACTGCAATAAAAGAAATGAGAAGAGTGACAAACAGAAACAGAAACAGAAAGAAAAACGCTGACTATTCTTCTATTTTTATTAATAAATACGCGATTAATACAGAAACAAAAAACATTTTTATGTTTTTTCATAGTTTTTCATAGCGTAATTTCTTATTAAACGCAGCAGTAAATAAACCGCAAGGAAAGCATAAAAATTTCAATTATTTTACAAACAGAAAAAAGAATAAACATTTTTCCCTATTAAAACTACAAGATATTAAGCACAGCGAAAAAAATAAAAAAGCTCCGAAAATACTCGTGTCCAATTAAAATATAGGAAAAAATTTATATACTTTTTTTTTTTATTTTTAGTAAATTACTTTGCGATAATCCGTGGTACGTTTATGCAGAATTTCTCGTTTTTCCTTTTTACGTTTCGCTTTAAGCGGAATATTTATGTGAGCTTTTTTTTAACACAAAAATAAATAAATACAAAATTTTTATAAATAAATAAACAGAAGGCAAAATGTCGTAAATATGAGAATTATATTTAATTTTTTTTTTTTTTTGGTACATGGATGAACAGAAACCAAGTTGACGCCACACGAACGAACGACTAATTCGAAATTCATATGAAAAAAAAAAAAAAAACAAGACAAACATTTTTATTTCTTTGGTTTTCAGTTTTATCTAACGCATTGTAGTCGGGCATCAACCCCTATTTAATTTTTTATTTAAAGAGTAATGATGAACAATCAACCACTAGCGAAGCACAGTACCCATGCATGCTTATATGCGTCTTGCCAGTTGGTTTTTTGGTTCAACATAAAAATTTATTAAAAATATTTTGTTGACTGTGCTTTTAACAATTTTTTTTTTTTTTTTATTATTTCTGGGGTCTGATTCTCTTCATTATTATTAAATTAATCCCTTAGTCGCGTTTTATTTGCTTTTTTCTTTTTTTTTTTTTTTGTGGTGGTGAAAATTGTATTTTCTTATCAGTCACCGCGAACGAGAGTGTGGCGTTGAAGCAATAGGAAAAGATACCAAAAAAAAGAAGGTAAAATACAGCCGCACCTCTGTGGCAACGTGGAAGACTACCCTTACACAAGAAAAAAAAAAGAAAAAAAGTTCGGAAAGAAAGTTAAAGATGAAGAAAAAACATAAAAATAGAAACAGAGTTCTTATCATTTGGGGAAAGTAGGGTGCGGTCTGGACTGAAGCTTCACGAAACATTTTCTCATGCCAACAACACCCAGCCACCCTGCCACCATGTTTAACCATTAACATTACTTTTCAGGATTTTTTTCTTTACTTTCCCTTCGACCTTCTTAATAATTTTATTTAAAGCTTTTGCCCTTACTTTTCGAATTTTCTTTTGTCTTTTTTACAGCCGCTTTGTTAATTTTTTTTTCTTTGGTTTTTCTTCATCCCTTAATTTTGTTTGTTTTGTTTTTTGTTATCAATTTTGGTATTCGGTTCACTTGTTAAAAAATTTTCTACTTTTTTTTAAATCCAGTTCTCTTGTTTATTAGAGGACAACCAGACCCCGATAAACCAAACTTATTGATTGAATATCGAATGCTTTGAGCCATTATTATTATTATTCCCAGAAATAATTGTAAATTAAATTAACCAGTGATCGGTTTTTTTTTTGCATTGCATTGCTACAAACATTTTTTTTTTTTTATTAAGTTAACGAAGAAAAAAATCCGTGGTTAAAAGAACCCCAGAATATATTCCGCAATAAATGGGTGGAACAAGATTTGAACTGAACAAACTACGCAGAGTATAAAAAAATAAAAAAAAAAAACTTTTAACAAAATATAAAAATTCAATTAAACGTAATGTGATTCAGTAAATTTCGATTATTGTCATAAAAATGTCAGCAGAAATAATTCGCGAAATTTCCCTATGCATAACCGAAAAGCGATTTTCGTCATATTTGCAGGAATTTTTTTTTTGCAAAAAAAAAAAAAATTAACGAAGAAAAACCTCCATCAACACCACAAGGGAGATGGATGCGGAGAAAATTCCTTCACCCTCTTTATGACATTTATTTAATAATCGCTTTGAATTGAAAGTAAAACAGAGCCTGGAAATTATTTGTTCTTAGTAGTGGTATTAAGGGATGAGTTTAATTGTAGTGTACGCAGGAGTTTTTCAACGAAGAAATGTTTTTTTTTTTAAAGCTTTAAAGACGCTAGCAAATGAGTGTCAACCACTGCTTCACACAGTCACGATTTTAACCCTTGTTTACTTCGTAATCGCGACATAAATTAAAAAAAAAAACCGTTTGCTATAATTGCGTAGTGAAGTTCATTTCCGTTGTGCTTCCTTTAAGTATTTTTGGTACACAGTACGTAGTATAGTAATTTGGATAACAAATTAAGACCCCACCCCGCCCAATTGCTAAGCAACATAAATACCAAGTATATTCCGTTTTGAAATTGGGAAGAATACACTCACCGAAAACGAAGTCATAGTTTTAATCAATGTAATGGCATTTTGTTTGTCAAAATTTTAGATTCAACGAATGGATATCAAAGAATTAATTAGTAGCACTTGACCTCCTTTATCCTGACGAGCTTTTCTCTCTCTGCTATGAACCATGGCGACTGTACATTTAACTCTTTTTCAACAAATTAACAAAAGATTCAGCGATGTTGATGATGATTGTTGGGTGGGTAAAAATTTTATTTTTTGTTTTAATGATTCTCGTTGTTGCTATTGTTGTTGTGAGTTTTTATGCTGGATTTTTAATTAAAAATTCAAACAAGATGATTCGTTTAATTATAGACAAGAAAAAAAAATGTTTTAGAATTAAGCATTGAGATGAAACAGTGGAAATAAATTTTTTTTTGGTAATAGGACATCAATTCCAATTCACAATACCATTAGGCATTAGAATAAAAAAAGAAAAAAAAAATTCCATTGGTTTTTTAATGATGATGGATGATGGCGATGAATTTTCTAACGAACGAATAATAATAGATAATAAAAGTTTTTTTTTTCTACTGCTGCTGCTATACAAACGACCTTGCTTATGTACTTAACCACCCCAAACCACCCCAAACAACCTTAAAAACCCCATCAATTAATTAAAAAAAAAAAATAGAAAGAAATTCTTTACGCTTCTCCATCCATTTTCAATTTATTCATGTTTTTCTGTGTTGCCACCGAATATTCATTTTCTTTATTATCTCGTCAGAAATTTTATTTTCTTTTTTTCTCAAAATTATTATTATTAGTTTAAAGACGTTGATGATGTTGTTACACAGAGTGCTGATAAAACTTTAAACTGGATTACGTTAACTAAGTTTCGTTTTGTTTATTTTAATACAATTTGTACGTTGCTGCAGTTTTTTTTTTTTTATTTATTGACGCATTCAATTTGCAAAGGTGAAAAATATTCGAGTTTGTTTGCTTGTTTAAATTTTGTACAATTCTTCGTTTTAATTTTATTTATCGTTGTTTTCCCAAAATAGAAAAAAAAATGAATCTAAGCGAAATTTCGTTGTGTTTCGTTGTGATGAACAAAAATAAATAAATAAATAAATTTTACCAGTGTTGGATTGAAGTTAAAAATTTATTAAACAAGCAGAAAAAATGCATCAGCAGCAGCTAGGTTGAAGGACGAAATCAAACGATCAAATGTAAAACCAAAACGACATCAGATGAAATTATTTTCTCATTAACGTTGAATTTATTTTTATTTTTTTTTTTTAACCGAAAAGATGCAGCATTTAGTTTAGAAAAGTTTATTTCAAGTTATTTTATGCCCTGTACTAGATGCTGATAATGTTGTAACGACTCAACATCGTTGTGCTATTTCTATTGATTCATTTATTTAGTTACACATAGTTGAGCGGTTTCATAATATTGCAACGGAGATTTTTTTATTTATTTTTCTATTTTACCAGCAGAGAAATGTTGGATGAAGAAGAAAAAAAAAATTTAATGATGCTGTGTACGAAATAACCCAGAAAAAAAAAAAAAAACTACAACAAGATAAATATTCTACCAAATAAAAAAAAAAAATTACAGAAAAGTTCAAGTAGTTTTTGAGGAAAAGTTTTTCTGTTTTCTGTTTGCTATCATTAAAAAAAAAAAATAAAAATATACAAAAAATTTTCTAACCGACAACAAAGTTCACATTTATAATACAAATTTTATCAACAAAAAAAAAAAAAAAAAAAACTACTTAGTTCTGTAGAATAACGAAAAACACAACCCTTTGCTTGCTTCACTGTAATTTACTTGAATTTCATTATGGAATTTAATTAATTAAACAATAAAAACAACAGCAAATGCAATAAATTATCGTAAAAGAAATGAAAATTAATTAATTAAGCGTTTTCTAATATAAAATGTAATACAATCATAACAGGTAAACTAAGGGAAAAAATTAAAAAAAAACTATAAACATCAATAGCAGAAATACAGAAACATTGATTTTTGTTATAAACTTTTCACGTTTTTCGTGTATTTTAATAACATTTTAATAGACTGAAAGACATTCAATCTAATTAGCGACTTAATTACGTTACACAACGATTAAACATACAACATGGGACGAACAGACACAAACAACAACAAAAATATATTAACAACAGAAGATTACATCAAACTTACTCCGATATCCTATTTAAAAAAACGTTGCACTGTTTAATTTATTTAACACTTAAAAAAAAAAAAATCATAAATTCATTTAAAAATGTAACAAAAAATGTCAATTAGCCAATCAGTTTGTTTTAAATCAAATTTTCTCTTTGCAACAAATCAAATATAGCGTAGAAATAATTATCCAACCAATTAGAAACAAGTATTTTGACATTTAAAAAAGATTTTTTTTTTTTTTAAACAAAAGAAAATTTGATAGAAAATTTATTTAAGGCGTATTTGATGCAATAAATTTGTGAATGATCAGTGTAAAAATAAAAATAAAAAAGAGAAAAAACATAAGAGGGTGGGGGTGGAAGAATTTTTTAATACGTTATGGGCAGGTGTTAATCAGTTTAATTAATTAAAAAAAAAAAGAAAAAAAGTTAAGTAATGGTGGTGGTTTAATTGTGGTAGTGATAGTGGTTGTGGTGGCTGACAAAGCACACTTGCGAGCCTCAGTTTTGGACGGTTTCAATTGGATTTAGTACAGGAAACACCAAAACCCGTTCAAAACTAACGCCCACAACTGTTTAATTATTTAGAAAATTAAATTAAATTAAATAACAGAAAAAGAAAAAAAAAAAAAAAAAAAAACACACACAGACTCCTTGTTTTGGTGACGATTTTTTTTTACCTTTTAATTTCCATAAAGAAAAATTTCTGCATATACAACAAACAGAAATTTAAGCTGAACTTTTTATTTATTTAATTATTGTATATGCAGCTTTGAGTGCGCGTTGTCTTTATTTTATTTTATTTTATTTTTGTGTTTCCTGTAATTAAAAAAGAAAACAACACAAAAAAAAACTTTTCTATTCTCAAAACGGAACAAGAAATGGGGTGGTAAAAAGCAAAAAAAAATTTGAATTCAAACATTAAACGAACATAAAATAATTAAAGACACATATATCTATATATTGGGGGTTTGGGGTGGTAGAAAGACAGACACACACACACACCTGGCTATAAGGCGTATTTTTGCATTCAACTAAAAACATTTAAGGTAAAAAAAAATTAATGAATGTAAATGGAAAAACACTGAGCGTAAAAGAATAAAAACAGAAGGACGAAACTGGGTAAAAGGAACAAGAAAGAGAAAAATTGAAGCGTTGGATACAAGTAATGCAATTTTTTTATTTTTTTTTATTTTTACATATGAATGCCATTCAACAGCCAGCCAAAAAAAAAAAGAAATTTTTTCTTTTTTTATTTCTAACCAACAAACAAACAGATAATCAGCCAGACAACTAACCAAGCAAACATTATCAACCAGCAGCAGCTACCAACATAAACAGTCATATTCATACAAACAAATAAACAAGGCACAATAAGACTAAAGCACATAAAAGCTTATAGCTGCGAAGAGTATGCATACAATTATTTAATAATAATAAAAAAAAATTAAAAATTCCATTCGTTACGTACATTAAAATGCATATACGTAGCGCATTATGCTAGTCTCAGTTCCAACGTTTGTTTCTATCATTTTTCCCAACACAATCCTGAACATTTTTTTTTTTTTTTTTTTATTTATTGTTGAGATGCAAGAATTGTTAAGTAAAAAAAAATTCAAATCAAACAAAATGGCGACGCACAGATAACGATAAAACAAAAGAGAGAAAAACAAAAAAAAAATAATCAAAACGGTGAATTCTTTCGACTTTTCGTTTTGTTTCTTCAAGTTGTTGTTGAATTGCGAAGCTTTCGTTGTTGTTTTTATTTTTTTTTGTTTCATTAATAGTTAAAAAAGTTTATTTCCTTTTACCTGCAGAAAAGCATTAACGGTTATCATTGCAGTTACAAAAAAAAAAAAAAAAAAAAATTGTACAAAGCTCGTACAAATAAATAAAAATTTAATTAAACAAATAAAAAACAACAATCCATAAAGCTTTAAAGCAAAAAAAAAAAAACAAAATACCCCCTAATAACGAAGGGATAGAAATACGTTGAATTGACAAAGGTTGGTTTTCCTTTAAAATAACTGACCTTAACTAGGAAAAAAAAAAATGCTTTCCTTTCGTTACCATAAGAACAAAACACTCGTGTCTTTACTTTAAACGTTACTAAGTGAAATTATCTAGCAAATGGGAAATAAGTAACGAAACAAGCCATATGGCTTGGCTGTGGCACGTGTATTCGCCATTTAAAAAAACGGAAATCAAGAAAAACAGAATACAAAAAAAAAAGCAGCAGCTTCGTCGAACAATAAAAGCTACAAAGGCAAAAACACAACAAAATAAATAACAAAAAAAAAAAAGATTAAGTAGCAAAAGGCAGCGATAGGAAGTGAACAAAAAAAAACTGAAAAAAAAAATTATTCACTGCAGTAGAAAAGTTGCACCGTGCTTCGCCGTATAACGATTTATGATTTTTCATAAGCTTTAACGTGTGCTGCTGTTTATAAAAAAAAAAAAAA
Source organism: Ptychoptera albimana (assembly GCA_961205885.1). Lineage (NCBI taxonomy): Eukaryota > Metazoa > Arthropoda > Insecta > Diptera > Ptychopteridae > Ptychoptera > Ptychoptera albimana. The sequence continues at coordinate 1,713,059 of OY540802.1, read as the reverse complement.
CTTTTCTACGTTTTTTTTTAAATAAATATCCTCTGTTCCTAGAAATTCATTTTCTGTTTAATTTGACGACGTGAACGGCGACTGGGTGGACATGGACATTGCTACGGATGAAACAGATGGAACACAGCCATCATGTGGAAGTGGTCGATGATTCAACATACATTTTCTACTGCAGTATTAATTTTATTTTTTATTTTAAAGCTCAAAATAGAATAATTTAACTCTTTCTCTAGCTGATAATTTTCCTGGCTAGCACACTGGTAGCCAAATTATTATTTTATTTAAATTTTTCATTCTTTTATTCATCGTTTTGCCAAATGAACGAATAAATTCTATTTCATCTTCTTTACACATTTAATGGGTGCTAGCCTAGTTTCGTGGTAAACAAATAAATGCCATTAAAAACTAATAACAAAAAAAAAATTTGCTCAGTTTTTGGCTCGGTAAAGTCTTCAAACTTTATAATAATTACGGTTTGTCATAGTCAGTGAATTTATTATTAACATTCGTCTTCAATATTTTTCCTCTGAGATTATCCACATACGTTTTTTTTTTTAAATTTTTTTTTAGGATAGGAATGTGGGGGGAGTTTCATTAAAAATTATGTGACACTGCCACATGGCACACACCGTAAATGATAAAGAAGAAAATTGTCTGTATAATGATTTTCAATTGTAAAAATCTATGCACGAAAGGTGTCTCTTCGCTTCGTTATTCACTTTGTTACAAAAGTTTTCCATTCAAAAAACCGTTCAAGTTCGTTGTACTCGATGTCATTTATAACGATTTAATACGCTAAAGACTTTTATCCCATCTGATTACTACAAATGAATATGTTTAAAACACCACCACCCGTTTACGCTAAATGAAAAGGAAATTAAAATGTCATTTCTCTTAATTCCTAATTAATTATAGAAAAATTCCTTTCCTATCGCATTTCGCTGTAATTCTCTTCTGTAATAATCAATTGCAGTTTGTAGTGGATAATTACCAGCTGCAATATTAATTTCATTTTGATTTGCCACTCTTACTCCTTTTTTTTTTTTTACATAAATTAATTATATTTTGTCCAGTTTTCTTCTTTTTTTTCTGTAATTATAACAAACCACCAGCCATCACCCAAACTAACTTAACGAAGTAGTAAACGCGCGTGTTTCAAACATCCGTTGTATTATTATTGATATTTTATTTTTTTAAACAACGAGTAGCCCTTACTTTTTTTGTTATGTTTTGTTTTGTCATAATCAGATCAGAATATAGCGAAAGTTTTTCTAGGGGTGGTGGTGGTGGTGGTTGTTTTTTTTTTAATGCCAAAAATTGTTTAATCCAATTAAATATTAATGAAAATTCTATAAGAAGAATCTTTAACCCCCTATTATAACTAGTGGTTGAAAAATTTATAGAAAATTCCTTTAAACATAAGATTGTGTAAAATGGTTTTCATTGGTTAAATTTTTTTTATTTCTCGATAATCAATAAATGCGATGCTTTTGAGTCGTGCATTTCGTATCTTTACTTGTGGTAACGGAAGCAGATGGAGTTTTTTTTTTGTTTTGTTTGGCATAGTTATTCAATGTATTTTTAAGCACATAATAATTTTTTACCCTACTGTTCCCCATTATTGTTTTTACTCTGGTTAAAGGGTTATTCAATTGTTCAATACGGTCATACGGAACGTTCGTTGAATTCTCCTCAGTTCTTTAATAATATTTTCACAAATTTTCATAAATAACGTCATATTAGTTAACTGGATAGGGATGGTTTTATTAATAAATAAAAAAAAATAATAAAAAACTATTATGGGCTGTATTAACCCCAATTATTATTAAATGTAAATAAAACAAATTTTTCTCATGATTATTTAATCAGTTTTTGACTGAGTGAAATTTTTTTTTTTCGTTTTGTTCGTTTCGTGGATGGAGCAACAGCAGTACCACACAAATATTTATTTAACCAAAGTAATAAGGGTTTGGATGGTAACAAAAATAATAATGTTTTGTCTAGTGGTATTTCTTCTTCTTCTTCCTTATCTGTTTGCGGGAATTAACAACCAAAAAAAAAAATCAATAAAATCTCTGCTCGCTGCACTTTCTGTTGCTTCTGTTTCGAATAAATTTTTTCTGTTTTTTTTTTTTATTTTTTTTATTTTGTTGGTTGGAATATTTAAGGGAAAATTTTAATTAAATAAAATAGAAAAAAAAAAAAACTAATTTTCGGTTTATATATTCAGAAATAATAATAAAATAAAAAAAATAAACTTTTTATTTAAATTCAATATTCAAAACTATGCAGTTTTGCTTTAAGGGGGTTTTTCTCTGCTTCTTTGCATAAACTTTTACCACCCAACCAAATTTTAAAGGAAAAAAAACTCCTTTTTTATTTTTTTTTTTTTATTAATAATCCATAATTTAATTATTTAATTATTTAGTGAGCTTTAACGACGGGAATTACAACTTTCTGAAATTATAGCGAAATTATTGTGGAACAGGCAGAAATAATTTTTCTGTTTAATTCATTTTAAGGGTTCATCGCACGTATAATTGTTTACCATAAATAAAATAATTATTTGCCAAGTTTATTCCACTTTAAATCGTTTGCAATAAAAAAATTAAATTTTCTCATAATTCAACGGATTTTTTCATTACAGATTTTTACAAGGGAAAATGCATTGGAAAAAAAAATTAAAATTATTCTTACAGGGGTTGGTTGGTGGTTCAGTTATTATTATTATTATTTTTATGTTAGCAAAAACTGATTTTCCTTAAAAAAAAAACTGTTTACCACAGCAATATGAATAAGAAAATGAAAAAAAAAAAATTATGAATGTCCTGCAGCTTAAGATAGCGTGCAGAATGAGCTCTATACACTTTAGCGGTTTTGTTACACATTGGGGGTGGTTTTATTATTATTATTATTATTATTCTTCATATTTTCTTTATTTTTATTATTTATAAACACCCAGATTGCAACTACTATATCTTTAGTTATAAGTAACATTCCCCAACATGATTTTTATTATTAAAAAGCAAGAAAAGCAGAAAGCTTTAGAATCAAATTTCATCACATAAATACCTTGGTTGAACGTAGACACTGCAATAGGCACCCTTACTTGGATTATGTAATAATAATACTAAATTATAATAAAAAAAAAAAAAAAAAGTGAAATAAGAAAGCAGCTACTAACTTATCAGGGTAATATTAAATGAAATAAACATTGAACGAGGAAATGCAATTCCATGATCCGATTTGATTTCTTTCCATCACGCGCATTTCCAAATGCGATATACAACCCGACAACCAATTAAATTTCATTTACTTAACCATTGTATATCGTGTTTGGCTATTTCATTTTGACTTAACTTTATTGCATGATTTAATCAAATTATTATCATGAAGGTTTTAAGGGGTGGTTCAATGCAACGTTACTCGGTTTATGACTTGTTGCCTTATTCAATTTTTTTTTTCTGCTTTATTAATTTTAATTAATAATGAAAAATCAAGTTAATAAAAAAAAAAATAATTAATCTACTTGTTGGCTTTATCTTTGTAAATAAAAAAAAATGTAAAAAACTAATTCGCGCTTTGAGACGTGAACAATGAATGGAAAAACGTTTAAAGTTTTAGATTTTTTTTTTTTTTTGTTGCTATAATTATCTAGTCCACCCAATTAGGTTAAGCCATTACCGAATCTCATTTAATTCAACTGATTATATAATACATACACGTGCCCAGTGTTTATATCTTTTTCAATATATCTTAATGAGATTTTCTTCCTTTCTTATTGTTTTTCGCTGATTTTTTTATTTTTTCTAATAACCGTCACTGTGTGCTAAACGTTCTGCTGGTGAATGGATTGGGCGCGCGCGATGATCCCCAACCATCCATCCAACAAATAATAAAACAGAAACTTCCCTTAATAATGATTATTATTTTTATTATTATAATGATGGAATTCGTGTAATCAAGTGGAAAAAATTTGTATTCAATACGAAAATACAGGTGAAAATTGTGCTGTGCGATACTCATAGGCACGAGTTTACTGACTGGCAATAACCCAACGGAATGAGTGATTATATAATTCAATACTGTAATTTTATACCAATAAGTTTAATGAATAAAAAACACAAAAATAAATAGAAAATTCATCTAAATACGAGCAAACATTTCAGCCCTTCCTACACTTTTTTACAACCGACATTAAAATGAATTAGCCGAAAAAATTAAAACAAATTTCTTCGCATAAATATTTATTCTACGATTAGAGAAACACTTTTGTAAGATTTGCTATTTGTTGTCTAAAATTAATCTGGAAGTTATCCGCCACACCTGTACAACTTTGTTGCCCAATTAATGGTGTAATGGATTAAAAAAAAAAAATATTTCTTCTTGTTTCCACCATTTAAAAACGTCCAAAAAAAATGCATCAAAGGTAAACAAATTTTATTTAATTAATTAATTTGTGTTATCTGCTTTAAAAGAAAAAAAAAAAAAAAACAAATTCTCTCAACCCTAAGATAATTTGTTTAAGGGAAAACAACGAAAACAAAAAGCGATTGGTTACAAGAAAAAAACGAAACGAGAAAATAAAATTTATAAATGGGGGCTGCCACAATGGACGTCTGTTGTATTATCTCCATAGAGATTTTTGATAAATTTTGCACTTCTGTAAATATTTTACAAATGTGTACCGAAATATTCTGGTGAAAAATTAACAACGTAGCTGGTGAAAATAGACTTATGTGGGTTTGCGCGCGAGTCCATATTTTCCATTCCAAAAATACGGGTGGCTTTTTTTTTTTTTTTTTTTTTTTTTTTGAGACAAGTATATAATTCCAGTGAATTGTTTGGATATGTTTAAGGTGGGGGGGCTTTAACGCCATAGCCCCTATCGTCATCAACTGAAATATTCATCGCGGTAGAAAAAATTCACCGGTAAAATGCTGAAGAAGCAGAATGAAAATTTACTTTAAAGAAGAAAACAGAAGGAAACGTAGAAGGATGTTCGGTGAATGCCCAACCCGTAATCGGCGCTCCTTTTACAAAAATACAGACAATATATTCACACCCCACAGTTGTGGATGCAAATACAGTGAAAAAGCTTACCTGAAAGGAAACAACAACAAAAAAATAAAAAAAAGACGAAGACGAAGAAAAGCGTTAAGCAACCCGAACAAAGAAAATGAAAAAAAAAAGAAAAGAAAAGAAAAACGTGTTAAGCTTAAGTTAATCGATTTTGATATGATCCGTTGATTAAATATTTATTTGTATGAACAAAGCTTTTCGCTGCTGATGCTGCTGTTGCTGCTTCACCTGTCGTTATTTAATTTTACAGAATTTTCCGCTCTCTTTCTCACACTCAATTCCCTCGATTTTCCACATTGTGTAGAAAAATTAAGCAAATATTGATTGGTTTGGTTGAGTGAGCCTTCGTTTTTCTTCTGAAGAACCATATTGACCATAACGTAAGACTATAAAATGGTTTATTTACAGGGTGGAGTGGACACTATAGATGTGATCCACGTGACACAATTGTTTTTGCTATAAAGAGACTTTTTGTATTATATCACCAAATACCGAAAATGCACAGACAACACACATGGATTGGGTTTTTAACCAAAACCGTAGCAGCAGCAGTAGCAGCAGCAGAAGTACACATTTGCAAAGCTTTTGAATAATTTATGACATCGAGTCGGTTCGGACATATAAACTTCATGTTGTGAATAGAAAACGAAAAGATGAGAAAAGAAGTAAAACCACCCCCATTAGACCACTCCAGAGTACTTCAACATCTATTGCAACATTCATGGGCTCGTTATTTACTTTTACTTGTGTTGCTGCTGCTTCTGTTACTTCTGCTGTTGATGGCTTTTGTTTTCCTTGGTTTTTATCCATCGTACTAATAACAAAAACAAACCATAAAATCCCATTTACAAAGTATTATGCTGAATTTATGTGCGAATTGCGAGACGAAAAATCTTTTTTATTCTCCAATTTAGCTACAATGGAATTACCACATTGACTTGGCTCGTTGTTTCGTTCACGAAATGATGGGTTATTAAAAAAAATAAAAGTCGTACCGGTTAGAATGCAGAATAATTTTTCAAAAATCTAAAAACACGAAGCTCAAGGAATTTTATTAAATCCCAGTGATTTGTTGGTCTCTACCGTCAACCAATTTTTTGCTTTGTGGAATAAATTTTTTTTTAATTTATTTTTTTCATATAATAATTAAAAACCATGCATACAGAGATTAACTCTTAATTCTTCAATTTTTAATCATCCCGAACGATGATTAATCGGAGTTGAAGGATTTTTCATTTTTTTTTTTTTTTGCATTACACTTTGGACGGGGTTTGGACAGAGTTTGCGGATTATTCGGCTGCGTTGTTGTGGTAATTCACGGTGCAATCGATTTTTATACCTTTTTTTTTTAATCCTTTCCAATAATTTCATAACATTTTCCAACAATGATTCCCGGGAATGAATTCATAACGAATTTTTTTTAATGGATTAAAAGCGTCTGAAGTGACGTTGTAACGACAACAAACGATTTAAAAAGCATTTTTTTTTTGTATATACATAAATCGAAGCTTTTAGTGAGTGTCTGGCTTTTTTTTTTTTTTTTTTAAATAAACAAAAGCTGGTAAAACAAAAGATATGATGCTTGCTCCTTGGCTGTACGCAACACAAAGCGAAAGTCAACAGTAAAGCAGCTACTGCTGCAGCCTCATTATTTTTATGTTTTTATAACCTCATTCATGAATCAAAAATGTTTTCTTTTTTTTTTATATCCATAGCAGACATCATTAAGAGGGTTTTGTTTTTTTTATTCTTTATTCTTTTCCATGTAAAATTACGATTAACGTATGTTTAACGTGGTCTCGCTAAAAAAAAAAATAAAAAAAATAAAACCAGATTCTAAATGCAAAGTTTTAATAAAGGCGAATGGATAAAAGAAAAAAAAAAAAACTATTCAATGTGGCAATAATAATTATAATAAGTAATTAGGGTTGAAAGCTTTTTTTTTTTTATTAAAGTAGTTAAGGATAAACAATATCCATACTCAATTTAGTTGAAATAACAGCAGCAGCAGCAAATAAATCGCAATTTAAACGTTAGAATAAATAGATGAAAAAAAAAAAAAAATAGTAAAAGCTTTACTTAAAGCAGCTTAATGCAATCATTTGTGTAAAATCTTTATTTAATAACTCTACCCGAAAACTTATTATTAACCAGGCATCGTATGTACCACGAATAAATGAAGAAAAAAAATATGTCAAAAAATTTTATTTCACCAATCTGACATTTGACAGGATTTTAACAATTGTATTTTGGATGCTAGGGGTTTTTTTTTTTGCTTTATTGTCAAAGCTTTTACTTGAACCTTTTTCTTTTACTTTTTTTCATCCCTAAATATAATTGTATGTTGGTAAAACAACGAAGCAAACACCATTTAACATGAGTTAAGTAAACAATTCATTAGTAGACGCAACAGTAAAGTAAACCACGGGTAAGGGTTTTTTGTAGATGAAAAAAAAAGCTCAACCAATGTATACATTTGTTTAATTAATTTTGATTATTTGTCCTTTTTCTTTGCTTTTATTATTATTTCGCCTGTTTGTTTGTTTATTTGTTTGACTTGACTTTTTTTTTTGCTAAAGATTTCTTCGTTTTTCCATCCATCCATTTTCTTCGCCTTTGTAACCGACGAACAACTGATGATCAATTTGTTTTTTGTGACACGTTTCCGTTTTATTATATATTTTCCATTATTTTAGCGATATCATTCCTTTTTTTTTTTTTTTGGTTTATTATAAATAGAAAATACGATTGGTGAGAAATCAGTAAAATAAATAAATAAAGAAAAAAAAAACAAAAACTGACCGTACCTTGATCTACGGCAGGTAGATAGACGGAATAAACAAAGAAAAAACCAGAAACTTTTGCGCTTTTGGTTTTCTAGATAAAAACAAAACAGCAAAGAAAAAAAAATTCATCAACAATCAATAACTAAGGTGGTGGTGGTTGCCGACTAAACGTGTCGAAAATAAATAAATAAATACGGAAGAAACCAGGTGGGAAATACATTTTGATTTTTATTTAATTCAGTCAATTGAAAAAAGGTCTCCGGCGCGTATATTAATCTTAATTGTCTAATCAACTTTGTTTTTATTTAATTTTTTATTTCGTGTACATTGGCCTGGTCAACGTGATTTCACGAAAGGGACACAATTTATATTTTTGTGCGCTAAAAACGCTTGAACTGTGATTTTTTTTTTTTTTTCGTACCCCGTCAAATAGGTTTTTTGGTTCCCTTTGTTAAATGATTGCTTTCGGCTTATTAATAAATTTATTTTTTTATTACAAGTTGTAGGTGGACACCTACTATTCGGTTATTTAACATAAACGAAATTTCCGTGTTCACATGGCTTCATACCGCACCTAGTACACGATTATTAATAAAAAAAACATTTTTTTTTGTGTGGCTTTTTTTTTACTCCGGTTGTTACAAATTTACTTCATTACAACACATGGGTTAACATAGCATAAAATTTTTTTTTTTTCCCTTGTAACAACATAACGAAACTATGGTTAAGACAACAAAATTAACAGAAAATCACCGAAATGTTATAGAAGAAAATATTTTTCGTTGTAACCAGGTAAAAAAAAAATTCTTTCATTTATCACAAATGTGCTGTTGGATATTTACGAAACACTTGTCACAATATTAAATTTTCTATTTTTTTTTTTTTTTTTTTTTTGTTGAACACTTTACACCTACACACGTTATTATATTTTTACGGTTCCTACCTGGGACACAAGACAACGACAATAATAAACACAGAAATTACACTAAAAATCCCTTGTGCTCGTTTTATTTTTTAGTTAATTTTAAAAATAGAAAATGTAACGAAATTAAAATTAAATTTAATTAGAAAAGTAAAAGAAAATTTACAGTGGATCCTCGAAAAAAATACCGGTATATCCTTGTGATTTCTTAAAGAATAAATTCCAAGATAAATTACACGTTTTTTAGGGCAGTACGTTCACCGTTACGCTTTGAAAGCTTCCGTAACAACATCAAGGACTTTCAAGGGTTTTTTTTTCTATTCTTTTTCAGTAACAAAACGATATAGAAATCATTAATATGCCCACATAAACGAAAAATTAAATTAATAAACAAAACAAGAAAAATGTTTGCACCCTTAAAAAAAAATTTAAAAGGAACCAAAGGATCAATAATCTTTAATTCAAATATTTGAAAAATGATTAATTATCGTGGGTTTTAAATAATCAAAAAAAAAAAAAAAAACAGTAGCGTGACGTTTTCCACCCTATACATAATTATTGCAGTTATTTTTTTTTTCCGTTTTAATCAGATTCTATTCAGCTGCTTATTTCAGGTAGCACGGAAATTCATAATTTTTCAGTTTGTATGCAGATTCCCTGCATTTACGCCCACAAATAAATAGTTTATGGGTAATCAACGTAAAAAAAAAAAAAAAAATCCACCCCGTTCCCGTACCGATTGCATTTTCTATTTATAAAAAGAAAAAAAAAATATTTTTTCCGATCATTAGTCAAAAATTGTTGAATCATTTATTCAACGTTGCTGCTGCTGTTGTTGCTGTTGCTGCTGATGATGATTTTTCATTTTTTTTTTTTTTTTTATTGATTTCCTCCAATTTTACGTTAAAAACTATTTAAATAAAATTACAACCGACAATTAAATCGAAATTATTTTCACGTAACAACAATAATATGGCATCAAAGATTAATGATGTGATTTTTCGGTTGTTTTTTTGCTTCGTTTATCATTTTGTGCTTTTTTTTTTATTTACACTCTTTCCTGTGCTTTTTGATTCGATTTTTTTTTTTTTTTTTTGTAAAATTATCGCATATCAAATATTTATAAACAAAAAAAAAATTCTTTTTTCTGTCTAAAGGGAGGCTACTCGCTTTGTTAACACGGATAACGAAAAACAAAATATTTTTTCGACTATTATTTGCCTATGGATCCACCCTAAAACAAACAACAACAAGAAAAAAAAATGTATTTAGTCACTAGCGTGTTGTGTTAATAATAATTATTTATATTCAACCGTTAATAGTAATTAAATATTAGAATTGTGGGTGGATTGAGGTTGTGTTTGGTTTGTTTAAAAGAAGAAAAAAAAAATCAATTTTTGTAGAAAATGAACGAAAAATCTTTTAACGATTGAATGGATGACACAGAATTATTTATATTTTACCCCATTCACTATTTCCAACATTTATAAACAAGACTGGGCAGTTAGATAATTTTCGGTTCGCACACACCCACATTCCTTATCGGAAAATAAATGAGAAACAAAAAAAAAAAAAAATTGCTTGCTAAAAAAAAAAATTTGGCGAGTTGCGTGCATTTTTGTTGTCATCATTTTTAATGTTTTTACAATACTACGGGGTGGTTTTTTTTTTTTTTAAGTTTCTTTAAAAAAAAGGTTTATTTAGCGTAATTTGTTTTCAGTTTGATTTTTCTAGTGGCTTGGGATTGGGGATACTTAAATCTTTCTAAAGAACTCCAAAACACAGCCTCGCATTTACATAGACAGGTCATTAATATTGCTCAAGGGTGCGTCTCGTCAACGACGCCCACCCATCTACATTACGATACAATTTTCCTTATCTTTTTTTTTTTTTGTATTCACTGGTTTGATTATTACCACCCACAACTGTTTGTACTTAAGTTACTCATTGATGTATTGCGAATTTACAAGAAAAATAATAAAAAAAAACAACAATGACATTCCCTTAGCTTAGCAAAAAAAAAACGAAAAAAACGAAAAAAACCCCTTTGAAGGTCACTTTCAACATAATCGATTTCTAAAGGGTTAATTCATTGTTTTTCTGTTAAAATACCAGAATATTAATTCGAATCTAGCACACAATAACGTAATAAAAAAGGTAAAAACAAGAAAAAAGATTAAATTCAAGAAATTGTTTTAAATTAATAACGGAGAAGGAGAGAGAAAATTACAGCACTTTAAACGCGCTTAAAAGCGTTTTAAAAACAATTTCACATAAAGCGCGATTTTTTTTGTGTGTAAAAAATAAAAAACAATTATTATTACCATTTACGTGACGTGTTTATGAGCAATAAGCCGGATGTATGTTAATAAATTTAAATAAAAAAAAAAAACCAAAAACAATGAGAATTAAAAAAAAAAAGAAAAAGTGCGCTCACGACATTAACATAAAAATAAAGAACGATATGAAAATTTAGATTAACATGTTATAAATGTTTTATATTTAAAATTAATATCCTGTTTCCAGCGTTAAAGTCGTTGGTGGATAATTTCAACGTAACGTGGGGGGCACAGGATAAGGCACAGCAAAAAATTAAAAACGCCGGCATTAAGTTTATTAAAACCAACTGCAATATTCTAAGAACTATACCAAAAATTCCTGCACATTATAAATAAATAAATAGATATGAAAGAAAAAGAAAAAAAAAATTAATTTATCCATATCAAGACCACAACCATCATCAAAACCACCCCTAAAAATCACACAAAATAAATAAGTAATTGCGAAAAAATATTTTTTTTCTCTTCATCGTTATTGAAGCAGCAGCAGCAGCAGCAAAAAACTTAGAAGGATCTATGAATAGCAAAAAAAAAAATAAGGGTAGTAGCGTCTTAAATAACAAAAAAACCAAAAAAAAAAAATCCGCTGAAGCAGCTACTATATAGGAATGCTGTGATGTGGGGTACAGGACTTAGCGAAAAAAATTTCGCTATACTTAAGGCAATAGAAGGGGGATTGAGGTTTTTTTTTAGGGTTTTTTATTTTTTTTTTACTTTCTTATCGCGTTGCAAGAGTAATACTGCTTGAGACAAAATAAAAACTCTGCAAAATTAAAGGAGGGGGCCCCGCAAATGGTTTACCACAGTAGAACAAGAAAAACAAAAATCCATATTGAATATTTTACAAAAATTTCATTACAAAAACGAATAACGGATCGAATTCGTTATTTTTCTTTTGGGTTTTTATGATATAGAAATTTTTATTTTTTTCTTTCCTTTTCCTTATAAAAATGTATCATCAAATGTTTTTTTTTTTGTGCAATGTGACATGCATTAGACGAACGGCACACCCCACAATACAACACAAAAAAAAAAAAAACATAACAAAAAATAACAAACAGCAACAATGAACACGACAAGTCAAAAAAGCTGTTGTTTGTTGTTGCTATTTGTTGCTACAGTTTATTCCATCTTCGGCTAGTAATATTATTATCAAGAATATAGGCATGAATTGTAGGGGGTGTGTGTGTGTGTGTGTGGAGTTACAAACAAACTATGCTTACATACAGAAACGCCATCAACAATAAAACGAAGAACATAAAAAGTCATATTAGAAGTTCATAAATATCTATCATTCCGGAGGTTTTTTTCCTTTATTTACGAAAATTAATTTATGATTTCATGTCCCATCACATATATATATATAATTCTGTAGCCACATCTCACTTATGCCTGCCTGCTGAAAAAAAATCGATTTTCCTATTTTTTGCTTTTTTCTTTCGTCTTTTTTTTTCCCTCTTTTATCATCTCGATTTGCACAATCGAAACGGATTGAAGCAAACGAAAAAATACAAAAAAAAAAAAAAAAAAGAAAACTCATCTACGTGTCACGGTCGATGTAAATCGAATTCTATGTTAAGCGTTCCAGTCTTGACCTTTTTAATGTTTGTTAAAACAAGAACAGCATCATCATCACCACCATCACCACAACCACCAGCATCACTAGCATCAGTTTGCTAACCAGGAAAGGTGTAAAAATGTACGAAAAAAAAAAAAAAATCTTTCTACAAGTGAGAACAGAACACACCGAACACAGAATACAGAAATAATAACAAAACGAGGTGACCCAAATTCTTTGACATAAATTCTTCGACATTTTAATGATTTTTTTTTTTTTCATGCTTAATGTGTGCGGATTTTTCTTGTATTAAAATTCAATACGCACCGTGAAAAAGTTTGCGGTTTTTGTTTTGTTTTTTTGTTATAGATTGGAAAAGTTAAACTTTGGAGCTTTTTAAAGTTTCTTTTTTATTGGAAAATAACAAAAAAAAAAAATAAATTATATTTATTATGTTGGTAGAGCGTTAAGTTACATTCGATTACTTTATGTTGGCTACATTTTATATGGTTGCGTAAAAGTTTTTTTGTTTTTCTGGTGCTTTCGCTGCTTACGTAAGGCTTTCGTAATTTAAGCTTGATTTTTTTTTTTTTTTTTCATAATTCGTTTTACTTTAATTTTGATTGGAAAATTATATTTTAAAGTTTGCTTTAAGAGAGATTTTGATAGAAAAAGCTTGCAGGTAGATAAGTTTTAGTCCAGTTCCATTACTTTACATTAAACTAAACTAAAATTAATTAATAATAATATAAGTAACTGGGTCATAGCACTAGAAATTATTATTATTATTATTATTATTATTATAACGCAAAGGAAGTAAAGGAAGTAAAGTATTATTATTTATTTTTTTTTTTTAATAAAATTCATTGCTATTGGATTATCCATTATAATAATTTTATGAAATAATAAGCCACAAGCAACTAATGCTCGTTGTTTATGCATAAAGAAAATGAAAAAAAAAATATATATAAATATATAACACAGCACAGCCATTTAATTATAATTAAAGTAAACTAACACTAGGATAAAACATTGGTTGGATTAAGGATAATCATGTTGTGCGTTTTTCTTTCTTTTTTCTTTTTTTTTTTTGTTCTGTTCTATTCACTGCTTCACATCTTTACATTTATGTAAATTTATGTTAAGAGAAAATAATAATAATAATAATCAATATTCGCCTGGCAATGTACTGTTGTTGCTGCTGCTGCTGTTGGCTTTTTTTTTTTTTGCTATATGTTTGTGTCTTCATTGGGTTATGATTTTGCTAATTTTTTATAAAAAAAAAAAAACACCAGCGTTAATGGATAATGTTAATGTTGGTTAAGGGATAATTTTTTTTTTATTTTTTTAAATGATTAAGCGGAATTTATACATATGTATTTATATAAAAATAGGAAGAAACAAAAAAAAAAATTAAACAAATATAAAAATGTCACGCAAGGATTCGAACGTTAGGAGTTATTTCTAAAAAAAAAAAAAAAACACTTTACGTTGTTTTGTTGTTTTACCAACAGAAACATGAATAGATTAATAAAATTTGCTGTATTTTTGGTTGTGTTTCTTTTTCTTTTTTTAAATAGCGAAACATATGTAAATGTAACACGTAATGATTTACGGGGTTTAATAATTATTTAAGGGTTGCACAAAGTGACAATTGAGAACTATATATATATTTCCAGAGTTTTGAGTACCGATAACTCGTGAAATAAATTTTTTATCGAAAAACACCAAGAACAATGTCGATTAAGCATTTTTTACTGAACATTCCTGCCAAGTTTCAGCTTGATCAAAATTTAATTTGCACCCCTATAGTGTACATCAGGAAAGATGGCGATTTTTAAGCAGAATTTTTGGTCAAATGTATTCGTATTCTAAAAGTTTTCCCGATTATTATCGATTAAATAACAGAAGAGGAATTCGGTGATTTTTTTTTTTCGCTTCGTAAATTGAATGCAGAAAAACTGATAAAAATGACTGAAAAGAGAAAAAAAACGTCTTCAATACAACAAACCGTACATAAAGCATCATTACACTAATTGCATGTTAATGCTTGTTAATTTTATTTATTCAGAAAACAATCATGAACAACCACCCCCTTGGGGTCAAAATTAACTTTTCTTTTCATTTTATTTATTTATTTCGTTTGTCAATTTATTTTTTTATTATTTATTCGTTTACTTTGTCGAATTGTTCACTTTGGCCGTAACTTAAGTTACGTTAAGTAAGTTTTTCTTTTCTTTTTTTTTACTTAATTTCAATAAATGTAAGAAAAAGTTAGACGACAAATTAAATGTTTATTATGTGAACACGCATTTTGTTAATGAATATGTGGGTGGTGGTGGTGGTGGTGGTGGTGGTAGAGGATGATTAAAGTGGTGAACATGTAACTTTGACATAAATTAAGTTCGTCAAGTGTATAACAAGATTGACATTGAAAGAGAGAGAATTGTAATAATCTTGAATTGAAACAACGAACAACTCCCTGGAGAATGGAGTTTTATTAAATTTTCCCTTATCTGTTTCGTCCATAATTATGCTTTTATAAGCAGCAGAACAACCAAAAAGAAAACATAAAGAAATAACAATATACGGTTGATTGGTGCATAGAGATGATAAAATAATGAGAACACTTAACAATATGCCATTTTGACCACATCCGTGTAGATAGGCCGGCCACACACATTTAATCTGATTTACAATTGTCGCAATGATCGTTATAACAAAAAAAAAAAAAAAACTACAGATGGTCAAGTGGATTTCTCACATCTCTCGTTTATCCTTCACTTATTTTAATGTCGTTATTAAACACAGCACCGGCCAAATAATAACAATAACAACAATAATCAACTCTAGTACCATATTGGTAACCGTACTGGACACAAGTGTTCAAAAAAAAAAAAAATAAATAAAAAAAATACAAAAACCTGAAAATTTCTTACTTACGTTGTGTTGTTTGCTCATGAAAATTATTTATTTTTATTTTTATTTTTTCTAACAACAGACGTGGTGAGAGAATAAAATTTTATAAAGAAATAAAAACCCCCCAGAGAGCAGAATACCACCTCAGTCAACCCTTCAGTATTTTAACAGAGACAACATACCTGAAAAGAAAAATGAAAAAAAGAATTATTAAAAAAATTAATTCGCTAAAAAGGCTTAATAAAATTTATTTATCAAAGTATTGGCTTAGTTAAGTCATTTGTTTTGCTTTAAAAGGTAATTTAGAGTCTCCGTTTAAGGATCTGGATTTTACTCGAAAGTTCTACAAGTCTTGCTACTTCCTCAAATTCCCTACAAAAAATTTATTTCAAGAAAAAAATTTTAAAGACAAACAAATAACAAAAAAATCCTTTTTTTATTCGAACCAAAACCATAAACATCCTTAATAGCAACAATCAAAAAAAAAAAATGTTTTCCTTAACACAAAGCTTTTGCCTATTGTTTTCTACGGTTCCAGAAAGCTTCCAATTAATTTTTTTTTTTTTTTCCAATCATTTTTAATGCCAATTCTGTTACTGCTGCTGCTGCTGCTGTTTGTTGTTTAAAGGAATTCATCCTGCTGCTTCTTATTTTTAATTTTATTTATTTATTTATCATTATTGTTATGTGCTTTCCACATATGAAACATTAAGTTTTGTTATTACTGTTATTGCTTATTATTACAACGATTATTATTGTTTTAGTTGCAGAGCTAACTATACGTTGAATTGTTGTACTGATGGGAGACTACATCCTTCCTGGATAATTTTTACATCAGATTTTATTTCATTTTTCTCCATAATCACCAACAAAGACATCATTATTATTGTGGGGATTTTTATTTTTTTTCGCTATTGCTAATTTAACACCCTGTTGTTGATTTTAATCATGTAAACCGATCATCATAGCACTTGACTTAGGATTTAATAAAAAATACAAAAATAAAAAAATAAAAAAGAATTTTCTTCTCGCTGTTTTTAAAGTTTCATTTCTTCCATCTGTTTGTTTGTTTTATAATTTTATTATTTTATTATTTCATTTGTATTCACTCAGTTTTCACAAGTGAAACATAAACACTTTTGCTATTCGATTTGGATTTGGAGGGTGGTTCGTTTATGTGGATTTCTTGTTATTGTTGGTCTTCTGTTGAAAATATTTTACCATTTTGTGAGAAATAAAAAAACAAAATAAAATAAACAAACAAACAAACAAACAAACAAACAAAGTAGCAAGTAGCTAAAAGGAAAAAAAGGATGCAAAAAACTCATGCATAGAGGAAGAATTTTTTTTTGTAACAAAGACGTAAATGGAAGACATATGGATGGTAAAACAGCAAACAGAAACCATCCAATATCAATTTCGGGTAGAAAACAAAAAAATTGCCTTTTTATTTTTATTTTTTATTTTTCTTCTTCTCTGTGCTTTTTTTTTGTTGTTTCTTTCACAAAAGCTTTTGAGTTTATTATATTATTTCTTGTTTAAAAAAAAAAAACAAAACAAAACAAAACAAATGTATTTGCGACTCGTGTTATTGTTTAGTTTTATGATGACGTCGCTTATAAGAAAATATTTGATGGTAAGAAACAACGAAAACAGCGAAAAGATAAATTGATTGAATTAGTGAAGACGCCAAATTCTAGCGAAATTGTCTTTGTTGCTTTTAACAAAAAAAAAAAAAATACAATTTTTTTTTTTGAGTAATTTTCTTGTGCGAAAATAATAAACAAAAAAAAAAATAAAAAAACGCGAGGGCGTTGATTCATAACAAAACCTGTCGTCACATACAGTCGTTGGTAAATATTTATGCAAACAAATATAAAATGTAAATAAAATTAACAAAAAAAAAAAAAAAATAAATTAAATTAAAGTGGTTGGATTAATCCAGGTGGTTACGATAAAATCGTAAATAATGAAAAAAAATAATTTTTTTCGCTTAGTTCACTCTTTTTGTGTTTTTTTTTTTTATCAGCTACTTATTAAGTGGTAATCGCGCTCTGTCCCACCACACAATTAATTCAGTCATTTTCTTCGATTATAAATACATTTTTTTATTTATTTACATAGTCAAATCGTTTTTTTTTTTTTATTTTTGATTATTAAATATTTATCGGACAAATATTGTATAAAAGTCAATATTGACACACATAAATGGATTTCTTTACTTAAATAAAAAAAAAAAAATTAAAATTGTTTGTTATTATTATTGTAACGAATTAACAGAACAAAGTGTTTGGTTTTCTGTTGTGTTATTATAATAATAATTGATAATAATTGATAACAATAAAATTAAAAATATTTCTATTAGTGATTATTAAACGTTTTTCTATCGACATTCACACGTTAAACAAATAAAAGAATTTATTTTTCGTCTTTCATTACAATTATGTAAAAACAGATTTACTTTCCACATTTTTAATAATCGTAATAATTTCGGAAGTTAATAACTTAAATAAATAAGGAAAGAAATTTTGTGTAAATACCACGGTTTGTTTGCACAAAGATTTATGAATGAAACAAACATGCAGAAAAATGCATTTGTTTTTTATTTGCCATCGATTATCATTATCACAGTTCATTCATTTAAAAACTTAAACAACAAGGAAGTTAAACGCAAATAAAACACCTTAATTAAGCCGGTAATAAGCTGGATTTTTAGAAAATTTAATGAGGACAGGTGTTTTTGATTTTAATACAGAAATTTGTTGCACTGGTTCAATAAAAATGCAACAAATTTTTAATAAAGATCTGTTTGTTTATAACGACATTAAATTTCTGCTTTAAAGGGGGGGAAAAAAAAACTACACAGCAGATGTTACTGTAATCATTTTTATTATTTGTATTTACCTTATATAACAACCGACTTATGTAAATTGACAACAGCAACAGCAACAGCAAAAACATAATTACATGGCCTCTGTTTGTGTCATTTTTATTTACGAAGCAAATAATAAATTTATCGTGTGTAAGATTACATCCGTTGTGTTTTGTACGGGAAATGATTAGTGAATTTTTTTTTTAAGTTCTTATGCGATAGGCAATACAACAGTTGATTATGAAATTAAAAAATTATAAAATTACAGGCATATGCTGTCTGTAAAAGTCAGCAAAAAACATTTTGTTGTCACCTTTGAAAGAGGAATTTTTTTTTTTTGCTGTTGCTGCTGTTTTATTTGACACGAAATCAGTGATAATAACAGAGAATTTTGTTCCCTGCGTGCACATCTTTTGTAAGAAAATAATAAAACAGCTGACAGTGTCCGTTTACATTAAAAATGTCGATAAAGTGGTATCGAACAGTGCCCTAAAAAGATGCCACCGTACCGAAGAGTTAATGAAAAACGTAATGAGATGCGTCATAAATTAACTTCCAACTGTACAATCAGTTTCATGAGAAGGAAATAAAACGGTAGAGACTGATAACAAGCTGATAACAATATTAAATTGGTAGTTTGTAGCAGTACCAGTTCAATCGGTGGTGGATGTCCTCATTTTACCATTAAACCGTTAATTGTGTTTTACCAACACCAGTACCACTCGGACATAATTCATTACATTGAATCGAATTGTTGGAAAATTTTGGTCCAACTTTAATGATAACGAGAAATTTAAAATAAAAAATTGATGAAAACGGAAACGAAATTCTTTTAATCATGTAACGATGTGGTTTGTGTAGTAGAGTGTCCAGTTCAGAGATAGAGAGAGAGAGAGCATTGATGTGCTTTTGTGTGTAGGAAACCAAAAAAAAAAAAAAAAAAACAGATTCGATAATACAAAAGCCAAAAAAAAAACACGAAAGTGACGTGATAAAGCACAAAATTGTATTACAAGAAACAGAACAGTATTGGTCAGCACGTACATGCAGAATATAAAATTAAGGACATGCTGAGCTTTGAGGTTTGTAATTTAGATGGAAAACTTAAATATAAAAACAAAGAAAAAAAAAAAGTTTTATGGATGCTTGAGCAAATGAGCAAATGAATAAAACGAAAGATCGTTGTTCGAAGGTTTTGATGTAATTCAACTGAAAATTGACCATGCGTGTTATGTATGGATACAGGAGAGGAAAAAAGCTAGTTTCCTAAAGCTATCCAATGTGCTTTTACTAGTAACGATAGGTGAATTTTCACTGTGGCGTTGCGCGTTGACAAATACATTTATTTTTTTTTTTTGGAATGAGAATCCTTTTTCACGCATCCATGCACTGATCTGATTAACTGAATAATAAACGAACGCTTCGTAGACGATTCCTTTTTTTACTAGACAACAAAATGAACAGAATATGGATCGGACAATATAATTCTCCAACTCTGCTGATGATAATTTATTTACTCAGTTCTTCTTGTAAGTAGGAGACGATTTTTTGGTACAGGGTGGATTTTTATTTACAAGAAACAAGAAAATGACAATATTTTCAATTTCTATATCCTGTAAAATGATTAAAAATGCACGACATAATCTATGTTAAGAGTTGTTGTTGCTGCTATTGGTTTAACTATGTAACGAGGTAAAAGTAAATCAAAAGGAAACGAAATGTAATGACGAAAAAAAAAAGCCAAAAAATCGATTTAGTTGATTTGTTATTTGTGAAGCTGTGGTAGCTGTGGAAGCAGGTACACAAAATAATGTTGATGATGATTTCTTTTGTATTTAGCTATTTTGACATAATGCATTAAAGGTTTCTTTCGGTTGATATATTAATCCGGAATTTAGTCACATCCCATATATATATATATAAATAAATATTTTTACCTATTGTTTGTACATCAAGCCAGTAGACACACGAAATTATTATTATTATTATTTTTATTTTATTACAACGACAAGAAGCCCAATCCACCATCGCATCATCCTCATTTGTTAAATCCTTTAAAACCTACAAGACCACAAAAATATTTCGTTGATGCCTTTATATTAGAACATTAAACGCATTGTGATGGCCAAAAAAACAAGCATGCAAATCATACGTAATCTATGGAAACACCATATCGCCGCATATTGTATGTTGTGTGTCTCCGACATGTAATCAAGAAACAATCACTGAAATTTCTAAGCATTATGTCGTAGAAAACATATGGTGCGTTCATACAACGAACAACACAACACAATTTACTTATTTCCCCTTGTTATTAAAACCCTATGATTTGGTTTTAAAATTATGAACTTTTTCCGTGTCTCTTCGACAGCATTTTTTATTTTAATTTTCACTCAAAAAACTCATCGAAAATTTTAAGAATGTCAGGTTTTTGCTTTGTTCGGATGCTTTTCAGTCATTTTCCGGTTAAATTTTGGACAAATATTTTAGTAACGAATGGTTTTCGGTTTAAAAGAATTTTTTTTTTTTTTTTTTTGCAAAACATTCCGCGTTAAAAATATTCAAATATCCCAGTGGTTTATTCATTAAAAAAATTTAGGTTTTTTTTTTTCGCTTCTAAATCGCATTAAAATCCATGATTATTTATTTATCGGTGTCATTGCACAACGCAACATAATTAGAATATTTCTATACATTATATGCGATGGGAAATCCAATTAATGTCACTAAATAATTACAGTGACATTGAGTACATTGCATAAGCAGGTATTTTATGTGCGTGTGTGTTTGTTTGTTAATTAACTGTTTAACGAATCCCATCTTGTTGTTTTTGTATTAAATTAAACGTAATCCGGGTTTAATTTGACACCGAAAACAGAAAAAAAAATGAAATTAAAAGATGCGAAGACAAAAATGCGGGATTAACAGAATTTATTTTTATTTTTTTTTTATTCATTCTTTCATTATTTCAATCACGTAGTAACTATAAAAACCGGTGTACACCTCATTATTTAAGGCAACACATCTAACCTCCTACCACTTGTTATGTAATTTAAAAAAAAAAAAAATTGTTATTCTCGCCCCTATAATGGTGACGAACACAACGATTTCTTGTCAGTCTGCCTTTATCGTTGGATATTAATTTCTCTTTATGCGAACAAAAATACTGTATCGACCCGTGACATAAACAAAACGGCGTTAAATTAAATGAATAAAAAAAAGTTGAAGAAAGAAGAAAAATTAAATCAAATTTATTAGAATGACACAAAAAAAAATTGCATTCGATTTACCCTTAAAAACAACCAAATTGAAATTATTTTTTGTTGCAATCGAAAAATGCTAACCACCCACCACTATAAAATAATTTTAATTTTTTTTTTTTAATCCTCTTGGGTCGCTTAATTTAAATAAAAAAAAATATAGAAAAACTAAACTGAACAGCGGCGATGGTTTTTTAGGCAGCAGTAACAGCCGTCACACTACCATGATTTGAAACTTGTGTTTTAATTTCACGGATCACAGCCTAGTTTGTCGCGGTTTAAAGTTTTTTTTTTCTTCTTTTCACTCTTAAATCATAAAATTATTGATTTTGTTTAACAGCCAGTGCGTTGCAATGCGTGTAAAAAATTTCAAGAAACTTCGACCTCGTATTGATTTTAAAAAGAAAGCAAAAATAAATAAATTTGAAGTAAAATCAATACACTTTGTGGTTTTACGTATGGGTAGCTAAACCACCCTTCAGAAATTAATGCAAAAATAACACACGTGCGTGGAGAATTGTGATCAAATTCACAGTTCACCACCCACATGTGTCAAAAATTTTTTTTTTTTTTTTTTCAACATTGTCTTACGTTTTGTCTATGATTAAATTTTTATAACCGGTCGATGGTTTTTCCTTTTTACGTTACTTTAGCTATCCTTGAACTGCCTAGGATTTTTTTTTTTGCAATTGTCGTGCTTCTCGCTACTGCAAACGTAAATGCAGTGAGTGGAAAATTAATCCAATAATGTAGCAAAAATGTTGCATTTGGTGCGTGTCGCTTAAACATATCGCATGTTAAAAAAAAAAAGAAAAATGTTTTTAATAATAAAACTAAAACTACGTCACGTATTTTTAAATAAAATTTTCAACCCTCAACCCCCATAAAATATAAATTTCTCATGCCATTTTGTATTTTGCTTCTGTTTTTTTTTTTTTTTTAAATAATATAAATCACTAAATTAACACAATTTGTTTTATTATTATTTTTGTTTCATTTGTATTACACAGACAATTTACTATAAAAAAAAAGAAAAAAATTCAACAGGGTGGTTGGGTGGTTTGTTAATTTTAAATAAAATACAAAAAAAAAATTTGTCGCTAGTGAAGCGATTGATTGCATAGAAAAAACCAACTAGAGTAACTGGCCAATGTTATTTGTGTGCAATTTTTCCTATTACGTTGAAGCATTTTTTTCCAATCATTCTCTTGGTAATAGAGGAATCTTTATTGGATTTTATTACAAAAAAAAAAAAATAATAGTAATAATGGAATAAGGCGTCAATAACGATAAGAAGCCGAAGAAAAAATGAAAAAAAATCTGACAGCAATGTGATGAAAAACGATTTTTCACGCATCACTCGAACTATTCTGTTTTAATGGGTATCACGGCGTGTGTGTGTGTGTATGTTTGCGAATAAATAATAAAAAAAAAATCCAAAGTGATGGAGAAAGTGTTTTTACACCCCCTCCCCCCATCTATATTGTTATTATCTTCTTTAAAGTGATGGTGATGGCATAAAAGAAAATAAGAAAAAAATCTTCGAAGTGTTTGATTGAAAAAAAAAAAAATGTTTCAAGTGTATTCTGACGCGCCACATGGGGGTTACATACGATTGATACACGACATAGAACACTCTATTGGTAACAAAAATAAAATCTTTCACATGCACTTTAATAATATTTTTCTTCGATTTTGCTTTTTGCGACAAACAGGTGCAAAAAAAAAAAAAAAAGGTAAAAAAATCTTCGCACAAAACACTTTGTTACGTTAGAAGAAAAAATTGTTTGCAGACTTTTATCACTCAGTTTCACCTTAACCGACCTTGAATATAAATAAAATAAAAAAAAAAAATAATTTTTCTTAAAGTCATTGCGCCCTAATTTAGCGGTTCAACGATTCGCCTACAGCAAGTGCAATTTAGCGTTTTTTCTTTTTTTCTTTTCACTCCTTTTGTTTTTCATGTCAATATTTTTATACACGATGGGATAATTTTATTTATTTAAGTAGCAAAGTTCGTTACACTTTCTAATCGTATACTTTGTCAGTTTTAAAGTGACCAAATGTCAGCATCATCCGCTGTAACGCAGGTGTCACTAAAGGTGCAAATAAATAAAATTAATAAAAAATGTTTATAAAAATTTGCATGAATTTTTCTACTCTAGAAAATTATTAATAAAAAAAAAAAAAAAAGTTCAAAGCGATTCTATTCTGTGCTTTTATTAAAAAAAAATTTGTTTAATTTTGTAGCTTGATGAATTTTTATTTTTTTTTTTAATGCGATTTCAGTACATATTGATGGATGACTTGGCAGTGAGCATTCAGCGAAAACTCATCCAACCAAAATGTAGGGAAAATTTATCACTGGGTTTTGCAATAACAAACAAAAAAAAAAAAAAATTCCGTGGAAATTTATGCGCAATAAATAAATCACGCGTTGGAGTTTTTTTTTTTCTTTTTTTTGTATGTTATTCCTTGGCAACTTAAAATAACGCATTAATTATCAATTTCGATTGCATTTTGAATAAAGTTCAATACACAAATGTCAGGCCATAAAATTGATTAATCAGTTTGCGTAATATTCTCTGTGTGTGTACCGTACCGCCTGCTCTACCCTGTCCTAGTAAATAAATTCCATTCCTCAACGCACAATTTATTTGATTGAAGTTTATTAAAACCAAGATTCTTCGTTAGTAGTTTGTTGTACAATTTATCCAGATGGTTTTATTCACATTATTATTCTTATTGAAAGAAAAAAGAAATAAAAACATTTCCACGATTTCACTAGAAAAATTGTCATTTTCCCATTATCATCATAATCATCATTTAGCTGACTGATTACATTAGGATCTTCAAGTCTTTAGCGTTTGTCTTTAACGAAGAGAGAAAATAAATAATAATAAATTTCTATGGGGAATAGGTAATAGGCATCGTTGCTAAGCTTTTATTATTATTATTAGACCGACAATGGACTAATCTAATATAAAATGAAATTTCCCATTAAAATTGACGAATTTTTTTCTATACGTAACGCATACACATTGTTGATAATGATTATTATTATTATTACGATGATTAAATTGGTAAAGACTACAACCAACGACAATGTCGATAATGATAAAAATGAATTTCGTCATGTTATCAACCGTAGAATGGGTGTCAAAATATTTTTACATCACATTGTGCGTTGAATAAAAAAAAAAAATTCGGGTTAAGAAAAAAAATGTACGTTGTATTTACGCCGCCCGCATATGGACACATATGGTATTTCCGGTAACTCTTTTTCATAAAACATATTTTATCGCTTAAATAACAACGCAAAAAAAAAAAAAATAAATAAATTAATTCGCACTGGTGATGATTACGACAACAACATCAGCAACAGCAACAACAATAAAAACAACGACGACAATAACGTAATTCAATATCCAAAGCAAGAAATAAAAATTTCTCATAATTCGCACATGAAACGTGTGGATAGATATAGAGGCCTTAAAAAGCAAAGATAAAAAAAAATTTTGTATAAGACGGTAGCAAAAGAAATTTCTGTGGTGCACAGTGAAGGCACAGCATGCACCCAGTATTGAATGTTAAACAAACAAGGGAACAATAAGGAAAAAGGATAAAAACTATATACGATTGCGTGTTAAATTTATTTATTATATTGAGAAGGGAATGAACTTTTGTAGAAAAAGGAGCCTCATAGGAGAGAGAGAGAGAATGAAAGAGTTGCTTTATGGCAAACGAAAATCACCTAGTTTTCACCCAATAATAAGAATTTTTTTTTTCTTTTTTCTTTTCTTTCTTTATTTCCTTTACCTTCTGCCTGTGTTTGTGCCAGCATATAACACTTCCGCCTTATTTCTATACACACCCCATTGTTCCTTGTTATTAATAATAATAATTTCAAAAACATTCATAAAATAAATGTAGAAACGACGTTATTTCGACACAAATCACTCAGACTCTACGTAAAGGATACAATCAACCCACATTCAACGTTGTCAACATTGATTTGCGAAAATATCGATTTTGTTTCTTATTTTTTTGCCAGGATACACATTTTTACAGGCCTATACACCTTTTATTATTAATATTTCCTATTGTCACATATTACGCCTTTTATTATTATTATTTATTTATTTATTTATTTTTTTTTATTCATTTCTGCTTACCAAAAAATTTTTGTTGATGCAATCGAAATTTTAGCCCTTTTTTGCCAGCCGTGCCTACCACCAAGAAAAAAAGAAACGTTTTTCTTTCTTTTTTTAATTAAAAAGTCTATTATTATTATTATTAATTAATTTAAAAAATAAAAAAAAAAATTTATTTCAATTAACAAAGCAACAAAACAACTGATTTTGTTACGCGTTGTCGTGCGACAACATGCAAAGTGTTTTCTTGAAATACAACCGAAATAATTTTCTAATGTCGAAATTAAGAAATAAAAAATGTATTTTTGGATAATGATGTGCTCGATACAGAATAAAATAATTAAAATTTTTTTTTTATTTTAAATTTGTGTATGTGTTGTATTGAAACTACGCAGCGTTACAACGCGATATTTCTCGTGTATCACACTCGCGACGTTGCGTTCCTCTATTAACCCACACACAAATTAAAAAATTAAAAAAAATAAATTTTAAGTGTTTTACTTCTTAACTCTTATTTCTGTTATAACATAAACAACAAAAACTATAAAAAAAAAATTTCATAGCTAGACATAATTTTTTAATTAAGTGATTGAGCAACGTGAAAATGAATTTTTTTATCCGTTTTAATTTTTTTTTTCTTTTTTTTTGATTATTCCTGGCCACCCACAATTCTAAAAGAATAAAAAATATTTTCTTTTTAAAAATAATTAGGAATAAAGATGAAAAACTAATAAAATAATCAACGTCAGACAATTAATTAGCACTTTGCATGCAATTAATTAGTAGCAAAGTAGACGTTCGGCTGCTTACAAAGTTGGTGACAAAGTTTAAAAAAAAAATAAAAATTCACGTACGGAAAATAATGTCAAGGAATGTCTGAAGAACTATGTCTGTTATGTAATTTTTTTTCCACTCGTTCCCTTGTAATTAGAATTTTTTTTTGTGCAAAGCTCTTGTCATAGACTTTGTAGTGCACACATGTGTGGGCGACATGACATCAGAGTCGGTGTAGAAAAAAGAAAAAGCAACGAGAAAAAAGCTTTCCAGCAAAGCATAAAAATTTAAGCAAAGCATATCATTATGTGTTATGGTTTAATGTCGTCGTGCCAGAGATATACGTTGTCGTTGTGCTTTATTTAAACAGAGCTTTAGCCATGTCAATTGCAGCTAAAGTATTAACAAAAAAAAAAAAATCGGTGACACTATGCTTGTGTTGTTTGAGTTTTTTTCTTTATAATTTAAATGTGTGGATATCAGGAAGTTTTTCAGTCCACTACTGACCGGTTTATCCTTCTATTCCCTACCAATCTAATATCGAAAATAAAAAATTACTTTCGCCTCAAGATAATTGTTTAGAAAATAATTAACTGAGGATAAAAAAAAAAAAACTCCAAATGTCCATCGCAGAAATTCATAGTTTCGCTTCAAATAACCAAAAATAAACAAACAAATAAACAAGCAGAAAGTTTATAAAATGTTTCAATTACACCAAGCAAAAGCTTTCTTTTGTTGGGTAAAATATTAACAAATAAAAAAAAAATTAAATTAAATTAAATTAAATTAAAGTTGGTAAACCAAAAATACGAAATCAGATAAACAACAAAAAAAAAATAATAATAAAAAATTCCGAATGTAAACAGGAGAAGGAGGATCAGATGTATGTTGTGAGGACTTTTCTCCCTCCATCTCCGGGGGTACATTATTGTTATTTATTTAAAAAGGCGAAATATGTTGGCCAGTGTATAACGTATAACGTGAAATAATTTATAAGATAGGAAAAAAAAAAAAAAAAATTTCATAATTCACCCAAAAAAGCGAACATTAATAATTCAGATCATTTGATGAATTTTTGATTGGACTCCCCATGAACCGGCACCATTAAATTACAAAAAAAAAATAAATAAATAAAATTCTAGAAGGCAAGAATCGAAAAGGGTTTTAAAAATTATTCCACATATTCTAATTCAATTCAAAGCAGATCAAATTTCTATAAATTTCGAATAAATTTTTGATAAAATTCCATAGCAAACAGAAAGAAGGTGAAAATTTTACCTAAATGGAACCACGTCTTTGTTTCGCTTACGAACAGTTTTCCGTTAATCAATTCCAGAAATATTAATTGTTAATGTCGCGTTTTGTAGAACAAAAAAAAACTGTCAATAACCGGTGAATTGTTACGAAATTCTTTTGACAAAATTTTTTGTGAGACTTTGTGAAAGAAACACCGCACTCCGCCCAACACGATAAATACACATCACGTGTGAGGGTTTTGTAAAATAGAAAAATTACCTACCTACATATTTGAGGGGTTGTTTTGTTTTGTTTCTTGAATGTTAACCATTCTTTTGGGGGTGGCAACCATAAAACCCATTTACAAGGGAACGATGCATAAGAAAAACAAAAAACGGATTTGCTTAAGATAGCTTTAAAGGAAAAACAAAGTTGGCTTAACAGGGGTTGGATAAACACCTTTTGAACCACGACGATTGACCACAGGATTTTTTTTTATTTACTTGCTTTAACAAAACCCAACCCCAAACCGATAAAAATGCATTTTTCATCCCTTATATCGAGTTTTTTTTTCTGCCTTTGTTTTCTTTTCATTGCGATTTTTTGAGCTTTTTTTGTGCTTCTGATACAAATTTGATTAAAATTTATTTCTTCATATGTTCACCAAGAAAAAGCTTTCGCTAAAGGTAAAAACGCAAGTCGCAGAAGCTTATTTGCAGAAGAGAATCTAACGCAATCAGCATCATTTAATATTTTAATTTTATTTAACTTTTTATTACCCTGCAAATACTTACACACACACAAAGTAAATGGTAAAAGGTGGTTATCGTACGTAAGAGATGTAAAATAAAAATAAATAAATAAAAAAAAAACTCAAGTTAAGGTGTGAGAATGACGAAAAATTGATTCGGAAAAGCAATAAATATTTGTAAGGGGTGGTAAATGATGGTGGTGGTAGAAATAAAATATTGAAGGTAGATATTTCAATTTCATTCGTGCTTTATCAATGCTGAAAAATAAATAAAAAACGAAAAACGAAAAAAAAAAAAAACATCGAAGATCGCACATCTTAAAATAATCTGAGCTAAAATATTCGGGACTTAAATGTAAGAACTCCCTGGTGACGATGGTGTTGGTGGTGGTCTTACTGTTTGCCTGTTTTTGTGGTTTTTTTTTTTTTTCGCTTAGAATCTGAATAAAATAAAAATTATTGATTGGAAGCTTTTGTGGGTGTTGGTTGGTTGGGGTGTTAAAACGTTTTTTTGTTCTCCCATAGTATTTAACGTAAATAAAAGCTCAGAGTTTCTGGTCTCAGGGAACAGAAAGAATAAAACAAAATATTTTAAGCCTGGATATCGATTTATTATGAAATGAGAAAACTCTGCTTTAAAGATTCGGTTCTGTTACCTTTTTCCATCAACTCGTATCCATATCATTTTCCAAATCAAAAACTTTTTTATTTGTCCGCAAAGTCATCAAAATTATATCAAAAACATAAACAAAAACCAGAGAAGGAAAATTACATTTGGGGTGTTTTAGTAATTTTTACCAAAGCAAAATTAAAAAAAAAAAAAAAGAAGCGAAGAAGCGAAGAAGCGCCAACTTCCGCATCTTGCAGCAAATTTTCTTTTTTTTTTATTATTAATAATTCTGAAAGAAAATTTATTTTCCTCCGTCTTGTTTATTAATATGAAGGGAATAAATAAAGAAAAAAACAACCGAATTCCATCGTCAACAGAAATATTTATTAAGATAAAACAACGAAAACCAACGAGGAAAATAATAATAAAAGAGATAAAAGACTCAGCGTTTATCTATTAAAGGATCTTAATTTGGTTCTCTAACAAGCGGAAGTAATGGGTCCGACTATGATTAAATTTTTTTTTGTTTTTTTTCCTTCTTCGGAGCTTTTTTTCCAATTTCTTGTGCCTTTTTCTACTTCTTGTTCGTCTTTGGAAGAATTTTTATGCTGAAAAGGACAGTTTTTCGCCACTGCTGCTGCTTCTTTTATTTATTTATTTTAATAATTTTTTTTTTTCAGTTATTTGGAAATATTGTGCGTCATTGATATGGATAAACAAATCTAGCAGAAATCTACGCTTTTAACGTTTTTAATGAGATCTAATTTAGATTCGTAGGATTATTATGAACTAGAAAAAAATTTGTTTACAGCACGAGCTTTAATTATTTATTTAATAAAAAAAAAAAAAAAAAATAAAAAGAAATAGAAATAGAAATTCGCTGACGTCTTAAAAGCATCGAAAACGAGAATATAAATTACTAAGAAATGTTCTCGGAAAGTATCAATAAGTTGATTGAAATTCCCTGCACTACACGCTGTACCAAGTCGTTGGTTCTGGTTTAATGAGCATAAAACGCACTTTTGTCCGTTAGAGTAATAAAAAAAACGAAGGAATTAAATGAATAAAACTTTGGAAAAACACCTTTTTCGCGATTTCATCATCATTTCGGGTGAGAACGCGCAACACCCCACATAAACAATAAAAATCCCAACTTTATTTTATTGTTTTTATGTCGCTGTTTTTTCAACCCTTATTTTGGCAAAAAAAAAAAAAAAAAAAAAAAAAATAAAAATTCTTCTACCACTTCTAGAGAAAGGGACAAATTTTCTATCCGTAATAGAAATGAAATAAAATTAAATTTTGATTGTTGTTTAAAGAAACGTAACGGATGTCAATTCATTTCATCTCATGATAGCCGGTATTAAAGGCTAGAAAACTCTGTGTGTATGTCTCTCGGGAGTAAATTAGTAATAATGGGGTTGGCTAATAGGAAATATAAC
This sequence comes from Ptychoptera albimana, assembly GCA_961205885.1. Classification (NCBI taxonomy): domain Eukaryota; kingdom Metazoa; phylum Arthropoda; class Insecta; order Diptera; family Ptychopteridae; genus Ptychoptera; species Ptychoptera albimana. The sequence goes on along the minus strand of OY540802.1, from coordinate 1,682,354 downwards.
ACAAATAACATGACACATGTTTGACGTCTGTATGCCGTTTGTTTAATCGTCAATAATTTTTACATTTTTTTTTCTTTATTTTTTTTTTAATTGAATGATAAAATCGTCAGTATCGATAATTTATTTATTTTTTTTTAAATTCAAATAATCAATGGGAATTGAGAAAAACAAATCAGATTTTATCTTATGATAATGTCATCCTACTGTATCTTTAGTATTTTGCACCCTTAAAAAAAAAAAAAAAAAAAACACAACAAAATTTTGCAAACATTTGTGGCTAAGCGACTGAATAGGCCACGGTAATTGCGTTTTTTTTTTTCAAGTTTTCATTTCAATTAACATCCCCCTTTGCCACGTGACTGTATTTCAATGAATGAGAACTAGAAAGAAAAAAATCCCTTAAATAACAGAGAATATGAAAAAAGACTTTTTGAACGTCATTCAATATTAATAAGACGATTATTGATTTCATAACAAAACGAAACAACAAATAAAAAGCAAAAAAAAACAAAAATTATTTCTCCAACGTATCAAATCGATAAAAATTCAATCGGTTTTAATACAGAAAATTCATACTTTGATACTCATTGGAAATTAATTTTTCATTTCATATATTCTGTGCCGTAAAACATTTCTCAATCCATTTATTATTTAATTCTCTAGAGACAGAGGCAGTTTCAGCTTTCGTTCGTTCGTTCTTTCTTTCATTTTTTTTTGCGTCATATAAGAAAATTTTTATCGAATAATTTGCGCTTCAATGATGCGAACCTTGGTTGACGGAACACCAGTACTGTCGTCCAAATTCACCAAATCAATAAATCGTTTTAACAAGTAAAGGAAATAAATTGTTTTTTTGTTTTTTTTTTTTTTTTGTTTTGTACAGCTGATAACTGATTAGAAAATACTGCATAAAAATCATTCGATCGATTGTTTTTTATAGTTTTTTGTTAGTGCATTTGCTAAAAAAAAAAAAAAACTATCCGCGGATGGATAGGAAAATTTTTTATTATCTCAAGGGAGTTAATTTTTGATGGATTTTACGTTTTAACCAAAACCAAAAAAAAATTTTTTTGTTATCTTTTTTAATACAGAAATTGTTGATTAGATGAAGACTATGCAGTATCCTAAGCTGATTAATTAGGGGATTTTATATGAATTAGATTTTTTGTAGAAAAATAAATTTTTCAACCATTCATCCCCTGTTTAATAATAAATTCACTAAGACGATCTCAAACGTTATTTTACTGTTTCACAACTGAATTTATATAAATCACCGGTGTAGAAGCTTTAAATACGTTATATACGTATAGCAAACGTACATACAAATATCCAATTCATCGTAAAACATTTATTTACTTCACAAAATATTGTACCTGAGCTAAATTTATAAAATCCTTAAAGTACGATTCAACAAACTTAAAAATCCATCGCACAAACAATAAAAATTTATTTATGTTGTTTTTTTTTTTTTTTTTGGTATAACAACCAACCAACCAACCAACCCATACACCCACCCACCCAACACGTTCTCATTGTGCCACATTTAGATTTATTAAAACGACGAATTTGCACTTGCTCACAACAAAACAGCACCAAAAGTCTTTTTATTATTTTATTTGTTGTGTTGAATAAAACACAACAAGAAAAAACGTAAAACGAATAAAAAAAAAATAACAAAAATAAAATCAACAACCCTTCGTATTTTCAACGAATTTCTGTTGTCTGGTAGAATGATGGTAAATTATGTACCAAGGATGCAAAAAAAAAATTCACCACGCAGTCGTGTATATAAAAAAAAAGAAAATTGTAGAAGGAAGTAAAACACGGTTACAGCCGTTTTAAAGCTGCCGCCTCACTCGCGTTTGACGTAGAACCAAAATTTAAACCTGAAAATACCTGTAAATTCACGTGGAAATCCTCGTACCAAAGAAACACTAAAAAATAACAAGCATAATACTCATTCCAAGCAACAATAATAAAATAAAAAACATCAGTGGTTACTTCCTCTTAATATAATTGCAGCAGCAGCAGCAGCCTTTTTTGGGGCACCGTGAAAAATGAGTAAAAATTATATTTGCGTGTCACAAGGTGAAAGTCAAATAGCAAAACCAATCGAATAAGTGTGGTGAGGCCACCGGAAAAAAATAATTTTTTTCTTTAATTTTCTGTCTGCACACCAGGTGAGTTTGTTTTTTCTTTTAAGCAGCTTCCAGAATGGAACAATAATTCAATGAATTTTATCACGACGTGACTTTTTGCCAAATAAAAAAAAAATTAGGAGAAAAAACTCAAAGAAAATTTTACTTCATGCAAAAATAGAACGGATGTACCGAAGCAAAGAAATTGTTTCTATACACACACACACACACCCCCCATGGTATGTCACTTATTTTAAATAAGATGAGACATATAGGACGAAGGTGACTGTGAATTGATTTTGGTATGCGTTCAGGTTGGATGCGGGTGGCTGACATGTTTATTATCGAAGAAATCATTTTCAATTTTAAAGGGAAATTGAATTTTTGTGTTCGCTTTTCTGCTATCACTTTTATTGACACAACACTTTTTATGTAGCCAAAGACACGGTTGATGTTTTATGACTAAACAGTGAAGATCATTAATAATCTATCGGGATGAGTTAAAGATTATTTATAGAAGCAGCAGCAGCAACTACTTGTAAAACTACGACTGTGATTATTTTATATTAATGATGTGCCGCCCGTAAACATTGTTCTGCCATTAATTGCATCACCCGGTTTAAGCCGATAATAAAAAGTAATTTCGCGACCAAATAAAAAAAAAACCCAATCAAGTTTATGACACATTTTGTTCCTACGCATCATCTACGAACAATAAAACTGAAACTAAATTGTCGTTGAAGTGTTAGTTCCGTAATAAATTCAACCTTCATACATTTCTTTGACACACGGTTGAGGACATTTATGTTACATGGCATTGTGTGCGGGTGAAATCCCTTTGAGCTTGTTACAGTTGTGTACTCTGGCATCCAACTGTGCCGCACTGCGTTGTATTGTAAACAAGACGAAAAGCCTGTTAAGTGTAGACTAGAATACGTAAAAAAAATCAACAGACGACAGTATAACAGCCACATCTCTCGCAGGTGATTAGGACTATTGTAACCTTTATAGGGGTTGACGAGGTTTCTTTTCTTTTTTTTTTCACTTCATTTTCTTCTTCTTCTTTTATTCCGTTTGCCGGTGCGATATGTCACCCCATTGTTTATGTTAAACTTAAAGCTTATCGATAGACGTTCTTCATCATCATCTTAGTATTTTACTCGTCTTTCGCTCCTTTTTTTTTCATTTTTATTTACGATATAAAGCTTTTGCTGTGTCTGACACATTTAAGCCTCTGTATACGTAGCTACGCAATTTTCTCTGTGTACACAGACAGATAAGTCATTAAACACAGAGCACAAATGATGTGACGTGTAGGGAAAAAAACGATTCATTCATTTACTAATGCCCTGGCAATAAGTGTAATGAAGGAAATTCTAAGATGCGGTAAGAAACATGAAAAAAGTTTTCTTTTTCCATTGAGAAACTGCAGTCAAACTAGAAATTACTTGTCAGACACAATGTCGAATTAGATGTAGATGATTTTGATTAGAGGGCTAGCCCTCAAGTAAATTGTTAACAAAATATTTTGTTTGTATTCTTCTAGAAACCATAAAATAAACGTAAAAGCTTTTTGCAGTATAATTCATACTGAAAACCAAATATAAACAAGTTTTTTTTTTTGTCAACATCGTCGTTGTCGTCGTCTAATCTTCAATTAAAAGTTTCTCTTGTTTATCCGATAAAATGCATGCATTAAACTTATTTACACATGTTAATTAATATGTTTTTTTTTTTCTATCGATTTATACTTCATTAATATAATAATGTCACATCAAATAGAAAATATTTTAATTATATATAATACAATGTGGATAAAAAATCCCCTGCAAAGTATTTCACAAAATTCACATTAAAGGCGTCACAGCTTTAACGTATGTGAAATTATTTCAAGCAAATTATCTTTAAATAAAGATTGGAATGGATATTTTTATAACGAATTCTTCTGTATTTGTGACCTAAATATACTTTCGTAAAAATTGTTTATTAAAGAGAACGAGAACGAGATTTTGTGTGCAATGTCCATGCAGATTAATTACTTTTTATTCCATAATGGGTGAAAAATTTGCTTTAGTTTTCTGTTTATCCAAAAATATAAACTTTAATGGATAGAAAAAGAAAAGAAAAAAAAGAAGAAGTTTTTTGCTATAATGCCCACTATTTTCACCATAAATAAATATTTTTACCATATATAAATGGTGAATATTTCTATCGACCTCAATCCCCACCGGATAGAGATTTACATTTTGCATCAGATTAACCAACAAGTTTTTTTTTTTTTTTTTAATTTTATTTGTGATTTATAATCGAGTATTTCGCTTCTTATCCTTCATTTAAAAAAATCATTTGTTTATCAACTGAGTAGTTTTGTGCTTGCATAATGATTACATTACATTTGGAAAATAAATTCAGGGCAGTAGGTCTCCGAATAACAATCTAAAGTGCAATTTTTTTTTTTTGCGTGCCATAAAACTAAAAGGCAGGAAAATAAATAAATAAATAAAAAAATAAATTTCTGATTTTATCTTTGCGTTTTTTTTTTTTTTTTTTTCTGTAAATAGAAAGCTTCTGGAGTCCTTTCTCATCCCAATTTCCTACTGACATTTCACTCTTATAATAATCCTAGTAACGAACAGCAGCAAAACAACGACAAAATACAATTCATTAATCTATGCCTTCTCTATGTCAGGCCTGTCAAACCTTTTTGTTTTATATATTTACTAATTTTCTACGGCTTTCAAAATGTCCTGAAAAATTACTAAACTAGGAATTCTTAAGCTTTCTAGACTTTTTTTTATAACTGAAACTTTAATTTAACGTTGAAAAAGTTTATTTTATTGATGTATTAGTACTGTTTGGTCTTTTTAGTACATATTTTAGGACAGAAACGGAAAAATAAAATTTTGTTCCTTAGAACAGAGAATTTTCAAAGAAATCTTAATCTCTGTGCAGCACACTTTACTCAATTTCAAAGGAAACAAACAAACAAACATACAAACCAAAAATTCGATTAATCACGACACAGATCACAACACAGATCACAGATCACGACACGATGGGTTGTTCCAGCCTGTTATGGACACATGAAAAATTCACCATCAACAACACAAAGTAATATCGAAACCTAATCTCTTCTTCATTATTTTTTTCTATTCTTTCGCTGTTTGTTCTTATTTATTTCGAGGAAAAAAAAAACCAGCAAACAGCAAACAAAGAAATTATTCCATTTGTCCCCAAATATCTTTAACTGAAATCGAGATGTAAAGTTTTTTTTTTTATAACAACGTAAAAAAAAAATTCCGTTTTCGCTATATGTGTCCTAGCAAAATAACATTTTTATTTGGAAGGCTGTCAAAATCCTTCGTCTAAATAGAGAGAGAAAAAAAAAATACATTTCCTACCACAAAGTGATTACTCCTTTATTCTGCATGGGCTTAATGATTGCAAAAAAATGTATAAGGGATGAAAAATGACTGATTTTTGTAGGTTAAACAAGAGCAAGTAGATCTAGTATGCAGTAAACAATTTGATTTTCTTTGCTTCATTATTCCTTGATTGTTGAATAATTTTTCTTTTCTATTTAATTTCCACAACCCCGCAGAAAAACAAATTTCATTTCGTCTATTTCCTAGTCCAAACGACGAATAAAGAATTTGCTTAATGACTTTAACGATATACACAGTGCGCGTAATGCTATTTATTCATTATGGTTTGATTGGAAGTAACTAACAGGAAAAATTGCTGGCATATAGCAAAAAAAAAAAAACGTCACAAAGCAAAAGCAGAAATTGACTGGATAAAATCAGCAACGATAGACATTTAGTAAAAAATCAATAACAGAATGAATTCATTCGTTTATTAAATCAGCGTAATAAGTTTATACATAACAGACAGGCAATGTATTTAACCAGAAAAAGTTTACTAATAAAAAAAAAAGCAGCTTTGCTATGAACTTTTTTTTTGCTGTTGTTGTTTGAAAAGAGAAACAACTTGGTTGCCCGTAAGAAACAATCATTGATATGTTTCCCCCTTGACTTGACCTAAATTTTTTTTTTGTCTTTTCCTTATCACATTTAAGGGAAATTTTAATTTATTATCCGTTGCAGTTTCGTTATCACGTTAAAGGATTAGAAATAGATCAGCAATTGGATTTTTTTAAATAAATGTTCCTTGGAAGCGTTTACTACATTATTCGTGCAATTAATTATATTTTCTTTTCTTATTATCTTTTGCGTATTCAATGAACAGTGAAACAGTGACTGACTTACTTATGGGGAAAAAAAAAATATGCTGACAACAGTTGTAAGAATTTCCTATTCAAATTGACGTAGTCACTACACAGTAACATGAAAATGAAATGCAAAAAGTGGTAAAAATCCATTCGGATAACAAGGAGAAACAAAAGAAATTTTTTTTTTTTTTTCCATCAGGTTTTTCCATCGTCCTCTTTAATGCAATCAACTCGGTAAACATTATTTCACAAAAAAAAAAAAATAATAATAATAATAAAAAGCGAAGCGAAACACAATGTTTGCCAATAGTAAGAAAATAATGATGGCAACAAAAAAAAATTAGAACCACTCGTACCGCCGTTAGATAACCAGGAGATTTCCACCCACAAATAATATTTTTTTTTTTTTTTTGAAAAATTTAAAAATTCGGTGCTTCTCGCTAATAAATATAACGATGATGGGTGGGCGTTATACAAACACGGTGTGATATTCGTTTTAGTTTGTTTTTTTTTGAAAGAATCATCCAATCTGTTGATAAAGTTTTTTTTTATTTGTGTCGCCACCCCTCAAGACTAAGCAGCTGTCTTTATATCGGACGGGATGGTAAATGTCAGGCAATAGTCAGTAATTTAATTTTATTATCATCATGTCATTGAGATAAGTAAATAAATAAAAAAATTAAAAATTTATACATAGTCGAATCATCATAATTATATTTGTCTCGCGCATTTTTCCTATTTTTTCCTGAACGCTAATTTATTTATTCACCGAATATCACTGAAAAACATAGAAAAAAAAAATTTTTTTTTCCCCACTATCAGCAAGTAAAAATCTTGGTACAGAATTATTTTTTTGCAATTTTGCTGTAATGAAATTATTAACCAAAAAAAAAAACGAAAAAGTTTAATAAACAAAATATACGGTAAAAGCACCCCCCAATTTAGTTGTTATAATAATTTTTTTTTTTTTAGTTTTATTTCATCGTGCTTTTCCAAATTGAACAAATTACAATTCACAATGAGAGAATAAATAATAAAAAAAAAAAGCAAAAAAATATCATAAAATCTCGTATTATGATTATTGCTTTGAGTAGGGTTGTTAAACTTAACTGATAGTCACCGTACGTACGTACGACCACCCTCACCAATTGTTATGGTTTACTTGCTGCCAGCACAGTACTATCATCGTTCAATTATGTTATAAAAAAGATTTTTCTTTTTTTTTTTTATTATTATTATTATTATTATAATTATCATTCCCAAAACAGTTAGGAATAAGCAGAAAAAAAAAACTAGAAAATTATATTAAAAAGCACAGAAAAAAGCTCATTTTGTAAAAAATCAACAGAAAATGTTTTTTGTTTTTTTGGTTCGTTCTTCATGCAATCAAAACTACTTGATTTTATATGTTGAGGATTAAACATTATTAAAACCTTGAGAGCTTTAAGAACTTTTATAGCTTATAATAGTTTGAGGTATTTAGAAGAGTTTTCGCCAAATTGTATGCAGGTATTCAGGAACTTTTGAGTAATATAAACTTCAGAAGATTGTCCGTGTTTTAGGGATTAAAATTCATTGAAAAAACATAGTTTTCAAAAAACATTTTCTGGTATTCAGGATTTTTAACAACAAATAAAACTTTCAGAAATAACTTTTGAATATCCAACTGGTTGAAACAAAACAAAAAATTAAATCAAACACCCTGCTTAAAATTTGCTTTAAGGTTAAATCAGAATTTAACTTACTGAGCCCTGAGGTTAAAATTTCACTAATATTTAGTCAAAACTTAAACAAAAGCTGACATCAACATTCTACAGTTCTGTCTCTGAGACAAAAACATTTTTATTTTTGTAATACGGAAAATACTATTCCCTGTCAAATCAAACCAGTGCAAAAAACTCCACAACAATTTCATTACAAAATTATAATTCAAAAATGTATTTCGTTGCCATTCCTCATGCCATTTTATTTTATTTGACTTTATTTTTTCCTGATATTCTGTGTTTGTGTTTGATATTGCGAAAAAATCGTCGAAACATAAACCCCCTACTTTCCACATCATTCGCAACAAAAAAAAAAGAATTTTTTTTTCTGCCATATTTATGTATTTTTGCGTTGTAATTTTATTTTTATGTTTTGATAACAAAAAAAAAAAAAAAAAAAAAACAGAAAACACAGTGCATGGTTGTGTATTAACACAGCGAAAACATACAAAAAAAAAATTCTGTTTTTTCCTTTAAATAAAAATAAAAACATCAAACAGAAAAATGTAGGGCAACACAAATAACAAAAAACTGAAAAACAGGAAAAAATGAAAGAAAAAAAAATTATTTTTATTTTCCCAGGAAATTCAGCAGATTTAAACACAACAAAAAAGAGAGACAAGGAGAGTGTTAAAGGAATTCCGATGTTAAAGGTACTAAAGATGGAATTTATTTTTTTTTATCTTTTGTTGCAAAAAACTAAAACACTGTACGTTGGCATTTGACATACGACACGTGCAACATTGAATCTAATATAGCAACAAACAAAGAAGAGCCGAAGAGCTTTTGTTTAGCTTTTTCTGTAGCAAACATTTTTTAAAAATTATAATAATGAAAGAAATTGTAACAAATCTGTCTGTCTGTTTGTTGGTGTGACGGTAAAAAAAACTCTGACGCAATGCACTAGCATCATCAATACCATCGACATTCAAACTTCTGTATTTCTGTCAATGATTCGTGACGGTGCATATGGGATTTTCAGGGGGTGGTTGGTGGTGATATCGGCTTACAAAACGTAATAAAAATAGATTTTTGTATGAAAAGAACAAAAAAAAGAAAATTTCTCTTACCCTTAGTGCATGAATTAGTGAATTATAGCAACACCGTGTGTTACATGTGATGTTTTTACCTACATATAATCGCGATCTATATGTAACTATGGCACACACACACACACACACACACAAAGCACTTCCGCACAATAGCGGTTCTGATGAATTTATGATTTTTTTAAATTTTTTTTCCCAATTATTTGTTTGGTTGCAATGGAATTTCGTTGGTTTTTTTTTTTTTTCCTTTCTCCTAGTCTCAACATGTCGATACGGCAATTTAATTTCGTATCACAATCGCACGATGAGTGCATAAAATAGCAATAGACCAGCAGCAAAAAAGTAGTTAGTTAAGTAAACTTTCAGCAAATACATTTTTATTTTTTCATTTGAATAATGAGATTTATTTTGGGAATTGAAAAATAGGAAAATTTTCAGCTGAAAACATAATTCAATGACAAATGTTTGGTGGTGGTTTCACGTTTAACAAAAACGTGATGATGTATTGTAGAGAAAAGAAAATCGATTTGGCAAATAATAAAGCTGTATAGCTGCTGCTGCTGTTGATGTTGATGTTACTGGTAAAAGGAAGGCCTAATACCGACCCTAATATTATTGTTGACCTACATTTCACTTTTTTTCTATTTTCATTTATATCGAGTTAATAATATTGCTGCTGCCAATGTGGAGCTTTTTTCTTTCTTTTCTTTCATTTTTTAACATCACAAACACAAAACCCCCAATAACCATTTATTAAGAAATAAAAAAAAAAGGAAAAAAAAATATTGTCTGATGGCCAGTCGCCACTAGGATAAAAAAGCAAAAGAGAAAATATAATCAGAAAATTGATCTTTCAGAAGATTCCCATTTATATAATGCGAGTATAGCACTAGAACGAATATAAAAGCGTCATGAGTTGTTGCCGTTGTGAACTTTTAAGTGGAAAATATTCAGCGAGTTTTGCGATGGCTAAAAATAAAAATCTCTTCTTCAACAACCCCAACCCTTCCAGAAACAGTAATAAATTGTTTAAATAAAAAAAATAAAAAAAAAAACGAATAGAGAAACAAATAAAACGTTTTTTGACTTAGGAAATTGAATTTTCTGCTTTTAACGATTTCTTGTCTTTGGACTTTTCATTTCTTAACAATCAGTGAATTAAGCGAAATGTTTTTTTATTTTTTTGCAATTGGTGGCATTTTTTTTTTTTGGGATGGTTATTCGATTTATCACGGATGTATGACGTTTAAAAGCAAAAATAAAATTCGAGACGGAAATTAAGGTTTCGTCAGCTTTTTGTGTGGTGTTTTGTACCCGAAAATTTTATTTTTATTTCTCTCTTCATTTCTAGCAGTAAATTTGGGTTTGAGCCACTTGTTTGGTATTCAACTGGGCATAACTTCTGATTGAAATTTTTTAGGCCGGAATCCTTTATGCAGCATACATAAGGACTCTATATGAGACTTTTCACCAAATTTCAGCTCATTTAAAAATAATTTTTTTTTCGCCCAAAAATGCATACAAAGTATCAGGAAAAATTTCAATTTTTAGGTGAAAAACAAATAAATTCAGATCGAGTTGAAATTTTGCAGAAGGGTTCATTAGATAGTTCTGAATCGACTTAGTTCTTGGAATTTTCCGATAAAAAATTTATTTCACGAGTTATGAGTACTCAAAGTTCCGAAAATTGAAGATAAAACACTTTTTCCCATGTTTAATGGCATTTGTTTTAAAAAATTGGTACCTAGTGCCCACATTTCATATTGCGGTCTACTAGTGTGTTTATTCAGGATTACAAAAAACTAAACATCTTAGTTCTGAGACATATTTTGGAAGAGTTATGACGAAACAACTGCGATAAGGATATTCGATACCAATGCAGAAAGCAAAAAACGTAGGAATTGAGATTCAACTGGTCATAACTTCTGATTGAAATTTTTTAGGCCGGAATCCTTTATGCAGCATACATAAGGACTCTATACGAGACTTTTCACCAAATTTCAGCTCATTTAAAAATAATTTTTTTTTTCGCCAAAAATGCATACAAAGTATCAGGAAAAATTTCAATTTTCAGGTGAAAATTAAATAAATTCAGATCGAGTTGAAATTTTGCAGAAGGGTTCTTTAGATAGTTCTGAATCGACTTAGATCTTGGAATTTTCCGATAAAAAATTTATTTCACGAGTTATGAGTACTCGAAGTTCCGAAAATTGAAGATAAAACACTTTTTCCCATGTTTAATGGCATTTGTTTTAAAAAATTGGTACCTAGTGCCCACATTTCATATTGCGGTCTACTAGTGTGTTTATTCAGGATTACAAAAAACTAAACATCTTAGTTCTGAGACATATTTTGGAAGAGTTATGACGAAACAACTGCGATAAGTACATTCGATACCAATGCAGAAAGCAAAAAACGTAGGAATTGAGATTCAACTGGTCATAACTTCTGATTGAAATTTTTTAGGCCGGAATCCTTTATGCAGTATTCATAAGGACTCTATACGAGACTTTTCACCAAATTTCAGCTCATTTAAAAATAATTTTTTTTTTCGCCAAAAATGCATACAAAGTATCAGGAAAAATTTCAATTTTCAGGTGAAAATTAAATAAATTCAGATCGAGTTGAAATTTTGCAGAAGGGTTCTTTAGATAGTTCTGAATCGACTTAGTTCTTGGAATTTTCCGATAAAAAATTTATTTCACGAGTTATGAGTACTCAAAGTTCCGAAAATTGAAGATAAAACACTTTTTCCCATGTTTAATGGCATTTGTTTTAAAAAATTGGTACCTAGTGCCCACATTTCATATTGCGGTCTACTAGTGTGTTTATTCAGGATTACAAAAAACTAAACATCTTAGTTCTGAGACATATTTTGGAAGAGTTATGACGAAACAACTGCGATAAGTACATTCGATACCAATGCAGAAAGCAAAAAACGTAGGAATTGAGATTCAACTGGTCATAACTTCTGATTGAAATTTTTTAGGCCGGAATCCTTTATGCAGCATACATAAGGACTCTATACGAGACTTTTCACCAAATTTCAGCTCATTTAAAAATAATTTTTTTTTTCGCCAAAAATGCATACAAAGTATCAGGAAAAATTTCAATTTTCAGGTGAAAATTAAATAAATTCAGATCGAGTTGAAATTTTGCAGAAGGGTTCTTTAGATAGTTCTGAATCGACTTAGTTCTTGGAATTTTCCGATAAAAAATTTATTTCACGAGTTATGAGTACTCAAAGTTCCGAAAATTGAAGATAAAACACTTTTTCCCATGTTTAATGGCATTTGTTTTAAAAAATTGGTACCTAGTGCCCACATTTCATATTGCGGTCTACTAGTGTGTTTATTCAGGATTACAAAAAACTAAACATCTTAGTTCTGAGACATATTTTGGAAGAGTTATGACGAAACAACTGCGATAAGTACATTCGATACCAATGCAGAAAGCAAAAAACGTAGGAATTGAGATTCAACTGGTCATAACTTCTGATTGAAATTTTTTAGGCCGGAATCCTTTATGCAGCATACATAAGGACTCTATACGAGACTTTTCACCAAATTTCAGCTCATTTAAAAATAATTTTTTTTTTTCGCGAAAAATGCATACAAAGTATCAGGAAAAATTTTAATTTTCAGGTGAAAATTCAATAAATTCAGATCGAGCTTAAACTTTGTAGGAATGTTTATTAGACATTTCTGAATCGACTTAGTTCTTGGAGTTTTTCGATAAAAAATTTATTTCACGAGTTATGAGTACTCAAAGTTCAGAAAACTTTTTTTTTTTTTTTTCAATTTCTCTCAAAGGACAAAACAACGATTTATCTATCTAATTACACTAAAAGAAATCATTTTAAATTAATTAAATTAATGTAAATGAAAAGAAACAGAAGAAAAAAAGAAAAGTCAATTAAATCACTGAATAAAAATGTACACGAGAGCTAGCTGACTAGCACTGTGTATGTGTGTAAATAAATGATTATATTTTGCTGCATTGTAAATCAAAATCAATGTTAACTGCATTATAACAATTTATATGCACAACAGCAACAAAAATATACAATGAAGTAAAGTAAAGTAAAGTAACTTATGTATAATACATATAATTTTAATTTAAAAAAATTATAAAAATTCATATTTGCAAACCCATCTAGCTAAACTTTCCTTTAACAGCAACAGCAGCAACAGCGGCAGCAGTAAAACTATCGAGCTCCACAAACATTTTCTCTATCGTTGCTCATACCAATTACAAACATTTTACTTTTTCTATTTTAATATAATAATAAGAATGAAATTACATTTTAAAAATAATAATAATAATAACTAAAACGTCCAACCATCAGTTTAGTTGTAAAAAGGAAAGAAAAATACATGCGACGCGACATGCGATAAAGTTTAAACGGGGGAGAAAACCGATGAAAAACTGGGTGAAAAAAAAAAAAAAACATAATAATGGGCAACAACAAATGTCTAGCTCAACTTTTCTTAAGATTGTAAACCTTGTCTAACATAATATTGTTGACATTATATACAATCAACTATATAAAATATGTTATTTATGCAATTTTTATCATATCGTATCGTATCGGACATAACAAAATTGCAAATAACGATCCAAGCCAATTTAGTCACTAGTGTTTGTAACTATATGACTTTTCTTCTCCGATATTCGTGTTTTATATTTTTACCAGAGCAACAAACAACAAAAAATATTGTATTCAAGGAAAAAAGTAAATAAGATTGCAGCATAGAATAGAATAGAAAAACTTATATCTCCTCTTTTTAGTTTTATTTTGTTTTGCTGCAACAATTGCCTCCATCAATTTCACTTTAAATACCAATTTTATTTTCAAGTTTAATTCTTCTGACAAACATGCTTAAAACAGAAATTTTCTTTTAATAATAATAACGAAGGAAAAAATACAAAAACGAACGAACAGATGATGATGATCATACTGGAAACTAAGTCGATTTTAATGGGAAAAAATAATTTTTTTTTGTCATTTCTTTTCCTTGTGCTGCTTCTAGTAAATCAAATAAAAAAAAAAAACATTTTTTTTTGTTGTTTATTCACTGGTTGTTGTTTTATTAATCCAGAATAGCAAAAAAAAAAAAAAAAAAATTAAAAATATGATATCCCGTCGATAACGCTTTGGGATACAAAAACCTTTTCGAATTGTTGTTGCAGCGTTTTTTTGCTCCACGCACAATTAGGCTAGGATTTTTTTATTTGACAAAAAAAAAAAACACGCAGACTCTTGTTATAAAAATAAATTAATTTTATTTACGATAACATCTAAATAGGATGGGAGAGATCGAAAAACAAAAAACAGAAAAACATTTCTTATCTTGAAACGAATTTCCTTCTGTTATTATTTGCGCTATTAAAATGTACAGAGAGAAAAACAGAAAACTTAAACGAATAATAATATAATTTTTATTACTTAGCTTAAATGATTATGTTTATTATGATGTCGTGTTTGTTTCAATTATTATTTAATCGTATTTTATTCCAATAAACATTTGTGTTTGTCGATGAAGAGCCAATAATGTAGGAAATGTAATGATGAAAATAAACTAGAAGAGTTTTAATCCGGCTTACCTGTAATTTGAAATAAACAGAAATTAATTTTATATAATTTAATTAATTATTTAACAAAACAAAACAAAATATAATGTAAAAATTGTCTAAAAATAAATTCAACATTGACCTTCAAACGATTTAAGTCGCTGTTTTTATTTATTTTTCTATTTTTAAATGCAAAAAAAATAAAAAATTCATAAACACAAACACTTTGTGTGGCTTTGATTTGTTTTTAGTTTTAATTTTTTATTTTTTTTGTATAATTATGCAACTTCCTTCCGTTATAATATTTTGTTTTATAAAAGACGAAACATAATTAATGATAAACAAAAAAAAATTTGATTTCACAAGAAAAATTTTTATTTAATTTTATTTATGAACAAATAACGCCACAATCTGGAATTTTAAACGCGTTGATGATGTGTGGTTTTTATGATAAAAAGCTGTTATGAAATTTTTTTTTTGTTAATTTTTACTTAATGAGTATAAACAGATGTTGATTAAACAGAAAAAAAAATTAATATGAAAACAAGAAAAGAGTTATGGGTTTTTTTTGTTTTGTTTAATTCATTTAAAATTTATTAAGAAAAAAATTTCTCTCTCTTAGTTTTAACGATTTAGATTAATTCCCAATGACTTTACGTTAAGTGTGTTTTGGGTTATATGACTAGCGGATACTACACATACACAAGAAATAAACGGTTTTTTTTTGTATAATTTATTTGTCATAAACTAATTTTCTTAATCGATCGATTGAAATTTATTTAAAAAATACTGAATGTAATTTGCAAGCCGTGTAATTTAGCAATATTGAAAGTCCATCTGTGATATGACTAATAGCTAGAAACTTGCTTTCTACTTGCCTAACTATTAGATAATAAGGAAACTATTGGCTTAACAAGATTATAAGGTAAAAAAAAATCCAATAATGGTATAAATACATCTGGCAGTACTTGCAATTAAATTTTGACAGCAAGCGCTAATTTTGCTCGCTAGCGAATAAATCTTCAAAGCCATCATTACAACGCACCTTTTTAAAAAAAACATTTTTATTATACGAAAAGATTAAAAGAAAAAAAACATTTTTAATCCTCCCACCGCCTACAATAAATTATTTCGCAGTTCCAATGCTATAAACGATAAATCCTCTATCATTATAATTTCATTTTTCAATAAAACTATAAGAAATATATTCAATTAACGATTTTATTAATAAATAAAATCGAATAAATTAATAAGAAACAAACTAATAATTTCCCTATCAATTTACAAATAAATTATTTATTTATTTAAATCGTAGAGAAGAGTAAAAATAAAGGCAAAGACCGACTAATATCCAACATTAAATTTATCATCGATTTTTAGTATTTTTTATTTTTATTTTTCTTTATTAATAAATCGACTATCTTCTACTTTTATTACCCCCGCTCGTGGTTAACATTTTTATTGCTTGTTTTGTTTTAATTTTTTTATATTTTTATATTTTATATTTTTACATATCGATAGATATGTTGACCATTTAAAAAACATAAAAAATTATTTTTTGTTAATGTTAATTTAGAAATTATAATAAAAAAACAAGAAAAATAAAGTTTTTTGTAGAGGCGACTTCGAAGTCATAATTTTTACATATTTAGCCGGGGAAGAAACGGTTTTCTTTGTGATTTATTTAAATTTTTTGGTTTTTGTTTGTTTAGAGTGAATAAGAATTTGAATAATTTTTAATTTATTTGATTATTAAAGAAATAAAATTAAGTGCCTACAGGGTAATTAACAAGATTGAAGAGATTGAATAAATGAAACGAATTTTTTTTTTCTATTTTACCGCACTTTTGTGAGATATTTCACGGTGGCTGGTGCAGTGGATTAATAAAAAAAAAAAAACAATTTCTTATCTATTGATTGCGGTATTTTATATATGCAACTTTCACAAGATATAATCACATTAAAATTAACTGATAGTGGACATTCCAACGAAACAGTAATACGTATAAAATGTATTTTTAAAAGCCAAGTGTGAACAATCGATTTTATTATTAGAAAACATAAGAAATAAGTTCCGCTAGTACTTTAAAAGTAAGAAAAGGACGTTTTACAGATGATCCTGTTCAAAAATAAACGGTTAAATGCAATGAAATTAAACCTGACGGACTGTTATAGTCAGCTAAAGCTATACAAATTTATTTAGCTAAAGTTTTAGTGCTTTAAACGAAATACCATTCAAAATCCTTACAAATATCCTTTAAGAACGAAAATCTCACTAAAAAACAATTTTAAAATCAAAATTAACTGCAAATACAGACGCAATAATATTCAGCGTATTCCCTTTTGTATCACACTGTATACATAACTCTTTGATGTTTTTTTTTTTTTTTTTATATTCATCTTATTTATAATTTAATTTAATTTATTTTCTGAGCTAATTTCACATGTGATGTCAGTAATTTTTTATTTTATTTTTCCTTTCATTTCTCGTATACAGAATACGTTGCGTGATACACTTAACTAGCAGCTGTATAATCGCGCTAATTTCAAACTCATATGGTTTTAATTATTTATTTACACAAAAAAAAAAAAAAAGTTAAAAAATGAAGAAGAGGAGGAAGAAGAAAAATTATTAAAAAAAAAATTCCCGATGAGAAAACTACAAAACAATTTTTTTTTTTATTTTGTGTTCGTTCTATGAAAAACCAACAGACCTTGAGCACGCGTCTGTTCTTTAAATAATTAACAGAAGAAGAAAAAAAAATTTATTTCTTTAGAAAACGAGGTGAAAATTATCAATTTAATTAATTAATTAACAATTTATTTGGGCAACGATTGATTTTTATTTTGATTTTAGTTTAACAAGAAGAAAGAAGAGAAAAAAAATTTTTTTTTCTACGATTCGTTTCAGTACAAAAATTGAACAACAAAACGTAGAAAGAATTTTGATTTAATAAATAAATAAATAAAAAGAAAAAACCTGAATACAAATTAACAATAAAATGTTGATTTATTTAATTTGATTTCCATTCTTTAATTCTGTTTATTTAATTCAGAGTCTTAGACCTCAACCCATAATGGAATAATAAATAAATAAAGAAAGAATGAAAAAAATAAATAAAAAAAAAACAACACAGAAATGAAAAAAGAGTCGAGCCAACGAAATAACACTTTATACGGCAAGTTCAACACAATTCTTATTAAATACACGTAAAGTTTGATTATTTATATGAAATATAATTCTATAAATAACAACATAATAATAATAATAATCATAAAATAAAAAATATTGTAAAAGGCTTAAAGAAAAACGAGAGAGAGTAAAAAAAAAAAACACTTTGCTTGTGTTGTACACAATAAAAGTTAGCGTACAGCCAGTTTTATTTATGTAATCGGATATTGCGCGTTTCTTACTTCACATTGACTAATTTTTTGAAGTAATATTATTACATTGATTTGTGTTATTTAATTATTTATAAATAAAATTTTATTACTTTATTCATTATCGGCGTACTTACTGCACCTCTTTCAATTTGTGTTTTTTTTCTTTTTTATTCCTTTACAGTAAGTATTCCTCTACTTTGTGGATTATCAGCTAAAACTTGCAATCATGTATGAAACTATCAAGTTAAAAACTTTCTTGCTTAGAAAAACTCTCTTAGAAGCTAAAATACCAACAAAAACTTGCATTCAACTATCAACCTAGAGACTTTCTCGCTTAGATAAACCTTGTAGAACCGTAATTAACAGCCAAACTAACAACCACGAAACATTATCGCTTACATAAAGCCTCTTCGAATCATGATTACTAGCAAAAACTTGCATTCCAGAATTAAACTATCAACTAGCAAACTTTCAGAAGCATAATAATCAACAAAAACTATCAACCTAACAACCTAGAGCCTTTACTGTAACATTTATTTATTTCCTTCTTTTTTTTTTGTTTCAATTATTTCTTACAACAAAACGTTGTAAAACAACAACAAAAAAAAACTACATCAAATGTGAAATTAATACAGAAAAATATTTATTAATACAGAAAGATCGATAAAAAATTTATTAAAAAAAAAAAAAAAAAAAACTAAAATTACATGACGCACGCGTTATTAAAATATTAATAAAACAGAAAAGAGAACAAAAAAAAAAAAAATTCACTAGTGTTTTCGTTGTTTCTTCTGTAATCAAAAAAAAAAAA
This sequence comes from Ptychoptera albimana, assembly GCA_961205885.1. Taxonomy (NCBI): domain Eukaryota; kingdom Metazoa; phylum Arthropoda; class Insecta; order Diptera; family Ptychopteridae; genus Ptychoptera; species Ptychoptera albimana. The sequence continues at coordinate 1,663,404 of OY540802.1, read as the reverse complement.
CAAAAGTAAAATTGGATGCGTTCCTGTTCTGTACGAGAAAGAAAGGAGAAAGAAAAAATTCGATTATTATGTGACAACACGGAACCACAAATGTATTTTTGACTAAAATTTCAATCCAATCTTAATCCATTGTATTTAAAATACCTGGGTGGGCAGTTTTAATTTTTTTTTTATTTTTTTTTGTAAATAAGAGAGCAAACGAATTGTTATAATAAAACTGAACGCAATCAGATAGTTTTATGATTAGAATTAAAAGAAAATAATAACCATGGGGTGTCCACCGATGAATAATAAAGCTGAATGAAAATGACATAAAATCTGTGTGACGTATAAACATTTAAAAACGGGCGATTGTTGTTATTTCTTTGTTGCATTTCGAATTAAATCTTTATATCGTCAATAAAACGTTGGAAATTAAGAAGAAAAAATAAGATCGGTTGTAATGATAGCGAACAGCGAAAAAAAAAAAAGATTCTGTTGCGTTGCTTCAAAAAACCCCATTAAAATCTATCATTTCATGTGTGGAGGATTGTTAATTTATGATTTATTATTCTGTTCGATATTATGCTTAAAGCCAATTATGCGAATATAAACAACAGAGAAATAGATCTGTTTGCTGTTGGATGGGATAAAACCAAAGTTAAATTGAAATAAATCGAAAGAAAGAGAAAATTATTAAAAAAAAAAAAAAAAAAATTAAACGCAGACAGTGGGCGGATTTTTTTTTTGTATTAAATAATTGAATTATTGTCGATGGTGGCGTCGTAGGTATGTTTATGATTTTTTTCGACTTCTCTCTTATTCAATACGAATTCCAGCATAAACAGAATTTTACTCTGGTGAAGATCAGTACAAAAAAAAAAAAAAAATTAAATAAAATTGTATGCGAAACAAAGCTGCAAGTGTATAGTCGAATTATTAATTAAAGAGAAATCTTTTGACATGCGTAATCAATTTTTTAATGATTTCTACAGTATTCCTTCTAAAAAAAAAAAGAAAGAAAATTAAATTAATTTACACGATTTGTATAATAATTTCATAGCAAATTTCAAGGTAAATCGTGAGCAATTTGGAGAAAAAAAATATTCTTCTCGTATCATACGAATTTATTATAATTTAATACAATAATATGTTATGGTAAAATTCAGTTAACGAAAGGTTAAACAACTGCAATGAATAATCAACAGATAAAATCGTAAGAAAATTTTTTTCTTTATGGTAAATACGGCTGCAATTGCACGTTTAACGTTTAAAGAGGTTTTTTTTTCATACCATATCTTCATACAATGCGTCGTTATCCTTGATGCTAAACCACCTATTGTTTGTTTTTTGTTATCTGAAACGCACCGTAAACAGTTCTCGTTACAGGTAAAGAGAAAACTAATTTACTTCGTTGTGACAGTTTGATTTGTTTTCTTTAATTATCGCGTAACCTTTATCCATTATAATGCATTTGCTGCTCGTTATTAATTTTAACCGAAATAGGTTTTGAAAACAATCTGCTCGTGCAAGTATTTTGAATTTTTGTATTTAAGAAGCGAAAAACTGTGTGATTATGGACATCCAACTGTGTATGCCACGGCTTTATGTTTGATAAATGACTTTTTGGTGGTACTTCAGCAGCTGATTCGTTATGGTCGATTGAAATTATTTAAGTTCTACAGACATTAATAACCATTTTAGTTTCAGAAAGAAGTAAACAAAAATTTATTTTCGACATGAATCAATCAAAACGAATAATTCTTCAGACTTCAGATGGATAAAAGAATTAAAAAATAAAAAAAAATTCTAACAACAAAAGCTTTTTTGGATAATAAAATAAACAAAACGACCTTGGTTCCCATCAAACCAAACAAAAACCAAACCAAAAAAAAAAAAAAATGACAACGCTGATGGCATAATGCAGTGCATCACAGTACAACGTTGTCTCAGTCACCCACGCGATTAGTTATTCGTTACGGTTGTCTGTCGTTTCCACCAACCACGTACAATTTTTTATTCACTTTAATCATCTTCGACATAACACGAATAATAAAAAGCAAAGAAAAAGCAAATCAGACTGAAATAATCAATTAAATCCAACTGCATGGATCTTTGTGGACGTCTGTACGTCTTAATTTCGTTTTTGTTTCTTCAAACGATTAATAAACGCCTACACGAATTCAGGGCACACATTTACAGGTAAATAATCTTGTCGATAATTGTTTTCTAATGAGATGAATTGTTTTTTTTACTTAAATTATACGAGGTTTTGTCACTGCTTTAAACCAGATCAGAGAGACAAAAAAGGCGCTTTTTGAATAAACAACCAAAGTAGAATAAAACATAAAAAAACAAGAAATCCGATGCACTACAAAGTGCATAGCACCTCTGTCGGCGGTGTACACACAAGCAACGTATGTTACGATTCTTATCTTTATGCATTTTTGTTTGTCAACAATATTCTCTTCAGTCTTGTTCTTATTATTATTTGCTTTTAAGATTGTAAAGTTTATTCTGGTCACGTTGTGCCGTTGCAGCATTTTTAATTCTTTTTCTACATCGTCTTCGTCGTCGTCGCATTTTGATTAATTAAATTCTTCGTGTTAGTTTTGTTAGTGAGTTTTTTCTTTTTTTTCTATTTTCTTTTTTCCTACCTTCAAACTAACCTCGTTAATTTAGGTTTTCTAATAAACGATAACTCTGCTGTAATTGCTATTGCTGTAAAAAAACGAGAAACTTTTCTTCGATTCGCCGTTTTTTTTTTCTTTTTCTTTTCTTTAATTATTTATTTAGTTTGCTTTTGCCAATGTTTGAATAACTTTCAATTGCAAAAAACCCACAGAAAAAATTTATAAATTAAAAACTTGGTCAGCTTCTTACAGTTTTTTTTTTTTTTCGTTTCTTCCTTCAGCATTTTTTCTTTGGTCGTTTGTACGAATAAAATTTTTTTTTTTTTATTTAAAACTTCTATAATCGAAAGTTTTTCTGCGGTGCTTTTTTTTTTTTTGTTAATAAATTAATTCATTATTCAAATTAATTGAATTAATAATAAAAAAAATCTTTTTTAATGAATTCGTGTATGAAAAATACCACGAAGAAATTTTGTGGATAGACATTACGCCCACGCATAGTGAAAAGCCATATTAGCAGTAAAATAATGAAATTTACACTGATTGTGTCCGGGATAATAAACAGTGGCGATGATCCTGAGTCACAAAATGCGTGGAATTTTACCATCAATAAACGAAGCGACAGACAATCTAGGCCAATACGTTGTGGCGATGAGTTTTCTTTGTCGTATTCATTAAAAAATTTCAAACTTTGTACAAGTAAAAACTTTTTACAAAAACATAAAAAAAACTTCGATCAGGATAATAAGGAACGAACTGATGTAAAACAATAAATGTTTAACTGATTTAAAGGAGGAAGACTATGAAATTTGGTTGATTAATTTTCCATTTTCCATTTTATTTCCATCCGAATGGCATTCTTTTTTTGCGTGGGTGGGTGTGAGTAAGAGTTTTTTGTTTTGTTGAAGTTTTTATGTAAAAAAAAAGAAAAAAAAAATAAATACAAAATCCAGGGTAATCGAATCAAATTTGATTATTATGCAAATTTTAAGAAGATAAAATTAACAAAAAAAAAAAATCCACCAAACAAATATCCATTCAACCGGACTGGTGGACTTTCTTTGGAAGGAGACAGATTTTTTCTTAATACAGTGCGCTAACGCAGCAATTGAATAAGAAAAGACAATCATCTTAACTAACTACAATTGTTTGCTGGATTTATTTTTATTTTACTTTATTTTACTTAACTTTACTGCATTATCCAGGGAGTTTAACATGATTGTCATTTTTTTCCACCATTTTTATATCTATGGTACGAGAGCTGCACATAAAAAAGCTGCTGCCGGCAAGCATATATTTGACTTAGTGGTTTCAAAGTTATTATTTAACTTTGTTTTTCTAACATTTGCAACAGCAGCAGCAAGTATGTTTTGTTGTTGATGCTGCTGCTGCTGCTGCTGCTACTTGTGTTATCTAAACAAAAAACGTTTTTTTTTTTGCTTTACTGTACTGTACATTACAACCACCACCATCAACCCCACATTCTTACTAAATCCATACGTGAGTATTACATATATATATTTATATAAAAATAAAATAAAAGCTTCTTGCTACTGTTTGGTACAATTCGTACAGTACACGAGCATAGAAAATAAATTAAATAAATAAATAAACGAGTTAAAAAAAAAAAAACAGAAGAAAACATTCAACGTTTCCGAATACAATGGTGGAAATAATCGACTTTGAAATTGAATAAAAATAAATAAATAAATAAAACGAAAGTGCTATGAACAGATTTTCTACAAGAAAATGTTTTTTTGTAAAAAAAAAGAAGAAAATAAAAGCAGAAGGTGAATATGGTTGATTTTAATCCATCCCGTACCTATTTAAGTTGGTTGTTTTTTAATTTTTTTATATTCTACCACCCCCAAGTGAATGTAATAACGAGTACATTACATGAACTCAATAAAGTCTTGCAATACATTCGGTAATCAAACAATGAGCCAAAATCTGCTGAAATACAAAAATGTTTTTCTGGCTGATTATTGATAAGAAAAAGGTGAGAAAACGATAAATTCTATTAAAATCTACATACAAAAAACCTCAAAAAATCTATTTACTCGTTTGTATATAATCGATAAATTGATAAAACACTGAGAAACATCACTGGAACACCTCAAAAACCCCAAGAAACAAACATTTTTTTTTACCCAGGATAAAAAACTTTTCAACTTTTTTTTTATTTATTTCTTGTATATAAAAAAAAATTTTTTTTTTCCTTCTGTTCCATTTCTGTGCCCTATTGTTGAAAACAATTGAGAAAAAAAAATTTAATTATTGCCTTAATGAGAAATAAGAAGACAAAAAAAAAAAAAAAGAAAAAAACACGCGAACAGGATTGAGGGTTAGACCGGCTTCTATATTAAGAAAAAAAAAAAAAAAAAACAACGAAGATGATCAGAACGCTAAAATCCAACAACGATGATAATAAAATTGTTTTGTTCTTAAAGTAATAAAAGAAAAGAAACAAAAAAAAAGTTGTAAGAAACATTGAAGTGTGCAGCAGTAGCAGCAGCATCCACCCCATCAACAGTACAACCCCGAAATACTGTTAAAACATGAAATAAACTTTGCTTTGTTTTGGTTGGCAACGTATCGATGATGTTGCTTTAAGCAGCTTTTATCTATCGCATTTTATGTGACATTACATGTTTATAACTTGGATTAACACCGGGGTAGTGTCCGTTGCTGAGTTACTTGTAGAAGAAAATGAAGCAGAAAAAAAAAATAAATAAAAAAGTTCACAAAACAATTATTTCGTATAAATACACAACGATAGGTGTGTCACCGTATATATATATATATAAAACCCTTATAACTCTACCCTTTTTTTTATTTCATATTAATACATTTCGTGCCCTTCTCCACCGGCCCCACCATTCCTGCTTTTACAACACTTACCAACCCTATGGCCAAATTTTTATTGCATTTATTTCTTAAGAAAACATCGAATAATACAACTAATCAAGTACTATAATCACAATTTCTAATAAAACACCTCATTATTCTAATTCTCATCCCCTAAAAACCCCTCTTATATCGTTTTTAGCTTAATTTTTACCTATTCTCACACCCCCACATCAAACAACGTTATTATTATTATTAAAATCCGCTGTACTACCTGCAACAGCAAAAACGAAATAAAACTTTTCGATTCATAAAGAAAGTTTTTTCTGGATGTTACAAAAATAGAAGAAATGAAAGAAAGAAAAAAACCACCCTCACCCTTAGATTACAAAATAATGAAAAAATAAAAATTTGTTTTTTGCTCCTTTTTACTCATTTATTTCGTTTTTTTTTTTTTTTTATTTAATTTTATTTTTTCTTCCTCCCTATGTTGGAAGTTTTGCTCTTTTTTACGTTTTTACTTGGACTAAGGGTTGTTTTTAAGTTTTTTGTCAACACTGTTACAGACCTTTCGGAAATATAGAAACAAAGTACAAAAAAAAAAAAATCATTTTGTCACTTTAAAGTTGTTTAAAATTTTAATCTAAAAAAAAAAAAAAAAACAGAAACAATTTTCTACCACCACCGTCATCTACGTTGGGGATGGTTTTTCACTTGGCGCATACAGTAAAAAAAAAATTTAATTCAAATACAAGAAATATATGAGATTTATTGTAGGAATAAATTAAGAAGTAACCAGATTACATTGTAATTCACACGATTCTTCCAACCACCAGGTTTTCTTTTTTTCCTGAACGAAATTTTCTTAACGATTTTTTCTTCCACAATTTTCCTCCTGCTTCCTGGTAGAATTTAATGGTAAATAGAAAATTACATTTCACGTGTTGGCATCAGTAGAGAAAGAGAGAAAAAAAACTGATTTGACTTCGTTACTTCGTTGCAGGGTGAAAAACCAAAAAAGAAAATTTCGCTGATTTAACACTTTTGCACCAGCTTAGGAGCTTTTTCATTTTTTTTTTGGTGACACAGAAATATAATAACTTTGTCGTATGATTTGTAAAAAAAATATAAAAAAAAAAAACATTTTTATTACCCGATTTTTACACAAAATTCACGTCACCTCCACATACGTAACGAGAAAAAACTGAGAAACAGCGAAAATAAAAATTTTTCTTTCTTTAATTCTTAATTTTTTTGCAAACGATTTTGTGAGTCATCGCTTAATTCTTATTAATTCGCAGTTACAAAGCCAAATAAATTATAAAAGATTTCTTTCTTTAAGCGTCAACAATAAAATTTAATTTTTTTTTTAATTTTTTATGTTGCTGATGAAAGAAAAACGACGCAAATGTTGCACATGTTGCTGGTGAATGCGCGAATTAACCAACAACAAGAAGAATAATTATTATGTACTGTTTACGAGTTAATACTCATAAATTAGGTCAAATGTCACTGCGAAAGATCAAACAAATGTTAATGAAAAGAAGCAACAAAGAAGCAAATCAACGGAAATGTCTCCATTACGTTTTCTGATTAAAAAAATTATCCCCGTGTAGGTGAAAGCAAAAAAGTACAAACAGATTTTTTTTATAAAATTAATACGAAAATTTCCATTTATTGTGTCTTTATGCTCATCTTTATTTATCCACCATTTACATTCTAACGTAACAAGCAGAAAAATTAAAAGGGAAAACTCATTAAAAAAAAGAAAAAATAAATTCTCTGTTGTTCAAAGAACGACAATGGTCATCCCATTATATTTGTTGTTTGTTCGTATTCAAGTGGAGCAACAAATAAATATTAAATACGGAAATAAACTTGTTTAATTAAGTAACGCGGGATGGATAAAACATTACATGAATTTACAGAGGGATTGGATGCTGTGTTCGAAAAACGAAAAAAAAAAAAAAACCATAATCGTAACAATAAAAAATAATCGGTTGGGTGATATTAAAATTGATGGTAGGAAAGAATGTAGAACAGAAAAAATATGAGGGATGGATAAACTTTTTCTTATGTTAACTGAAATTCTATGTATAGCTTAGTTGTGCCTCTACCACCACAACAATAACCACCACCACCCACCCAACGAAGTAATAATAAAACGTAACGAAAGTGAAATTCTCTTAAAAAGCAATCTCGTTTAAATTAAATCTTCTTCCATTTATCGCACCTTTTTCCATCGTTATTATTTAAAGCGACTCATCCCCAAAAAATTTTCGTTAGTTTTTATTCATCAATAGAAATTTTTGGTGGGTGCCTCGTACCCATCCTTTGGAACACACCGGAGTAATAATTATTATCAGAAGGAAAGCACACATGCGCATTTTTTTTTTATTTACGTGTGTTGATAACAACCCATAGCCGCCACCGACGTCGCACAGTGATGACACTACTGCTGCCAATGGGAACAATCAAAACAGCAAAAAAAAAAAACAAAACAAAGTTTTCTACATCGAAAACAAGACACAAGTCTGACGCACATAAGTTTGAAACCCCCACCGGAATGGTACTATGGTCCCTGTGTCATAAAATATAACGATGCTGCTGCTTTAAAACTTTTACTTTTGAAAAAGAAATTTTACTTATCCCTTCTATAAGGTAGAAAAAGGTTCTTTTAAAATAACCCTGCCATTGCCTCATTTATCTAACGTTTTTTTTTTTTTTTTTAATGGTTTCGGTGAACACAAAATGAATAATTTCTCGTAAATATTCCTTACCCTGGGTGATTAATCTTCGTGAGAGGTTTTTTGTTCTTGTGTTTTGTTTGGCGGTTTGGTGAGTAGTAGTAGTTGGCAGAGTTCTAACAACAAGAAATAATGGAATAAGCACTAGCTGTTTGGTTTGTTTATTATTATTATTTTTTTTTTTTTTGCTAGTATTAAACGAGAAGCCAGGTCATCAATTAGAATCCACTTTGCTTCCGTTTATTTGTAACACTTTGAAGGTGGTAAAAAAAACAAAAATAATCAGCTACTTGCAACTAGGTAATACAAGGTACAGAAATTCAATTTATCCTGTTACTACCTAGCTCTAATTTAACGACACAGAAAATGTGTAAAAAGAAGAGAAAAACAATTTTTTTCCCTATTGTTGTATTGCAGTTGTTTTGCCTTGTTTTGCCTTGTTTTGCCTTGTTATGCTATTTTCCAACGTTTTTTCACCAGCATCATCTCTAACGTACCGTTTAATTAAAAATGTAAATTTTATTTCTGACTTTTTCCTATAATAATTTCTTCATTGTTGTCAACATAATATGGTGAACGAGTGTTTTTACACAAAATATCCATAATGATAAAAAAAACAGGAAGAAAAAGTACGAAACGTAACGTAACGAAACCATAACGATTCCCAAAAATGAAAGAAAATGGCAAATACACTGCTTAAGCAGGCGAAATGACAAAACAAAAAAAAATTGTCTGGATGCAAAGGGTGCATTCTAGTGTAAATTTTCACGCGTACTTTTCGTTTCCCAACCAAAACCACCTTTAACCAAAAAAAAAAAAGGAAAAAGTTCATAAAATCTGTCAACAGATTTGTGTCTGGCTTTCATTTTCCAAATGGCAAACTATCAAACTTTGCTGTATGCTTTTGAATATCAATTGTGTTGCCTGACTGTGAATTGCCTGCTCAATATTCGCCCAACAAATATAAATAGAATATTCAACAATAATTTTTCGGTGCATCATTATATGCCCCCCGGTCAATCAATCAATTTCTCACGGAGAAAAAGTTTTTTTCGTCATTTTCTTCTGCTCCAATAATTTAAAAGTTTTCTTTTTTTTGCACAATAATTGCGGAGTGATCGGTGAAAGTTTAAACGGAAAATAAGTTTGTTTTTTTTTTTTTTTTTAATATTTATTATGGTTGTGATCTGATGGTAATGGCATTTGTTACAACCCTTCCCCGCATTTATATTTTTCCTATTCAAAAAAACTGGATAAACAACACAATGTACCCAATTTAATTATTATAAATGAATGAATACTGAGTTATGAACGCATTCATACGTAATATAAACCGGCAAAAGTTAAAACTTAGTCATTCGCGTAAAGCCAGCATACAACAATTAGTGTCCTTATTGTAATTAAAAAAAAAAATAAAAAAAACTTTTAATTCATACAAAGCTTCAGTGAAACAACAACAAAAAGAAAAAAAAAAAAAAAACTTTTCCAATATAGTTTTGTGAAATTTCAGGATATTTTTTTTTTTATTATTATTATTATTCTCCAACGTATGCAGAGATTTTTTTTATTCTTTTTTTCGTGTTCTGTTCAGTTCTGTTTTGTTCTATGTAACAACAATAAAAAAACATATTACAAGGCAATACATTGCTTTATTTGATAATAAAAATTAATTAAATTTATTTATTATTACGTACGAGAGTACGTTGAGGTTGGCTGAACTCAGGTAGTTGATTCATAAAACGAACAAAAAAAAACAAAAATTGGAAAACAAGGTTTTACTGTGAAATTGTGCAGAATTGAAATGGTTTTAATAACAAATTTATGTCAATGTGACTTGGGAAGGCCCTAAAAATTTTTTATTTTCCAAGGAATCTTCTCAATCGCGTTGATTTTTATTTTAAAAGTCGATTTTGAGAAGTTTTTCCTAACAAAAACGCTTCATTCGTTTAAAATCAATTATTAAGCGAAAAATCAATACTCCAGAGTACCTGAACTTCACAGCAATACATTTAATAAATGTAATAAACTCTTCATACTCAATTTTTTCTCATAGTTAATCCACCTCTGATACTCCAACAGAGCAGATAACAACGATTTATATATATATATATATATAAAAAACTTATTTAATATGCGCGCATCGTACAGTATTTATACGATTTTTTCCTTCTTTATTATTATTATCGACTGTATTGCACACAGTTTAAGATTTGTGACTAGTTTTCCTGTCAATTTTATTATTTTTATTTCACAAAATCGTATTCACAATCCTCTTACAGATTGTTTTCAATTTTTCTTTTTCTTCCTTTTCTTTTCTACCTTCTTGCTATGCAGAGTTTTGTAATAAAATAATTTTTTTTTTTATCTTTCCATTTCTTGCTATTGTTATTCGTTTTTAATGCCACAATTTAAGACTATATAAAGGTAAATCCATATGCAGTATTTATAGTAAATAATCAAACAGACAGATAACAAAAATAAAAAAAAAGTTTTATTTAAACGATTACCAGATAGAGTTTATTTCGCATAAATAAAGACAAAAAAAAAATTCACAGTAATGACCGTTTAAATTGTATCGCGACAACGACGAAGAACATTGTGGCCAGTTTAAGTCAATAAATTTATTTATTTTTCTCTTATCAAAAAAAAAAAAAGGAAAAAGAGAAAAATTTTTATATAAAATGCGTTTGGTATTTTTTCGCTATTGTTATACCGACATATATGGAATTTTTATTTTTTCTGCGACAGTCATCGATTTATCTGACTGAAATTTTTATTGAGTTTTCAAAAAGTTAAATAACAAAGAGTCTAAGGATTTTTGTTAGAAGGACAAAGTCCATCGATTTATAACAAACAGCAGAGCACAGCACAGCAAAACCATTTCGTATTGCATAAATCAATTTAGTGAATTCACGAATTACAGGATGATTTTTTTTTTTTTTTTTATTTATTTTAATCGAAAATCCTGTATTATGTACTCGGAATTATTTCCGTATTAGTGAATTTTGTTAAACATTTTTTTTTATTCCACATCCATATTTCTCATTTATTTTTTATTTATTTATTTAGTTGTAGCAATTGCTGTATTTTATATTCATATAAAACTATCGCATAAAAAAGCGCCTTTTGTCCGCAAATGTTACAGATTATTGCAATAAACAAAATCAATTTATTTTTTTATATTTTTTATATTTAAATCGATGCTTAGCGTATAAGGAATTCTCGTTTATATTTATTTATTTTAAAGCATAAATAAATTTATATAAATGTTGTCTGTTTATTGTTTTATGTTTATTTAAAATTGATCATTAAACTCGCATAAAGTTTTGTTCTGCGTTAATAAAATGAGGAAAAACAAAAAATTTTGTTTGACATTAACGATCGCCAAATAGTTTGTTGCAAAATAAATAAATAAATAAATAAATCGAAACATTAAAAATGAACTAAAGTCGTACAATAAAAAAAAATTAATTTAATCAATAAAATAGAAGAAAAATGTTTTTTTTTAGTAGATAGTTTCAATGGTGTCGCAAGTAGGCAACCACGCAAGTTAACTAACAGTGAGTAATGTTATCGTTTTAATAATTTCTTTATTTACTTAAACAAATCAACCCACCCACATTTAACTTCACTCCTAATTAACTAAAAATAATAAAATCATTTCAGACGTTATTCCGTCATAAATGAAGAGATAAAATATTATTATTACGTTACATACAATTGATTTTATTGTGGCTTAAACACAAAACATCCGAATACAAAGTTAAACCAATAAAATTTCACAATTAAACTTTTTTTTTGCATCACTTTTTCGCAAAAAAAAACATTTCTTGTATTTTGGTAGAAAATGTAAAAATGCACGCGAGATTATGGATAAGGAAATCGTATAACATAAACCACCAACGCAAATGTAGAAAAGAAAAGAAAATGAAAAAAATTATGAAATCAAGCTGTAACCGGCTCTTGGTGCATTTTTATATTCACTTATCACATGCACCGCATCTGCCAATTTAAACAAAAAATTCTACGTTTACCTTTATTGTAAAATTTTTTGCTTTAACAAAATTTCTTTGTTAACCGTGCACAGGTTAACACAAAAGTTGCTTAAGAAGCAAAAAAAAAATTAGAAGCAGAAATAACTGTTGAATGGTATGTCCCAGAGATGGCGTTTTATTTAATAAGCAAACATTCCCCAGTCATAGCACCACAACGAAAAATAAATAAACAAATCATTTCAGGTACCTTCTATATAAAACGTAATAAAAAAAACCCTAAAAATGTTTATTTTAATTGGCAAAAAAAAAAAAAAACCGTTGGCTTGATTTCATTTCGTGTTTTTGTAATTTGCGTAGGCAGATTCGTTGCTCTTGTGCGGTTCGTTCATTGTTGTAAAGAAATCAATAAACCATTTCGCATTAATAAACAAACAACGAAATAATGAATTTAAGGTAGGGAAGAAAAAAGGTAAAAAAAAAAATAACAACCTTTACCTCATTAATACTTTGTTTTGCGAAGCATTTCGCTCGACCTACGCTACCGAATACAGCGAATGCAATTTTTTAAAAAAGTAAACAAAGCAGAAAAATTACATAAAAAGGAATAAAAACGATGGTTAATTGGATCAAGAAACATTTCTTTAACTGATGATTTTCTATGGACTCTTCAACAAGAAATAAAAAAAAAAAATTCTTTTCTTTTCTATTCATGATGAATATAAGAAATTTGAGTGCACTTATGTGGGATGTCAGATGTACTGCTGTGGTATTCACAAATAGAAAACGCACTTAATGATCACTTTAGAATTTTTTTTTCTTCATTCATCATTCACTGCTTGCAATCATATTTCTTTGCATAGTTTCCATCAAAACAGTAATATTACGCGCCTCCACATAAACGGTGACAGAAAATATTTTTTTTTTATTATAATTAATCAAAATTTAAATACGTGCGCATGCTCACATTACTTAAATATAAATAAACAAAAGATTTTTCTGTATTTATCGCTGTTTTATGCTTTTAATAGTAATCACGATTGTATTAAAACGGGCGTACGACATATGTGTACGACGGATTTTATATATCATTGTCACAATTGTCAGTAACTTAAGAAGAAATTAAATAAATACAAAAAAAAAAAAAAAGAAAAACACACGTGCTAATGGATATACACAGTAAGAAAAAAAAAAACATTTTTTTATTTATTTATTTCTGTAGAAAATAACATGACAAGTTGTGGTCAACAAGAGTTTTTTTTTTTTACTTTTCTGTAGTATTTTGTCACCAAGCATGTAGAAATCGTATTTTATCAACAACGAAGGCAAAGACAGTGTTTATAAATAAATAAGACAAATCTAAATGCTTTTTTTTTTTGGGTGTTTGTAACTGCTGCTGCTGCTGCCGGTGCTACCTCATAATATATTGTTTAACATATGTAAGGTACAAGTGAAGTAATAAATCTTAAATTAAAGCAAAAGCAAAAAAAGGTTCCTTTGTACCATCATCATCATCGTCAGTAACACAATAATAATAATAATAATAATAATAATAATCATTATCATATTTACTTCAGTGTGTTGTTTGTCGTGCTCATTAAATTAACACGACATAATATTATTTCATATATGTGTGTTGGGTGTGTTTGTACTTGAGAAGACAAGACGTTGTCGCTGCTATGTTTGCATTTTCCATAGAAAATACAAAAATGAATAAATAAACGTCAAGAGGTTCAGATACTTTTTCTGGTAATTATTCATTAAAATGTGATGTTTGGTTTATAGAAAGTTTTTTATTTGATGCCTCTAAGATCTTTTTTGGTACCGGGTGATTAACCTTTCTTTGGATGGTAAAACAATCTTAAGACACAATTAATCGCTACCAACTTCACTATCAATATAAATATAAATATTTATTAATTCATAACAATTGTTTCATTAATTTCCAATTGAATTCAATAAACAAAAATAAATATAATCCTTTAAGCTCGTAATCTGCTTAATATCTCATTCTAATTCATATAAATTATTTACCATATTTAGCGTTATTGTTATTAGAAAGAAAATAATAATAAAAGTCGCGAAATTAATAATAAACAAATGGAATGGGGACATACTTAATGTTGTCGATTTTTTTTTTTTTTATTTTGCGCGAATCTTCTTCATTCGATTGAAGCCTATCGGCTGTTAGCGTATTTACATGCTGTCGGTACATATTCATAAGCAATCATTTCTTTATTATTATTATTATTATTATTACAATTCGTATTCTGTTTATGTTTAATAAGTAAGTAGAAAAGTATTGTTGAATAATTTTTTTGTTCATATTAGCTATGCCTTATGAAACGTAGAAGTGAAAACGAAACAATTTCCATCCTTAAACGTTATTAATAAACGGTGGGGTCGGGTCGCATACTGTTCATTTATTATTAATGAAGTAATATGAAAGGCAAACAACAATAATAATAATAATAATAATAATAATAATAAAAAAAACTATTTTTAATATGATAATTGTATATAAATAAATAAATAAAAGAAGATAAACTAATTGACATCATCCGTCATTTTATTAATTTTATGTCAAAAAAAAAAAAAAAAAAAATGTTATCTTTGGTATAAAAAGAAATCCAATTAAAAATGTTTTTTTTTTTCTTCTTCTACATTTATTGTTTAGTTGCATCGTTGTTATTTTAATCAATGATAATAAAATAAAATAATTAATGTCTTAATGCCATAGTTCAACAGAGATAAAGGAATTATAATTCTTTTTTTTTTTTTTTGTATTAATTTTAATCAATTTTTTTTTTCTCTGTTATTACAAACTTTGGTTGTTCTTCGATTTTGTTCACAAGAAAATTAAACAAGACAACAAAAATCAATGGCGACGCATCAAATCAATTATTTAAATCATTCAATAATTAATAAACAAAAGAAATTAATTTTAATAAGCTGTAGCAAGATGACTAGACGTACAGGATGTATTATTTATTTATTTTAGCAGCGGTCAAAGGATTAATAATTTTTTTTTAAAATTTAATTTTCCCCCTATTTTAATTTTTTATTACGCATACGACTTAGCAACTAGTCAAACAAAAAAATTGTATTAGCAAACCGTAGCTAATGAAGTTTGTTACAGTTTACGAAAATGTATTTACTGCGCCGAATCAAATTACTTATTTTTATATTTTCACATAACTGAAAATAAAACCGAAAATTCTATGATTAATTGGATTTTGTAATAATGCGAAGGGTGAAATATGTATAAATGTGACATTTTTGCAATGTTCACAAAATAATAATAATAATAAAAATAAAAATGACAGAGATTATCAAACCGAAAATCACTTTTCAGTATATATATATTTTTTTTTTTTTTATTTATTTATTTATTTTCTCTTGCTAAATGCTAAAATTTTATTATAAACGAATGACAGTTTGAAAATTTATGAACATTAAGGGATGATTATATTTTTGCACTAGCAGCATTAAATGAATTTTTTTTTTTTTTTTGTATTTTTTATTAGACTAAAGAAAAATGATTTGAAAATAAAATTTTTTGTCATATTTTATCATCCATTTGGTTGTGGTTTTATATTTTTTTTTTTTTGTGACTTAACAGTGCTGAGAATTTATTGTAATTACAGCTTATTGTGGTAATGGGTGGTAATGTAATGGACATAGTAAAGATGTTGTTAAAGGGAAAAGAAAAATTCCTTAAGCCTCATATTGACTTAACTTTATAACCGGCGCCGCATTTGACAGTAATTTAGTCATTAAAAATCATAAATTTCGCCTCACAATTCACGATTAATTTTTGTTTTAAAGTTCCTAGTTGTCCGCCTTTGCCTTCGTTTTGAATTTATTTATGTTTTTTTTTTTTTTTGTGCGATAATGTTGGTTACAAAACATGTAATTGTTAATTCAATATATAACAAAATATCTATTTACAAGCAACTAACTAACAAACTTGGGTTTTTGTAATGAAAAAACATGTGAGAAAGTGCTCACGCATAGCATAAGGCGGTATTTTGCTGCTGCTGTTTTTTTTTTTTGCTTTTAAATTTTTATTACAAACACCAGCTATTGCATAGTAATTTCATGTTTATTTGATTTATTACTTCCACTTGTTATTATATTTTCTGTTTTTTTTTTTTTATTATTTTGCTATAACATAACAACAGCGATAAAAGTAAAAACGAAATACAAGGAGGAACAGAAAAAAAAGCAAAAAAAAATGCAGTAAAGTGGTTAAGAGTTAGTGTTGAACGATGGTTGTGACTAAACCCACTAAGTCCACTAAGGGGTAGCCAACAAGAAGACCACACAAAATCGTGACCAACGTGAAACAAGTGTACATAAAAACTATTTAATTATTTAATTTGATTGAAAATACAAAAGATACGAAACGTTTTTCGCGATTAAAAAAGTGGAAAAAACTTTTCGCGGAAATTTTTTTTCTTTCTTCGAATTCATGGCACGTAGAAAGTTTTTTTTCTCGGTTTTATTATCTTAGGAAAATTTTCCTTTTTCTTGTTTTCTTGCTTCTAGCTTTATCGTTTTTGTTTCCTTGACGGGTTTATTTTTTTTTTTTTAACTTTAACTTTTTAACAGAAATTTCCTCAGCTTATATTGACCGTAAAATATGAGAATCATTTTTTTTCCTCGGTTACTTTTCAGTAGTTTCAAATGATTTAAAACAGAATCCTGATACTTTTTAGATGCTGTCTTTATGTATTATGTCGATTTTTATTTTTTTTTTTTTCTTATTCTATCTTTCTCCGCAATTTAACATTCAAACGTCGTATACGAAGGAGTAATAAAAAAAAACTGAGTTAATGATGTTTTGAAGGTTTGCGTTGGCTGCTACTTTAAAATGATTATTTGCTGTAGTCAAGCGGTGAAAGGTCATGCTAATATTATTCGACCAAATAATTTCTGTGCCAAAAAAAAAAAATCTCTTTACACTCAGCGTATTTACCTTCTGTCTGCGCTAAACATAATTCGATTTTAAATAATAAAAACAACGGAAATTTTAATTATACCCGATTGTATTGCATGCAAGGCTTCTCTACAGGATGATGTGACTTTGACTACATTTTGGACATCAAACAACTTACAAACATTACGTTACAACGTGCACCGGTTCACTTGGTTATTTTTTGTCATCATCCGTAGGTCGTGTTATATATAAAAAAAAACTACAATTGCGTGCCTCTAATGAATTAAAAATCAAATTCACAAAACAGAGAACTTTCTTTTCCATTGTTTATTAAATTTATTCGATTTTTACTGTACAGTAGATTCTCAAAATGTGCAATTTATTGTGTTATTCGAGGACTATTCGATTAGAAAAAGGAATGAGTTATCCGTTATTGCTATATTAATGTAAAAACTAACAAAAAAAATAAATTTACCATTTTACCACCAAACACCACCCCAAATGTAACAATTGTTCGCCCACATAATTTTTATTTTAGTTGTTTTTGCTGTTTGTTTTTTTTTTTTTGCCCTTTTTTTTTTTGTTTTCGCTTAATATCCCCATCGTACCAAAAGTTTTTTCTATTTTTTATTTAGTTTTATGTTGCCTTTTGGTATTAAAAATATCAAAATTGTTATTTACATACGAAGTAGAATTTTTTTCTTTTTTTTTTTTTTTTTTTACCCATGCACAATATTATTTTTGCTCTGTTCTATTCAATTTAATTTTATTTATTTTATTTCAATTTCGATTTTATTTTTTTTTTTGCTGCTGCTGCTTTATGCAAATAAAAGCTTTTTTTGGTTTCCTATTTTATTTATTTTTTTTTTCGTTGTTTTAGTTAAAAACTAATAATAATAATAATAAAAAAAATAAAAATAAAGTTTCTCTTTCTCTATGTTTAAATAGAAACAAATTGAATTTTTCTTGCTTTTATTTTTCTTCTATATTTGCTTTGTTAAAATGAGTGAAAAATGTTTTTAAATCTGCTGTGGTGGTTTTTTTTTTTCGTTATTACAAGGATAATTAACGTCTAATTAGTTATTTATATTTATTATAGAATGAGGTAATGTCACGTTTTGGTGGAATTTGTATTTTTTTTTTATTACTTCAGAATTTCGGTTGTAACTTTGCTTAAAAGTGTCCCGGAACTAAAAATGAGAGCTCGGTAACAAGTACGAGAGACAGGGTACTCGGTAACAAGTTTTTTTTTAAATACATGCCCTCCAACGTGGGAAAAAGTGTTTTATCTCTAATTTTCTAAACTTTGAGAAGTCATAACTCGAGAAATAAATTTTTTATCGAAAAACTCCAAGAACTAACACGATTCAGTACCTTTTAATGAATATTTCTGCAAAGTTTCAGCATGATCAGAATTAATTGATTTTTCACCTGAAAATTGAAATTTTTCCTGATACTTTGTATGCATTTTTGGGCGAAAAAAAAATTATTTTTAAATGAGCTGAAATTTGGTGAAAAGTCTCATATAGAGTCCTTAAGTATGCTGCATAAAGGATTCCGGCCTAAAAAATTTCAAACAGAAGTTATGACCAGTTGAATCTCAATTCCTTCGTTTTTTGCTTTCTGCATTGGTATCGAATGTACTAATCTCAGTTGTTTAGTCATAACTCTTCAAAAATATGTCTCAGAACTAAGATGTTTAGCTTTTTGTAATCCTGAATAAACACACTAGTAGACCGCAATGAAAAATGTGGGCACAAGGTACCAATTTTTTAAAACAAATGCCATTAAACATGGGAAAAGGGGTTTTGTCTTCAATTTTCTGAACTTTGAGTACTCATAACTCGTGAAATAAATTTTTTATCGAAAAATTCCAAGAACTAACTCGGTTCAGCACCTCTTAATAAATATTCCTGCAAAGTTTCAGCTCGATCTGAATTTATTTAATTTTCACCTGAAAATTGAAATTTTTCCTGATACTTTGTATGCATTTTTGGCGAAAAAAAAAATTATTTTTAAATGAGCTGAAATTTGGTGAAAAGTCTTGTATTGAGTCCTTAAGAATGCTGTATAATGGATTCCGCGCTAAAAAATTTTAAACGCAAGTTATAATCAGTTGAATCTCAAATCAGTAAGGCCTCTCCCCAAATGAACATTTACTGATTTTTCTCTCTTAAACCTTACCCCTTAGCAAGTAAAAAACTTGATCTATAGTTCGCTAACTGATAATGGCATGCGTTTATATTCGCATCAACATTTTCCTCATTATTTCACCAAATCATATAAGGCTGCCAAGTGTTTAAATTCGTTGTTTTTACCAGAACGTAATTCCTTTCCGGTTACTTTGACAGCTATTAAATATGAAAAAGAATTCCTTGGGCGAGTAAGACGTACAGCCTAGACACACAACCATAATACCGAAAAAAAAAAAAAAATTGAATGGAGTCGTGGTAAAATGTCGATTGTACAAACTGTGGCAAACGGCAACATTAGGAATGGGAACTTAGCCAAACGATTGGGGCTACGCTGAACATAAATTGTTTTTTTTTCATTTTTTATTATATTTTTAAAAGGCGGATTCGGTAGGATATATTAAAATTTAATAGCCGCGAAATATTGTGCTTTAAAAATAAAGAAAAAGAAAAGATTTTTGTGTGTGCAGTAGCAGCAGCAGCAGCTAACTCAGGGGTTCGTGCTTATTTTTAGCATTCAGTTAAAATACACCAGAGTTATAACACCTTTTTTTTTTGTTGTCTCGGTTGGCTGGTTGGTTGGCTTTCGACATTTCAGATTCATTTTATGAGTTATAAAAAATTATTATTTTGTAACATCCTCAAGGAGCATCTCCTTTAAATTGATAAAATAGGAAGGAAAGAAAACTTCTTTAGCGGTTTCATCATTTTTTTATTGGAAAAACGTAAATATTTAATGAAAACACAATTTTTCTTTTTTTTATTATCATAATTATATGAGAGTTTCAGGTTTAAAAGTATTTTTTTTTTAATGTACTTACAAACATAATAAGGAATAAAATCAATACAAAATAGATGGAAGTAGTAGAAAACAAAAAGAAAGAGAAAAACATCAAACGCGCTATTTTGTGCGGTTTTCCATTGTGTGTTTTCCGCAATAATTTCAAAATAAAAAAAAAAATTTAATTAAGTTTTCATATTTTCAATTACATGGAATTAATAACGGAATCGATTGTTTGATTTTGAGTCCGTATGTCAAAACACATTTGAATGCAGTTTGCAATGAATGGAAAACGTCAGCGATGTCTCATTTATGGAAAAACAATTTTTTATTTTTGGTTTTACTTAATTAAAAATGCAAAAAAAAAAAAAAGAAAAAAATGCGTTAGTTGGCGATTTTTTTATTATTAAAATAAACAAAGCATGTCAACGGGATGAAAATAATTAGCCATCACAGTCAGACATTTCACTCAATGAATTAAAAAAAAAAAGAAGAAAAACTGTTGCGATCGCCTGATGGTGAATTTTTATTCTGTTTACATGTTTTGTTCGGGTTCATTCGACTGTATGGTAATCTTTGACTTATAATCGCGTGAATGAATGATTTTTCTCTGTTTTTGTCTTTTATGCCCGACCCCCCAAAAAACAACCCTAAAGCAAAAAATGGTACACAGTGACCGAAAATATGTGAAATGTTACGATGAGATAGACAAAAAGATGACATCAAACGATGGGTGAAATTGATATAGTGGATTTAAATTTGCTTGCGTGTGTATTGACAAGTGAAAAAAAAATTTTTTTTTTTTAAAGAATGACGAAACACTGGCATAAAAATGTCACGAAAGAGAGAGAGAAAAAATTAAAATTATTTCATCAATGTTTACTTTTTGGTTAATTCATTATCTGCATGTCAGTTGCAACGTTATACGTACTTAAGTGCGCGTTTTATGTATTCAAAGTGATAAATAAATAAAATAATTAACGAAAAAAAAAAAAAGAACAACCAACCAACCAGCCAACATAGTTGTGACAATTGAAATGAAAAATCTGTTTAAAGACATCGGCAAGCTAAAGGGCTTGACATGTTAATACATTACGAGAAAAAAAAAATTTCCTTAAGTTTATCACCAGTCTTAAAGATTAAAAAAAAAAAAAAAAATAATAATAATTTCCCCCCCTCAACTTAAAGCCACAATTTTCAATTTTATATTTATCTTAAAAAGGGTCATGATTGAGTTTCTTGTTTTCATTAAAAGGCACCAAAAAAAAATGTCAAAAGACTTAACGTCGCGACGTCGCGGTTGTAAATTTATCACATCATTCGCATTGGATTAAACAAAAAGAATTTCTTTTTTCTTTTTTTCTGTTTCATAATAATAAAGCAACATCAGATGCATTTTGTTTAATAATAATTTTTTAAGAGCATAACTGTGCGTTCTATTCGTTGTTAGATCTTCCATTAACATAATTTTGATCTGTTGATAAAAATAATGCGGCGATAAAACATGTCACACAAAACACACATTTTTCCAAGAATATAACAAATAATTAACTCATTTAGCAAAAATATAAAAAAAAAAAACAAAAATTATTAATTAAATATAAAACGGAGAACATTTGTTTGAATTAAAATGTGAAAATTTATTTCCACCAACAACAGAAATATTTTCAAGTGGATGTATCTACGGCGCCTAGAAATTAATTTTACGTGGTATTTACGCTGTTATTACGTTTTGTTCCCATTGTTTTTCTTTTCTTTTTTTTTTTTAATTATCAATTAGCTGCGGCTGTTTATTTCTGTTTGTTAAATTCAACAATTTTTCCGTGACAAGAATTTCTATTTTTTGATTGTCTTGTTATAATTATGGGATTTGATTTTCGTGAACGAGAGACAGTAAAAGTTTTTAACAGAATTTTTTGATTACTGAAAATTATGTTAAAATTATTTAACTGATTTTTCGTATTAGACTAATTTAATTATGAATGGGAATTTGGTGGAATTTAATGGATTTTAATGGAAATTAATTATTTTTTTATTACTTTAATAGGTGGTACACGTTGATTTTTCGTTTCTTCTGTGTCTTTTTAAAGGTTTTCCGGAGTTACTCAGCATTATTTCCAAAAAAAAAAACAAATTTATTTACCATGTTTATGAAGGATTTAAGTAAAACAAAACCCTGGCAACATTGTTTACACAAAACTTCCAAACCAAACCAAAAAGAAAAAACATTCTTTTTTTTTAATATCCTGTGCTTTCTAAGGTTACTACAGTACAGTGCTCTGTGTTTACAATTCAATCCAACAATTTTTAATCAATATCCATGACTTAAACACTCCCCAAAAGAAAAGAACAGATAAAAAAAAAACTTCTGAACGCACTGTTGAAATAAATTTTCATTCAAGCGCGATTGTGTCATCAACCATGAAAATAAATTTTTTTTTGGTTTTTTTTTATTTTCACGTTTACTTACTTTAGCTGTATGAGAAATGGCAACAAGATGAAAATATAAATAAAGAGAAAAGTATTTGGCACATCTAGCAATCAGAACTAAAGAGATAAATAAATAAAGTAAGGATCGTGGGTGGATTAAGATTAAGATTAAAATCAAAATTAAGATTTCAACAAAAAAAAAAAAATGAAGGGAAGAATTTTGTGCTTTTTCTTCTTGGTTCTTCTTTAAACTTTTCCTTTAAATACGCTTGTGAAATGTTGGAAAAAATATTTTCTTTCGTATGTGTAGCATCCGTTTTTTTATTTTTATTTTGCTTTTCTTTACTTTTCGGAGGAAGAACTTAGTTTGAATAAGTTTTTCGTTAAACACCAAACTCAAACTCTTTTTGTTTTGCCTGTTTGGAAAACATACGAAAGCAGCATCATATTACCTAATGTTACATATCCTATTCCAATTTTATGTTCATAACTACATTCGTTTATGGCATAAAATAAATACAAAACAGACAGACAGCCAAAGTACGATCTCATTTCATATATCTGGTTGCAACTTTTTTATTTCTATTACTTTGTTAGCCCACAGATATCTTTTCTGGCAAACTTTGCGGCATTAAAATTATTATAAAAAGTGGCAACAAATATATACATAACTGGTGACTAGCTGACAAAAATATACTCGTTCCCAGAAACACTTTTCGTTACAGGGCACTAACATCGCTGGCATTTTTTTGGCACAAAAACCGAATACACAGGCTTCTATGAACATGTCAGAAAATTTTATATCAGACAGTCTACATCGTTATTATGTAATATTTACTTTTGTAACTTCTAGCTAGTACACATTACAGCATAATCTTTGTATTTTTCTTTTGCATAGGCAAACACCGAGAATTTCCCGCCAATAAAGATTTTTTATTTTTTGTTATACCCTGGCCGTACTGTTGTTACGTTTTTTTCGATCAATTTATAAGAAAACGGACGTTCCGATGTCAAAAAGAATAGAAGGAAAAAAAAATGAGGGAAAATCAACAAAAGCTGGAAAAAAGCGAAAAAGGAAAAAAAAAAAGAGGAAAACAACCAAAGGCAAAAAATAAAATCAATAATCGTAGCTGTGTTAGTGTTCAGCGCTGTTACTATTACGTCAACTTATGTCTATTGAATCCCAGTTTTATATTTTCTTCTTGATAAGGAAAATACATGTTGGTCCATTTCTTTGTTTACTCTCTCTCTCGTTGGGCACTATTGCTGCCCAGTAAAAAACATTTTTTTCTTCTTCTGTTTTTCATGAATTAAAGGGCAACGCAAAAAAAAACTTTACCGAGGCAAATCAAATGAAATTGCTGATTTCTATCAAAATTAAACCTTTTTTTTTTTTTTGCAATCATTTCCTAGCTTTATTTCGTTAACTTAAGTCGAAATAATGATTTTGGATTAGATTTTTTCTTGTATACAATATCGATAAATTTGTTTTTCTATTGCTTACGATTTATTTTCCCTATACACAAACACATAGACAGACAAATTTCTTCCGTACAGTAAAAACATTTAATTTAATTCCATCCACACTTTGTTGAATTTGTTTTATAAATTAATTATCGTAGATTTCTAAGTAAAGGATTGTTACAGCTGAGCCAACTCTATTGTTCTTCAAAAACACAAAAATATTTGTTTAAAATTTAATTTCGTAACGCAAAGAAATAATCGTGGAAAATTTAATTAATGTAAAAACTGAGTGAGAAATATTTTATTATTTTTCAATGAGTTATTTTCAACGTTTATTATTTTTATTACGATAAATATGCTGAGAAAAGTATATTCTTGTTTGGGTAAACAAAAGTAACAACATGAATAACATCATAGGGTGGCAAATGTAAACCGCACTGAATTAATCTTCTGAAAATTAAGCGAAAGACAAAGATGCTGATGATGATGATTTTCAACCAAAATCATAACTGCTGATGAAATCAATATAATAGAAAACCC
This sequence comes from Ptychoptera albimana, assembly GCA_961205885.1. NCBI lineage: Eukaryota > Metazoa > Arthropoda > Insecta > Diptera > Ptychopteridae > Ptychoptera > Ptychoptera albimana. The sequence goes on along the minus strand of OY540802.1, from coordinate 1,638,857 downwards.
ACAAACACATCGTATTACTTCAAACACAGCTAATAGCTAAAACAAGAAACAATTTTTCGTTACTTTTGAAGCCATGTGTTTAATACAAAAAAAAAATTCTGTTTATACTTTAGAAAAAAAAATAGAAAATAGAATTAAAACAAATTGCTGGCAATTAATTCGTCGTGAATAAACAGAAAGGAATTTGTTTAAAAAAGCAAAAAAAAAAAAAAAATAAAAACACAGAAAAATTACAAGAGGAAAGAACAGTGATGCGAAAAACCTAAAATATTATTGAAGAATAATTTGTTGTGTATTTTCTAAATTATTGAATTAATTAATTAATTAATTAAACCAACAAAAAAAAAAAAAATTAAACGAAAATCTTTTGAAATATCCAAGGTTAGTAAAGCAGCTGATTTATTTGCCTTTAATACGATTTTATGACTTAAACCGATCAAAAACTTTGTGACAAAGTCATAGCGTAATAACTAGCTTAGTGCAAGCTACTAGAACCTTTAAACTAACCGTTGATACCTTTTTTTGCGGCAGGCAAAACAAAAACAAAATATTTCTACCTGTCACTACCAACTATTTAACCAATAAACCCATCAACATTTTTTGATCTTCCGAACGCTAATCATCTGTAAAACTCTTGGAAATAAAGTCCAAATTTTTATTTTTTTTTTCCTACCCCCATGGATATTTGACTATCAGAATTCATACAGATAAGGGCTTTTCCCTTAAGATAAATTTCTAAACAGACTAACATAACGCAGTAATGTTTGTCTTTCTATTTATCTTTGACTTAAAGGCGATGCAATAAGACTTGTAAACAGGGACTAAATTCATATAAAAACTAAGAAAATAGTTTAAGTAAAGAGAAAACTTTTCCGATTACTTTTTAATACCATCTTGAAAGTAAGTTAAAATGTATGTACGTAGAAAAACTAAAAATGTTGCAGTAAAATCAGTGAGAGATGGGAAAATTTTGTTTGACTGTAGTTTCGGGTTGAGGGTTGTTAAAAACGGTGATGGGCACCGGGATAAAAAAAATTTCAATAATAAAACAAAACTAATACTAAAACATGGTAACAGATGGCCAATGTATTTAAAATAAAAAAATTTGCTCCTTCTGAACTAAAAATAATAAACCATGGACGCGGTGCTGCGTTTTTTTTTTTTTTTTAATCTACGGTAATAACGCTGTTTGAAATTCTCCTCGCTCTCTCTTTGTTTGTTTTGGTTTTTCATTTTTTTTTCGACTGATTTTATTTTTAGAACCTCATTCATCCACGTTTTATAATAATAATAATAATAATAATAATAATAATAATAATAATAATAATAATAATAATAATAATATATTAATATCCCTGTAAGCTGGCTTTAACGCAAATACCTTCTTCTCGCGTGTCACATACCAACAGCAGCTGATTTATTGCGTGCGGTACATTCATTGTTGATTGAAAAATATAACAAAAAAAAAAAAAAAATGTTTCTTTAAATAGAAATTAAAATTTCTATTCAATGATTCGTGCTAAAGTTAATCTTAAGTCAAAGTCCCGTTTACAAAATTTTACGAATGCAAATTCTCGTAGATTTTCGAACAAATAAACTTCCAACGAATTTTAACACAACTTAAAGCAGCAGAAAAGTTTTTCTTAATAATTTTAATACCTCGTAATATCGCGTATTTTCAACCAAAACAATAATAAAAAAAAAAAAAAAAGAATTTTCTAGATGAGGAGCTTTAATAACTTTTTCCAAAACAAAAAAATTATATAAAAATTCGCAATAAAAATTTTTCAACACGATTAAGCAAAATAATTGTTGATAATTTTCTGTATTCATCCCAAATTAATGTGATTTTAATGAAATTTATAGAAATAAATTTTTATTTTTTGTTAAACGAATCGATTAAGCCATTAAGGCAGGGTACACAAAACCAGAACCAATAAATAGTTAACGAATCAGCGAAACTTCAATTCAAAATTATAGAAAATTTCATTTTTGGAAATTTTTTAATGTTTTTTGTGTATGGATTTTTTATGAGTTAATGTCGTACGACCTTGTTTTTTATAGTTCTGTGTGGGTGAAACATTTTAGTAGCGTTTTTATGTCATCGGTAGATAAAAATAAAAAAAAATAAAATAAAAAATTTTCCCTCAACCAAAACAAATCCCATTAACTCCTTACGAAACGTTTTGCTTCTATTCAAGACAGAAAAGAAAAAAAGAAAATAAAAATAAAAACCAAACTAAACGATAGCAAAAGCAAAGTAAATCTTGTCAGAAATAGCAAATCGTTGGGAAAACTTTTCTTTTTCGCTTTTCTTTTATTGCTTACCAAGTGAAAACTTTAAAGAAAAAAGAATAAAAAAAAATTTCTGCACAAACTTTTGCGTTTTCTGTTTTTTGGGGGGTTTTTTTGTTTATCCTTCTTGATCCTTTTTCTGTCTTAGTTTTCTTTATCCTTCAAAACAATTGTTTAATGCGACTCTGGTGTAGTTTTTTTGTTTTTTTTTTGTGTGTGATACGTTTTGTAACAAGGATAACAAACGCGAAAGCAAATGGGAGAAGAAAATTGCGAAAATCCCCATCAACCCATTCAACAAACACAAAAATTATTTAATAAAAAAAAAAAAAAAAATTGTTTGAATAAATGAAAATTCCTACCTTCTGAGCTATCAATTGCATAGTACATTTATCCTCAAATTTATAGATGAATTTTTTTTTTGTTTGATTTATTTTTCTTAATTACATAAAAAAAAAAAATAATTAATGAAAAAAAACGAAAAAAATAAAACAAAAATTCCTCCTGAAAGTTTGTTGCCTGAACAACAACAACAACAACTACTACAATAACAACAAGCACAATAATAACAAACGAACTATGTTGCTGATAAGCACAAAAAACACCAACAACAAAAAATTCACCAAACACTTTTTTTTTTCGTTAAACCACCAACCAGGAAAAAACACTTTTTTAATAATCAGAATCAAACTGATTTATCCCTTTTTGGATTGACGCACTTTTTTCAGGGAAAATTCATTGACATTTTGTGTGTGTGTATGTGTGTGTGTGTGTGTGTCTCATCCAAAAACATAAACAAACCGAATTTTACTAAATGAATTTCACCATTTTTTATACAGGAAAAAAAAAATGTTTAACACAAAAATGCACTGATTAAAATAGATGAAGCGAAAAAAATGTTTGTCTGGCCTCCTACAGTAACAACCATTGAGTAAAATATTTTTTTTTCAATAAATATCACACAGCACAGGCTTTGTCTATCCGTTTTTATATTTAATTAAATTTTAATTAGGTTCGATTTCGCGTTTAAAAAAAAAAAAAAAGAAAACGAAAAAAAAAAAAACGAAACGAAAATAAGACGAAAAATTTTCAATCAGAACTTCACTTCAAAATCCCTTTAAAATGTCAATTATTTCGGTAAATTCAGTATTTTGGATTTTTTGTTTACATTTCATTAGCTTTAAACTAGAAATTCCTAGTGTGTTGCACCTTTAATTTGCCACTTTTTTCTAACATGAAATTAATTTTAATGAATGAAAACACAGAGAAATTCTCATTGGAAAAATCTCAAATACACTGCGTACTTCAGTAATAAATAAACGAAGCAACAAAATCAAAATTCGCTATTAGATTTTCTAAAAGTTTTTCTTCAGAATTTGTGTTTTGCTTTTGCGGATCAAATTTAGATGCGAAGAAGATTGGAATTGAAAAAAAAAAATAAAATAAATAAACTAAACGCACTTGAACGCACAGTTAAAAGAACGCACGGTAAATTGTAGCGGCGAACTAACGTACACGTCTAAACTGATGAACGAACGACGATCGACTGATTTGTTTTGTGATGACTTGTGCTCCTCTGGCTGCGTTCCATGAGCTGCGTGCGTGAGGCTGAGCTGTAACTCTACCGAACAGGGTATACAGAGCCTGGTTTCGCGAGGGGACACCAATTTTTGTTTGAAATTATTTTGTAAGAGAAATGATAGTTTGCGCATGTCGGTTAATGGCCGCAATAAACATTTGGGTCGCTCACAATGGTGATGATTACATGGAGAAATGTATTTTGGCGACACGATGGCTGGTCGCACTGTTTACGAAATTCTTCGGTGGCGGTTGCGCGGTATTTTGTGTTGTTAAGCGCCGGTCCGTGAATATTACCATGGAAGGGCATTCTGATGACTAGAGACTAGAATTCTCCAGGAGTTACAAGCGTCGATGGTATGGGAAATGTAACAAATTTATTTCCAACTTTAAATTTCTGGCTACTTGGGTAATATCGACGTCACTGCTCGTGTGTACGCTGCTGAAATCGGGTGGAAAAGATTTTTCGTGATGGGCGGATTGCAAAATGTAGATGAAAAAAAGAAAAAAAATGCCACAACCAGTGCTGCGATACAAAACACAAATGGAATGACGGAATGTGTGGGGTAAAAATTTTCTTTGATTCCAATCTCTCTGTTTTGAATCAAGTCGATCGAATTTACGAGAGTAAAACACAATTTGGCCGCATTTGGGGTATTTTGTGCAAAAACAGAGTTCTCATAGCATATATATTTGGTGAGAGGGGTTAATGGCATGTACTAGAAATTTATTTCGGTAACCCCCAATGGTACGGGAATATTAATTTTTCTGCTTTACTTCTCGTTATGCTGTTCGCCATATTTTCCTATTGCCAATTCATTGTTTAGTGGCGGTAAGTAAATACGGTGCCAGCCGTGCTTCTACCATATTTTGTTAGCACCGCTCAACGGGTACCAATGGAGGGGGGGGGGGGTTCATTTTCCTGAATCAGTGGCGGCAGATTTTTATTTCAATTTTTTTTTTTTTTTATTACATTTTTATCGTTGAATATGATGGACTCTAACCAACTAACGATTAAAGAGATAATTTTTTGTTATCAAAAAATGATTAAACTTTAATTCAAACGGCAATATGCTGTTTGCCATTAAAGCTGAATTCGATTAAATTGTTGGCAAAAAATAAATAAAATTAGATTTTGCCACTCACAGGCTCGACCACAATTTACCACAAATGTCATATTTATTTCACAAAATTCATTTTAATGATGATAATATTCGCGATTTGTTAATGATTATGATCGATTACGTTTTAGCGGTTTGGTTTTTTTTATATTTTTTTTTTTGCGTTGCATTAACCCGCGAATAATAATTTTTGGCTAAGAATTTAATAAGTCATTTTCACCGTAAACGATTATTAGCTGATAACGAAATAATTCTTTAAGGTTTTTCTGTAATGTCGTTAAACGCAATAAATCAGGTTCAACCCTTAAATTCTTTTGTTTGCTATTTTTCCTTTTAAAAGTTTTTCTTTTCTTTCTTCGTCCTTAAACCACCCCCGTTATAATGACGTACCCAAGTGAAGTCAAACAAAAAAAAACATTTCTTTTGGTTTAAAACCTTGTTGATAATTTTTTTTCGTTACGTTTTTCGTTGTTGTAATAACAACCCTCTGTGTCCCACTGATTTTTTTTTTTTTTTCTATAACATAATTATCGGGACGGCATAAAGAATAAAAAAATAAACGCGCAGCAGCAATGTAATGTCTCAAGAATTCACAAATGTTCGTATAACATGCGATATTTTTACGTTAGCATAATAAGCAAATTATTTGATTAAGAAAACGGGTTGGAATAGCAAAAAAAAAAAAAAAAATTATAATCTATAAATATATATAAAGTTATTAAATGAATGTACCTGGTGGGTAATGGGGGTTTATTCACCCAGTGTACCCCGGCTTATCAAAATTAATTATGTATTTCGAAAAAAGAATGAAAAAATCGTTGAGGAGAGAAAACATAAACTTTAATGCCGATACAACGAATTTTATGAATAAGAGAAAAAAAAAATGTATATTACTACAACCCTTAGGTGGGTGGATGGTGGTTTTTTTTTTTTTGTTGATAATTTTATTTACCTTTATGCTTTTGTTTACTTGACATCACTATTTATATTTGTTGATTGCATGAGACATTAAATGACTTAATTCGGTTTAAACTTCTTATAATAATGCGAAGAAGGCGATTGATATGCGTGAGTTTTTTTTTTCACGTGAAAATTTTTCGTCAACAATCTACGTTAATTAATTAATTATTTATTATTTGTAATTAATTTAAACAAATAAAATGTCATTCCGATTAAATAGATTTGATTGGGTTTTATTTTTGGGGTGCACTCGCTATAAGGATTTATCATACGGAAATTAGAAAAAAAAATTTTTTTTGGTTTAAACGATCCGGTGTACACAGGAATACAGATATTTATGTTGCATAGTTTTTGTTAGTTTTTAGACCTCAGCACGGCAAACCACACGTATGAAACGTAAAAAAAAAAAAAACCAACCCCCACACTGTACAGGGATAACTTGCTCCGCACATAACCTAGTTTACATGAATGCTTTGTGGCTGGAATAACTAAAAACAATTTTTTTTCAACACAAAATCGTTGAAACAATAAAAAAACAGAACAACAACAAATAGCCCTAATGACATATTTTAATTGTGGGTGGAAACTCAGGCCTATTCGTTAGCCACAACATGCGTTTAGCTCTAGCTAAAATAAATAAATTACTTGAAACATGTTTTCAAAAAAAAAAATAAATAAATAAATAAATCGATTTCCATCCTGGAAAATTGCACTAAAAATGTATAAAAGCTCCTTTGATATATGACACCCATTCGGTGAATTTTTCCTTTTTTTTTCATCCGCCTTCTTCTATATTAAATTTTATATTGCGAAGCGCACAGATTAAATGAAAATGAATGCAAAAAACGTTTGTGCAATTAGCAAGTTTTTATACGAAAGCAGAAAAAAAACTTAAATTACGATGTTTAAGGATTTTTAAGGACGTAAATTTCGTAAGGATAACTCAAAAAAAAAAAAACTGCAGCAATTGCATGGACTTTTAATGTCTCTGGACTTTTTCATCACGTTCATTCAACAAATTTTCCCTTTAAAAATAATTTTCTTCTTCTATAATTTACTTGAGTTTTTTTTTTCCATCTTTATCACAGGCTGAAAGCTCTGAGTTTTTTTTTTTTTATTAAACAGTTGAAAATTAAAATGAGGCGACTAAATATGTGGAAATATAATAAAAAAAAAAAAAAACGACAATTGGACATGTAATGTAAAGATCATCACATAGTTATAACAAATATTGGTTGGGCGCTCGGTGTGGGATAAGTAAATGTGTTTAAAGAATTCATCCCCTAAAAATGTATTAAAAAAACCAACGAAAAGAATGAAGGAAAACAACGACGAACGGTACAACCCAAATGATTATTTTTCTAACTTTTATTTTTTGATCGTAGCTTTTGGATGTCTTATTGTAAGAACTATTTGTTTGTCCACCAGCAATGGGCTTTGGATTTTCTTTCATTTTTTTTTTAAGTCACCAGACGTTGCTCCCTTTTTTTTTTTTTTTGTTCTCATTTCTCATCCAACCAAAGACTAAACACAAATGACATTTTGACTGTTTGCCTTCTGTATTTGGTTTTGGTTTTGGTTTTTTTTTTGCTATTGCTGTTGCTGTTGAAGAACTCATTTACCACCCACTAACTATTCTCGTTCTACTGAATTTTTTATTCTTTCTTTTGAATGACTTTTCTTTGTTCTGACAGTTTTTTTTTTCTTCTTCATGAGTTTTCTTCTATTCATTTTGTTAATTTTTTTTTTTTCTTCTTTTATTATGTGAAAATGTAGCTACACATGTAGCTTGAGTTTGTTGTTTTATTTTAGAGTTTTTGGCGTGGCGATATTATGTTCGTGATGACATTATATAAATCCATGTACATGGAATGTCGGAAGTGTGTGGTTCTTCTCTTACCCAGTTTCCCCACATATTGATTGTTATGCTTTATCATTATGATAATATTTATATTAAACTGGTGACAGGTCGCTGAACAATATGAAGAAAATTCACATAGGAAAAAACTATACACCAGACACGGAATTGTTTTTCTTTTTTATCTAAAGCAGTTTCAAAGTGCATCAGTGTATCGTTTACACAACAACAACAAAAAAAAAAAAAGATGAATACAAAGGGAACTCCACAACACTCGCAGTCTACAAAGTACTTGAGACAAATTTGCTAAAGAGTGTTTTTTCTAAGGCTCTAAATTTTTTTTTTTTCATTTAAACTAAACAAATATACAGAGATAAGTCGGGCTTTTTTTTTGTTGTTAGAAAAGCATAAATTTTTACCTCAAACGTATCCATCATCCCTTTTTTGTTTTGTTTTGTTAAAACACTGTTGTATGCTTTGTGTATATCCTTTATTCGCTGTCAGTGTTTGTACTTCTTAATGCAAAAATACATTTTTTTCATGCTTCCTTTTTACTTGCTAAAAGCGAGTACCTAATATGCATTGTGTATCTATCTATCTCAGTATTATTACAAAGTTGTTTTGGGTTTTTGGGAGACGAGGTAACTTCGTAAAACACTTTTTGTTTAACATTAAAAAATTATAATTTATTGAGTTCGCAAAGGAAATAATAATAGAAGGACATTAGCGTGGATTTTTATTTTTTTTTTTTTATGTTTGTTGCTTTTCTGTTAAATCACATGAAATCCATCATTGCGTCATGTCCAGTCAAATGACATGGCATCCCTCTGGTAATATACATAACACATCTATACCACTGGGCTAATGATATCATTTGCTTTATAATATTAAATAGCTAAATAAATAAATAAATAAATAAACAAACATAACAACCATAAAGCCGCTACATAATATGGATCAATCAATCATATTTTTTATGATAAATGCAAAAAAAAAAAAAAAAAAAAACAGAGCAAAGTTATGATTAAAACTAATGAGTTTGATTTTCAAGGGTAGTAATAGCAAAACAGTCGAATATAACAATTGTATGACGTTAATTACTTGTCATCAGTTTAACATTTTTTTTTTTTTTTTCTATCCCTTCCTCCCATTTATATTGTTTTTAATAAAAAAAATTCCTTATATAGCGAACAAAAAATAATTTTATTATTTATTCGATTACGTATTCGAATTAATCAGAAATATTATTGGGGAGTTAAGTAAAGTAAAGTAAAAAAAAAGTATTTATGACTTATGCTGACTGATGCTTGATTAAATAATAATAATAAAAATAATAGAAAATAAATAAAATGAGCAATCAACGTTTAACCCTTTTCATTTTATTTACGATAATGAAGTTGACAAAAGATTGGCTTATTGAAGGGTTTTTTTTTTGTGTTTATTTATTTGTTTGTGTTTAAAAATGCAAGCCAAGTGCATTTATACTGTGATTTAAGGGTACGTCTAGAGTGATTGTTTTTTTTATTTATAATTAAATTAAATTTATTTATTTAAAGGAATTGTAATGATGAATTACGTTATTAATGGTAAATATGGATTGAGAGACAATTATTAAAGAGAAAAAATCCACCCCCAAAGTGAACTGAAGTAAGTGAAACTAAAGAAATTGCTTTCTATATCTGTCAGATTAATGTTGAGACGATGATGTGGAACACCACAAATACGGAAAAATAAATAAAAACTAAGGGTAGTGATATTTTGTTGTGAAATGTCAATATTGTAACCCCCCGGTACGGTACGGTACATTAAATTTCATCTATTTCTATATTATTTTTCATTACGTCCATTTTAAATGGATCATCTGGCATGGTAACTATGCGTTATAATGAAACAACAGCAACTACCAACAACATACACGGATTTTAGATTGAATTTTTTTTTTTTTATTTTTTTTTCCGGTAACAGAACGAAGGAAAATTGCTGTCAGGATATGAAATGAAATGAAAGTTTGAATCCTTTACTGGTGTTATTAACTAAAATTATTACTTGCCTAGTATAATACGACAATAAACCACAATTTTATTTATTTATTTTTTTTTTTGAACAGATGTTTGAAGAAAAGTCAATAAAAAAAAATGTTTAGACATTTTTGGTCAAATGAAATAAATTTTCAGAATTTTCTCTTCCTTTTTTTCTATCTATCCTGATATAATACGAAGATTAAATTTTAAATGCCATTGTGATTTCTAAAATTATTATTATTAATAAATTTTGTTGAATAGAAGAAGAAGAAGAAGAAAAAAAAACCTTTATCAATGAGAAAATGACTTATCTGTGTTGAAGCACTCTGGTTACAAAAAAAAATTCGGTTAAAAATTCGATTGTGTAGGTTTTTAAGTGGATCAATTGATATAAAAAAGTTTTTAACAATAAAAAGTGAAAACTCAGCGAAAATAAATGATATTAAAGTTTTTTTTTTAAGTTAAAAGAAAAGTGTATTTTACTTTCCGGAGGGTTTTTTACTGAATCCTTTCTGAAAGTAAAGATGGAGATTAGTTCTGAAATCATTTTCAGAAGCCCAATTAATTCCTAAATGATTTAATTTCGATGAAAAATTCGAAAATGTCTATGGATTATTCAAATTTCTAGAAATAATGGAAAATTCTTAAAACTTCTGAAACACAAAAAAAAAAAAGTGAAATTTCCAGTGTTTTTCGGAAGAATTTCTAAAAATTTATATATTAGATTAAAGAGTTGTAAATTTTAATCGTTAAAGTCTTTTCAAAAACTCCTGAAAACCATACAGGAAAGTAATTCTAATAAACCAGGCAATACCCTTGCTTGCTTACTTGGGGTTTCTAAGTGCGATTCATCAAACGTGACAAATAACATTACGCTAATATGATAATCGTGTATTCATCCCACTTAGCCCCATCGTTTTCTGATAATAACGCTCCATTTATATTAGTTAAGCAATAATTTTTGTGGCGTATAATTATTATTATTATTCACATTAAATCCAAAAACTACTTTGCCAGAACCACTCCGCTTTGTACTTGTGACGTATTGTTATAACGAAGAATTAACACAACGAATCTGTAATAAATATTTTGAAAATTTTGTTTATTTAATTGTTAAAATTACGTTAACCCTCCAACCCCCCAACCCCATCGGTGGCATCTATTCATTATCACATTTTGTTATCGTAATAAGTACACAATCGCCATACTCTGGTAAAAATGTTTATTTTTTTCTTCTTCTATTTTAAAACGTCTTGAAATTATAACGTGAATCTAAATAACATTGTTGAACCGGGTGGATGTTGTTCTCAACCAGCCAAACCAACCCTATAACTACCACAAAACTGTGGTCTGAGTAAGCAAAGGCAAACAAAACAAAAAAAGGGTAACGTAGCCATCACCGCGTGTACTAGTTCTAACCATTCAAGCTTTGCTCCTCCACACTAGACATCTGATTTATTAAAATGTTAAGTAATTTATGTTTAGCTGTACGCTCGTAACGGTGGCGGTTATATATCGTTTCGTTTGTAATAATGCTTTTGTTGAGAGACAGAGGAAAAACAACTTTTTCTCCGTTTTTTTTTTTGTTTTTTTTTTTTGTTTTCTTGCCAACAGCTTTTGCGTGCTTTTCTTTCTGTTTAAATGATGGAATGTGGGGTGTTCATAACGATTATAGTGACGATGTCGGAGGTACTTTTACGTTTGAATGTAGGTAGTGTTTGGATGGATATGTTAATATCATATAGACACCTCAGTATCTGCTTCACCGAAAGCTTTACTTAACGAGAAGCTCTTCTTTAAATTTTTTATTATTTCGTTCAAGTTCTCTGGGTGCTTAGGTGGGGTGGGGGAACTGAATGAATGATGAAAACAGAAGTGGATTATTTTTCGGTTATAAAATAAAATTACAACGTAAACTTGTCAGGGACAATAGCAAACACTGGCGGTACGTACAATATCCAAGTGTTCACCTTCATCAACCAAAATTAAGATAATCTAAAACATAGAATGTGATGATTTTTATCAACAGAAAAAATTCAAGTAATTCAAGTCACCCCCGTGTGTGTGTTTCTATATATAAATATATTTTCCTATTTAACAATGTAGATAAATTCTTATTTAGTGTGTTGACTAACCAACACCGAACAGGTAATCTAATACACTAATATCAATTGCCTCATACAGTTCTTCTCCATTATTATCCTGAAATCATATTGTCGCGTTAAGATTTTCAACAGCAAAAAATAAAATGTCTTTTGTTTGCGAAACTTTTATGCAACTTCTGCCATGGACATCTAGGGTGTCCACAGCATAAATATAATTTTTTTTTTTTTTCTTTTACTTTCTTCGGAGGAAAAACTTTTTCTTTTGGCGAAGAACATAAAAAAAAAAAAAACTAGAAAAGTTCTTACAACATTAATGTACAAGATACTTGAAATAAATGATGTTTAATGGGTTTCTGATTTTTTATTTTTCTTTCTTTACTTCATCTCGCTTTTCCCGGTCTCTACAGAGTTCACCAGGTAAGGTCAATTATTTTTTCATTTTCAAGTAGACAAACATTGGGATTAAAAAAAAAATCACTCACCGTTATGTACTAGAAGTGTGTTGTCCCTGGCGAGTGCTGCTTCGGTGTC